>CM028873.1:29379882-29391041 GCA_016801935.1 Platichthys stellatus | reverse complement strand
GCCGCCCCCCCCCCCCCGGGGGGGCCCCCCGGGTTCCCCCCCCCCCCCCCCCCCGCCTTGGTATGCACAACCTCGTCTGGCGACAACGACACGGACGACAAAAGACACAAAACTCACTGACATGAAAACACTGACGTGACTCTCAGACTCTCACTCGCTGTTTGAACAGAAGATGGAGGATTTCCTGTTTCCTCTCGTCTCCTGTGTTCATCTCCTCTGGAGTCGAACATGAAGACTCATGTTTCATCTCAAACTGAGGAACTGGATCTTTATTCAAACTGGTTATCTGGTGCTCCACACTTCCCAGAATGCTTTTTGGTATTCTGGCAGACTAGTGGACAGGAAGTACAGATCATGAGACAGGAAGTTCCTGCCTTCACAGCCACAGAACAAACATGTCGGACGCTCTGGTTTCAAAGAGAGAAAACGTGAAAACCCAGTGAACGCACGTCCATGATCGTGTCTCGATGTTTTAATGAACAACAGAGAAAACAAACCTCTCGTCAAACTCAAAAGTTCATCCAACGTTTATCACAAACACTCGTCTGCAAACCAGCTGAGAGGAACAACACTTCCTTCCTGTTCTCAGTTACTTTCCACCACTGTCTGTCATGGGAGGCGGAGTCAGAGGTTCCAACGTTTCAAGACTCCGCCTACAGAAGCTTCATAAACAAAACCACCATGACCACTCAGACCAAACCTCCCAGTGCATCGCACTGGTATTTACTGGTCTGCTCTTTGTCAAAAGTCAGATAACAAGCAAACACATGGAGGAGGAGTCTGGTGAGGATCCACCTGAAGACCAGACTCCTCCTCCTCAAGCCCTGCAGACTGAGGAGGAGGAGCCTGTGAGGAGCCTGTGAGGATCCACCTGAACAGACTCCTCCTCCTCAAGCCCTGCAGACTGAGGGGAGGGGCCTGGGGAGGAGCCACCTGAACAGACTCCTCCTCCTCAAACACGCATCTTATAAATCCTGCACAGATAAATACAGATGTGTTAATAAATAGAATAGAAGAAACAAAGCGATTGAAACATGTAAACGAATGAGGCCAGACTCAGGAGTGGACATGCCTCCGTCACGTGATATTATAAACACTGATCATTTCACAGACTCACACGTGGTTTCAGCTGATTTATAAATGATAGATATAAAAATAAAACATAATAAACCCGCAGGAGCGTCAGTGAGACTCGTGCGCTCCGGGGCCACAGTCACGTGTCTCCGGGGAAACACTCCGTGGTTTGATGGGAGCATCGTTGACGCAGCAGAAAGAAGAAAACACCAGTAATAAAGAAACTCCTGCACACACACAGACCCACACAGACACACACAGACCCACAACCAGCATCTCACTGTCACGACTCCACAAAGAGACACAACGAGCCGCGCGCGTGAGGCGCAGGTGCAGCTGAACCAGCCGCACTGACCACATTCACTTTGAAAACGTTCAATTCCGCTAGTGGGGGGGTTCTGGTTGGTTCTGGCCACCAGCATCAGACCAGCTTCAGTAATCTGTACAGAACCCGCTGGTCCACTCACCCACTCCGATCTTCTCGTCCTCCGTCGGCGTCCACATGATGCCCCGGTGTCCGCACAACCCCTCCGGCCGAAGTCCAGTAATCACCCGGCGCGTCGCGTCATGGAGACCCTGCGGAGGTTCCACCGGACAGAGGGAGACACGCAGCGAAAGTTCCTGGACTTGTTCAGGGTCCGGGGACAACGACTGTCTCCTGTGCGAGTCCACCCGGGTTCTGTCCGAGTCCCCCCGGGTCCGGTTGAGTCCCGTCGGCTCGGCGCGTCCTCCCGTCCCCGCGGTGCTGCTGCGCTGTGCGGGGCAGACCTGCGCGGATTCTGCGGAGAAGCTGCGTCACGGGGTCCGGCGGATCCGGAGCGATGCGCACACTGTGCCACAAACACCGCGAAGCTCCTGAGGCTCGAACCACCGAGAGTCACTGCGCACGTTTCACCACAACAGCTGACGACGCTGCCACGCGCACCGGGAGCGCGCACAGACTCCCAAGTGCATGTGACGAATTGATTTCAAGATAATTGTTTTCCGTTAAGTCGCGCGCAGCTTCCTCCGGAGCCTCCACCGGCAGCTCTCCGGTGCTTCTCCCGGTCCGGCTCATGTGGACGCGCACGCTCCTCCTGCTGCAGCTGACTAACTTACTGTGCGGGTGCGCGTGGCCGAGAGAGTCGTGCGCAGCGGAGGGAATCCTGCATCAGGTTTAAGAGGATCAGAGTGTGTGTGTGTGTGTTTGTGTGTGTGTGTCTGTGTCTGTGTGTGTACTCGCTGCACCACCTGATAATTAAAGCTCCTCACTGGCACAACATTGACACATGCTGTAGCTAACCCTTGATTATTGTGCACGGGACATAAACGCACGAAAACACACACTTGGCAGGAAACACTTGTGGTGGACCATCTCACACACACACACACACACAGGTTTAACACACACAGACACACACACCTGTAAAGAACTACATCATCCAGCTGCGCGGACACATTTACGCACAAACATGACACATGGAGCCACAGAGTGACATCACACCACAACATGACACTACACTGACATAACTTGTGTTTGTGTGTGTGTGTGTGTGTGTGGGCGCGTGTGATTTACAGTAGCCTCAAGACGTCTACAATACGCGTGCACGTCCTGCACAGAGAGGCACAAGGGGATGTTTGTTGTGTGTCTGTTGTGCCACCGTGTGTACAAACCCGAGCTGCACACTGCTGTAGAGTGTGATTGTGAGTGTGTGTTTGTGTGTGTAGTTGTGCTGGACCCACTGTCCTGATCTCTGCTGGATCATAAGGTTACCATAGTGATCCTCATGAAGTAAAAAATGAAAGTAGTTTCCAATGTGAGGAGGAGGAGTCAGACCTGAGGAGGAGGAGTCAGCCTGGAAACACGTGTTAACGTTCAGGTGTGAGTCGTTTTCATGAGGTTAAGTCATTTCACACTGGACAAGAAGGAAGTCCGGCCCTGATCCGGATCCGCACCACAGTGGACTGGGTTCTTTCTGGACTCGAACCACATACAGACATCAGAGGAATATATGATCCCCCCCCACACTGTGACATCACACATCTGAGACAACATTTTGATGACGTGTAACAAAACGCCACCTAATTTGAAACTCCATGTTGTTGAGATGACGTCATTTAAAGTTGATCTGATCGAACGTGATCCAACTTGTAACGTCAAAGATTGGCGACTTCCGGTTGTGTTTTCCATAACGCTCCGCCATAAAGGCTTTTTTGTGAAAAAAAAAACTGAACTGTCGTTGTACTGTTCCTTGAAAGAAAAAAAATGAAAAAATGATTAAAAAAAAAACCCTATATTTAATATATATATATATATACACATACATATACAATTATAGTAATTGAGAATTCATTTTGATTGCTCCTTAACTTCCCACTGTCCACAAGGTGGCAGTATTGTACTGCTCAGCTTGAGCTAATGTTTTGATCTGACCAGAACATTATTACTATGATGATTATGATGATTATTATAATGACCATTATTTATATCTTCTATCACTCTATCTATCTATCTTCCTAAATTGTTACGTTGTTCTGGAGAAAATATTAATTACATTTGTATAAATTTACATTCTTATGTCTATTTGTCTTCGTTTCCAATATGGCATAATCTTGAAAGTTGGAAGAGGTTTCAATGTATATTTATATATTAAATATTTCAAGCAATTCTGCAGCTATATGATAAACTAGGGCTACGTTGAGTCAAATTTACAACTTGGATGTAATAAAATAATGTCTTTTATCCAAAGCCAGGTTAAAGATATGTGTTTTAAAGTCACATGTATGGTTTCCACAGCTCCAGCAGCTCGCAGGTCCTCAGTGCTCCAGTGGATCAGAGTCAGGAGCTGCTTCACCAGAACAATGATCGATTCTGCAGCAGCCAAATGAGCCTGAACACGAATCTCAAGAACACACTGAAAACCATGTGAATCCATCATTATGAAAAGTTGCAGCCAATAATGTTCTTCAACTCTTTTTATATATTATTATCTTTACATTCAGGTGAGTGATGCCACAGGGAGGAATCAAGAACTGTGCAGAACCATGTTCACAGTTCCTCACCAGTGTTACACTGACCTCTTGTGACCAACTGGGGGAACTGCAACCTAAACAAACATCAGATCAGACACTTTAAATTAAAGTTTTCCATCAAATCAAAGCACATTGTGATAAAGAGCAAAGGTCAAGTGATGATTTTAAGTGTTATGAAACGTTGTGGCAGCTGATAATGAAATAATGTAAGAAAAATTTACTTGGAATGTTTTTTAACATCTTTACAAAAATGCATTTTAATTTATTTAAGCAGTTTCAGTCATTTTAAAGTCCCAAACAGAAAATGTGTTAAGTTGTCAACCCCTGTAAAGATAAAGCAAATTGAATTGAATAATAAAGTATTTGACTTTGACTGAAGAACATTAGATAAAACTTTATTTATCAACACAACGGGGAAATTCACATAAGCACACGTCTCCTTGTGAACAGAAAACTTTGAGAGAAAAGTGGGTGAGAGTTTTACTTCTTCAATAAAGTGTATTTTCTTTATTTACTGGATTTACAGAATTTTATTGAGTGAAAGGAACCCGGGAGGATTTTCTTTGTTCCAACAGCGTGAAGGATTTCACCTGAGAGTGACTCCACCTCCGGCACGAGGAGAAAAAACAACCCCAGCACGATGTCAGTGGAGATTTAAATTTAACCAAAACCTTGAAGATTCTTTTCTTCATCCAGTTCTCTGTCAATAAATGCAACAGTGAAAAAAACAATTAAATTAAATTATTTATTCTGCAGCATTAAACGTTTCCTCCAGCAGAGACTCAGGTAAAACATCATAAATACTTTTGTTCTTATTCAAAATTCGTACAAACACTGAGAGAGGAAGCGCAGAATCCAGGTCAAAGGTCAGGTCAGTGAACTGACCCCGAGCCCCGGGACCGTCCCCGTCGTCTCTCTGCAGTTTGAATAGAGACGACCAGTGTGTCCACAGTCCACTTGGCTGGTTACATGAGAAACGGTGGTTTGAAAAAGAAAAAAGTTCTCGTCGAGGATCGAGGTGTCAGGAGAACCATCGGTCAGGAGAACCATCGGTCAGGAGAACCATCGGTCAGGAGAACCATCGGTCAGGAGAACCATCGGTCATGGAGCGACTGCAGGAGGTCAAGGTCCTCGTCATCGGATTGTTCTCCGTCCACTGCAGCGAGAACAAACACACACACACACACAAATCTAATTTCCGACGATGAAATCAAAACCTGCATGAAGGATTTTAATCTAAGTCACACGAGACAATGTCGAAACTTAATCAGCATTTAAATCTATTTTTAATCTGATTTGAAGACACAACTATTGATTATTTTCTCATTTAATTGTTTCCTCTGTGAAAGTCGTGAATCAGCAGCTCACGACGTCTCAGACTCTGAAGTGACGTCTGGTTTCGTCTGCACAACTTTTCCAAAACCACAACAAACCTCTGAACATTAAAACTTCCATCTTGTGCTGATGAGTCTGTGAAGTAGTCGTGGAAGTGTCTCCTAACATGGAGGAGGCGGGGGGGTTTATTATTGCTACCGCAGCCAGCCACCAGGTGTCGTCCATCTTTATTTACACTCTGTGATGTCAGCTGCCACAACATTGATTTCATCTTGAATTTCAAAGCTGAACTAAAGTGAAATCAATCTCTAACCAGAAGGTTGACGGTTCAATCCCATTCCTCCCCATGAGCAGGTCGAAGTGTCGCATTGTGTGAATGGCAAAAAGAGTAAGAGAGAGTTTGAGTGGTCGTCCTATATGAAAACAGAGGACTTAGATGAACTCACAGTCGGGGTCGAAGGACCGGTCTTCACTTCTCTCCGAGTCGTCCTCGTCCTCCGAGTCGTTGTCCTCATCGTCGCTGTTTCCTCCAAGAAGATCTGCGATCTGTGGAGAGGAGACGGAGACACTTCACTGAGGAACAGAAACAACCGAGACTGATCCAGGATCACCTGAACCGAGGACTGGTTGTGAAATAAGAGCTCAAACATCTCATTTCACTGAGCGACAGCGCCCCCTGCTGCCGCACATGGGGATTCCTTCTGCCTTTGACCCTGTAACTTCTAATCAGGGTCTTTGGATTCATTTCACAGAAGTTCCCTCGCTGGGTTTCAGAGGTGACGTGATGTTCATGTGAGGAAGAGACAGAAAACAACGAGAGTCCTCAGCTACCTCTTCATCTGTGGGCGAGTCGGCCCCGTCCCCGTTCTCCCGACTCTCTCGATTGGTCAGTTCCTCTATGAGCGGGTCGGTGTCCATGTCGTCATCGTCATCATCATCGTCTGTGTCTGACGAGTCGTCCTCGTCCTGGTCGTCTTCGTCCTGGAAGAGAACAAGTCAAATTCAAACCTCATCATCAGATCAACGTCTGGCAAACGGGTTGAAGTTCGATTCCGTGATTCTCACCTGGTCGTCGTCGTCTCCCTCCTCGGCCAGCTTCTGCCGTCCCACCTCGTAGAGACGACACACCGTGTCCAGACTCACCGTGTCCTGGTTCTACAGAGACAAGTCACAGAAGACAGACACTGTCCCTCAATCTGGGGCTTCAGGTTCTTCTACCTGGAGACGTCTCTCAGAGCTTCTCCTCTCTGGTGTTAATGTGATGGAACATCTCCACATAAAGATCGTTTTATTCTCTTTTCAGACCAGTTAATAAATAAAATAATTAACAGATAAAGTGATTAGTTTAATGAAAACAGAAGATGTGTGGAATTATTGAAAAGAAAAAGAATCTGATTCTCTATCATCCACCAGGTGCTTGTGTCTTATCACAACATTTTATATCAGATAAAACGTCATGGATCCAAACATCGGGGGAAATTAACTTGCATCAGAACATGTATATTTAATAAACACCGACTTCAGAAATATTGTTTGTATATATGTTGTTGAGGGTGTATTAATTCTAACACGACTGAGGTTTTGTGCTTTAATGGATTTTATAGATTTGTTTGTGAGTTTTTCTTCCTCTGATCAAAACAAATTCCAATCAGCTTTATTCAGAAGGTAAGAAGATAATAAAACATTAACGTGGTCAAATCTTCAAGGCTTCTTATTCTGTTCAGATAATCAAGAGTCAGTTTAGTTCCATGTTATTTCAGAAGCGGTTCTTAGAATCTGATTTCTGATCGTACCTCGATCACAGCCAGGTAGCAGTCCTTGTTGTCGGTGCACAGGTCGAAGATGTTCCTCTTCACGTCCACAGTGGCTGAAAGAAAAACAACAACAACAACATCGGTTATGAATTGAAGTTTGAAGGTGAAATGTTATGATGTCACCTGTCCAATGAGCTTTGAGTGTGGTGACGAGCAGCCTACCAATGGGTTTGTAGTCTGTGGCATCAAAGGTTCTGAAGGAGGAACCGAAGGGACTCTTCATCTGCTGATCCATCGCATCATCCTCATCATCGGCTTGGAGCATTGCTGCACGTGTGTAGAGAACAAAAAAAACAACACACAACCGGTACAGTTAGTTACACACTTAATAAACCTGACGACTCAGCGTGATGTTAAAGACGAACACAAACAAACTGGTTCCAACTTAAATCAGTTTGGAATAAATAACTAGAATCACTGCTCTGCTGTAGTTGCCTTCGCAGTTTGTGTACATATATTACTACACACTGGTTTTCCACACACAAATAGAGGTCACTGCTACAAACTGTTAAAAACGTGTTGCCCGGTTTCCTTTACCTCCGTACATGATGGTGGCGTTGCTGTTGAACACCAGTCTGCACTGGTCGAGGGCGGGGACAGTGTGCAGGAGGTGGAAGGTCTTCAGGTCCCACTGACACCTGCTGTCAAGGCTGAGAACTGCACCACAGCGTGACACACTACAGCTGGTGCAAAGCGCTGGTCGCCTGATTATTCAAACATTATTAATATTGAATAATTCAGATTTCGCAGGATACGATCTCGGTGTTGATGATGACCTCCAGGCTGTTGGGATGGAACACGCCGCTGATGTTCATGTTGAACTTGTCGAACTTGTGGACGGCCCGTGAGGCCCGGACGTCCCACAGCACGCCGTCGTTCAGCACCAGGTCGTCCGTCGGGTTGAAGGTGGCACAGTTCCTCTTGTAGTTATTGGCCAGGCCGGGGTCGTTCAGGGTCAACGTCTTCTGACCCGTCTGGATGTCGTAGATCTGAAGAAATATAATAGTGAGGAATATAAACGTTGTCCAGCTTGAATGATGTCACTGGAGACGTTCAGTTGTTGTGAGTCTTTGTGACGTACGTGTGCGACTTGGTCTTTGGTGCCGATGACTCGGTCCTGAGAGAGTTTACTGAACTCAACGTAGTGGTCGTCTACAAAAGAGTTCCTGAGAATAGAAACAACACAACTCAGCAACGTAAAAAACATCACAGTT
Source organism: Platichthys stellatus (assembly GCA_016801935.1). NCBI lineage: Eukaryota > Metazoa > Chordata > Actinopteri > Pleuronectiformes > Pleuronectidae > Platichthys > Platichthys stellatus. The sequence goes on along the minus strand of CM028873.1, from coordinate 29,382,592 downwards.
CATAAAGACACAAAGATTAACACACAGAGCGTGCGTGTTTGTGTGTGTGTGTGTGTGTGTGTCTTACTTCATGCTAAAGACACCATCCACATTCCAGAGCGCGGACAGGGGGACGCTCCAAGAGGCCGAGGTGAGCAGCAGCTTTCCATCCTGACAAACACACAACAAATATCCATAGGTTATGTTTTAGAAATTCAAATGATATAATTTCATAAAAACTTTCATTGAAAAGCAAACACGACCAGAACCACTGTCCTGTGGTTGTATGCCTCACAAACCAGTGCAGTATTAGTCCCTCCAGTATATTCCCAGTAATATGAGCATGTGAGATTATGACCATTATGGATCACAACACAAAAGATCATGTAATTTCTGTATTTACCCACTTTTGTTTGATCATTTGTGAATAATAAAAATAAGCCCTTTCTAATAGTTTAATCCATCTCTACCCCTTAGTTCTTGAACAGCTGATCTACAATGGCCGCCGTGGTTCTGAAACGTACCCTGGAGGGTTCGAGGTGCGTGATGGCGGAGGTGTGGCAGGTGTAGTTGGCCTCCTCCTCTCCAGAGAACACGTTGTAGAACTTGAGTTTCCCGGAGCAGGTTCCCAGCATCAGGAAACGCTCTCGGGCCGAGAAGGCACAGCAGGTGAAACCGCTCTCGTCCCCGTCGCCCTCGTGGAAGACGGACATCGGGCGGAACCTGAATCCAGGAGAAAGAAAAGTCCACAGGGAAGACGCACAAGACACGTTACAGAAAGACACAGTGAGGGTGGAGAGGTGTTTCCTAAAGAGGCGAGTTCGTCACCTGCTGAATATCAGGTGTCGATCCAGACAGCCCCGGTCCACTCCTCCGTACTTGGGGTACAGCACCCGGCTGCCCAGGCGCACCGTGAAGTTGGGCGGAGCCTGTCGCCTCTGTTTGGGCTCGGGGCATCTGTGGGGGGTGAACAGGGAAAAGGGGGGGCAGGTGGTGACAGGGTTGGGGCAGCGGGCGTGTTGTTCTCTCAGGTATTCTGTGATGATGCCGTCCAGGGTGGGGGGGGAAGGGACGTGGCGCTCCAGCTGCTTCTTCATGGCCGGAGTCTGAGCAAGAGAAATGAAAACATGTGATTGGAATCGAACCTGAATCCATGGATCAGTGTTTTCAAACGTGGGAGCTTCCTCACATCACGACTCCAACAGTTAATATATCTAGTTGAACTGGGAAGACATTTTTTAATTAGTATCTTTATATTGGTTGATCTGTTGTGCAGACAAGTTATTGAATTGATTTGTCTCCAAAAGTGCAAATATCAACATCCAGATAAATAACATCATAAATGTCAGACCCCGTCTCTGACCTGGATGAAAGCTCCGTGGTCGGACTTCTGCTTCAGAGCACGAAGCTTCTTCCCCGAGTTGCAGCTCGCCACCGGGCGTTCCCGTGTGAACAGAATCCGTCCCACGGGATGTGAACCCTGTCCTTGGGAATGAGGAGGCAGAGGAGTAGGGAGGGCGGGGGTGGACGAGGAGGAGGAGGAGCATGAGGGGTGAGGCGTGGTCAGGGTGCGGGAGAGAGGAGGAGAGGTGGAGGTGACCACCGAGGACACGGGGGAGTATCCCACGTGGCTGGTGGCGCGGGCCGCGATCCCACCGGCCAGCCGACAAGTCCTGGGAACCAGTGAGGAGGGGGGAGGGGAGACGCAGGAGGAGGCGGGACACAAGGATCCTAAATTAGCTTCCTTCACTAGCAGGTCGGCCGTGTCGTGGAGCCCTTTGGCCACCAGGTGGTTCCTGACCAGCATGAGGAGTTCCTTCTCGGGGAAGGTGATCCGCGACTGGGCGACCACGTTGGCTCTCTGCAGACGAGCCAGCGACACGTCGGTGCCCATGAGCAAGGGCTTCCCCGACACCCGCTCCGTCATCTCGGCGGCGTAGCGGCAGAACCGGACGTGCTCGCTGCGTTTGTCCTGCAGCACCGGATCCTTCATCAGCTGCAGGGGTCAGAGGTCACACACATCAAATGAGGCTGCGAGATGAACTCTATACAAACCTCTTTTGAATTTGAACTTTCAGTGAAACAACAAATAATACCCAACATTTTGAGTAGATACTTTAAAATACATATAACGATGCTGATACGGATGATTTATTCTCTATTCACATACACAGAGTCTTGAAAAGGAGAAAATGACGAGGAGGGATCTAAAGGTTCTCTGAGCGTTCTGATTGGACGTGGTACCTGCTGAATGTGTCCGCTGGTGAACAGCGGCAGTTTGCTGATGATCTGTCTGATCGCTGAGCAGCGGGAGAGACCCACCAGAGCCTTACAGGCCAGAGAGCGGATCAGGTCTGCGTCTGTGATCGGCATCTTCACCGACAGGAGAGAGAGGAGAACCTGGGACACACAAGAGGGGCGGAGTTATGGGATGGTCCGAGATGCAGGAAGTGACGAAGTCCACAAGAATCATACAAATACTATATGTGTAATATGCAGTAGTGTTTGACTCCAGTGGGACTCAGTCTGAGCTGAGCACATTGATACACTATGCCCCACAACAATAAACAGCACATCTGGCAGCAGGGGGCGCTGTTGATCAGCAGGAGTGACACAGTGTTAGTTCTCACCTTTATCCCGTTGTTGTTCTGCACCACCTGCCACATGTGGGCCAGCACCTTGTTGAAGGGGGTGGGAGGCTGCTGGGGGTGGAGGGACGGCCGGAGGGGGG
>CM028873.1:29350993-29373199 GCA_016801935.1 Platichthys stellatus | reverse complement strand
CCAGTCACACGTCAGGTTAAACATCCAGAAACACGTGAACAGAGTCTGTGACGTTAACATGTTATATCTGTTTTATCATATGAACAAAGCGGTGCTGACTTGGTGAGGCTGGTCACCAGCTGCTCTGCGCTGCCTCGCTGGGCCGCCTCCCACTCGTCCAGCAGCTGGGAAAGCTCCGCCTTCGCTTCCACCGCCATCGCCACGGCCATGGCGGCCGACACGGCGGAGGACAGGGCGGACGACAGGATGGCCGACACGGCAGACGATGGTTCTTCTTCAGGGGAAGACATGTCTGCCTGGAACAGAGGAGAGGAAGGAGGAGGAGTTAAATCTTCACAGTTCAAATCATAATAATATACAAATATATAATACAAGTATTAAATACTCCCACAACTGTTACTTATTCACAAATGTGCTCAATGATTCTACAGATACAAGAAATGTTCACATGTGTAAAAGTTATTTCTATATCAACAAAATCTTTATAAGCGTAGATCATTTTCTATACATAATAAACAAGTTCTACAGTTGCACAATGCAAATGTTCAACATAGTTCGACAACTGGAAAAGCTTTTAATAAATGTTTCAAATATATTGACAGCTACAATTTGTTTTTCACGAATGATGTAACATTTTTCTAAAGCTATAAAACTTTCATCACGCGAGTACAAATACTTTTACAGTTCCACAACACGTGTACACGTAAACAGGAGGTGACAAAGAACTGCAATATTCTTTCAGCTGTGGAAAATATTTGTGATACAGCGAGTGCGTATACGTGAGTGTGTGTGTGTGTGTGTGAATTAGTGTGTATATGTGTGTGTGTGTCTGTGTGTGAATGAGTGTTTATATGTGTGTGTGTCTGTGTGAACGTGAGTGTGTATACGTGAGTTTGTATGGGTGTGTGAATGGGTGTTTGTATGTGTGTGTGTCTGTGTGAACGTGAGTGTGTACACGTGAGTGTGTCAGTGTGTCCGTGAGTGTGTTTATATGTCTGTGTGTGTATACGTGAGCGTGTCTGTGTGTTTGTGCGTGTATACCTGGGTGAGTGTGTGTGTGCGTGTGTGTGTTTGAGTGTGTGTGTGTGAGTGTGCATGTGTGTTGAAGCTAACACTTTAAGCTACACATTAGCTAACTCCTCGTGTTTCCCCCTCGGACTCTCTCCGCTCCTGTAGCCGCCGCCTGGGCTCAGTGTCCGGCTGAGAGCCGCTGGAGTCCCCGGGGACAGAGACCCGGAGGACGGGGACAGCAGCGTGTTGACAGCCCGCCTCATGTCACCCATGACACGGGTCCAGCTAACGACTCGCGCCCCTCACCTGCAGCGCGACGTCCTCTGCCCGGACTCCCCTCGACCCTGCTCGGCCTCCGGGGAGACTCGGCCCGGTTCCTCCGGAAACAACCGGAACGACACGAAGCGTTGAAGGAAAAGAAAAGTTTTTGCGTCTGTTTTCAAACTTCTCCCGGCGACAGCACGCTGCGTCACCGAGGCCGTCGAGGGTAGATGACGACACGCGGCGCGGTGCATTGTGGGACTTGTGGTGTGGGGTGAGTTAATCAGCGGCTGGAGGAGGAAGTTCAGTGTTTTTATTAAAATTAAAGTTTGTGTTTGAATCAGCATCAAACACGTGTTTTACTTTGATGTCTATTCCACTGATGTTTTATTGTACATATTTAGTTTTATAGTTTTATATCTATATACTCTTAAATAAACACAGTATTCACAGTGGAAGGCAGATAAATAATTTCATTGTACGACAATAAACGCTTTGAAAACAAACCCAAGTTTTATAAAAAAAATCACGTGGAGTTAAAAAAATACTTAAAGCAGCACTGTGTAGCTTTAACTGAGCAACAGCGCCCCCTGCAGGCACATGTGCTGATTAACTTTGTTTGGCTCCGTGTCCGAGTTATAAAAAATTTTTTCTGCCTTTAAATACGATCAAATTAAAGTCCAACTCCATCCCAGAGACAATAAACAAAACATCCACTAGAGGGCAGCACAGAGTCGTGTTGACGGGGGAGGAGGTCATGATAACCTGGCTTTTTACGAAAGATTCCCGAAGGCCGGACGATGTATCGTTGAAGCAAGAAGTTTCGTAACAACTCATTCATTTCAAAATTTTCAATCAATCAATCAATCAAATTTTATTTGTATATTCCATATTCACAAATTACAATTCATCTCATAGGGCTTTAACAGGGTGTGACATCCTCTGTCCTTAACCCTCAGCAAGAGTCAGGAAAAACTACTAAAAACCCTTTTAACAGGGTAGTAAAAATAGGTAGAAACCTCAGAGAGAGCCACATGTGAGGGATCCCTCTCCCAGGACGGACAGAAGTCAATAGATGCCACGTGCAGGAAAACATCATCAATAATCAAAGTCTCTAGCAGCATTGATGAGGGTAGACATCCCGAAGGACAACCCCAACATGACATGCCAAGCAGTCCTGCTGAAAGCACAGTCCATGGTCAGCAACCAGCAGGACCACGATCCACCATCCAGACCAGACGCCACTCCAGTCCTCAGTCACCGTCCACCGCCACCCACCAGGAGGACCCATCTCAAGCCACCACCGCGGTCCTGGTTCAACATAACACAATGTCTGTTTATCAACCAATTGTCTATTTCTTGATTTCTATTTACTTGTCCTCTTTAATCTTTATCTTCAAGTCCTTCACAGACCTGTTTGTTTGTTGACAGGCATCATATTTGATGTTGTTTGTGTGATCGTAAGTGAATCGTCCTTCTTGGGATCAACAGTTTTCTGAATCTGAATCGATTTGACTGTTTCTTCTTTATCCTTAAACCTTCAGAAGTAAATATGTACGGAAATACAAATTATAACGATGAGTAAGATAGGAACAGTGCCTAAATATATAACAAGTTAAAAAGATAAAGAACTAAACTCTAAGCCTGACTAAAATAAAAAACTTGAAAGTTATATTTTAATTGACAAATAGTGTTCATTTAATGCAGTAAATACTAGAGGAAGCATTATTTTCCTATAGCACATAATGAAAGTGATATTACACTTGTTGAATTCATCTCTGCTGATTTTTACATTTCAAACTGTACATGAAACAAAATATAGATCTGCAATTATTACAGATCTTTAAATGTTTCTCTTCATTAGTTTGAGATTAAAAGATTTGTAAACATCTCATACATTTCAAAATGTTTAATGTTTGATTTTAAGTTTCTTTCATCGTTCATTTATCGAAGGTCTGCTGACACTTGGAAGAAGCAAAGAGACATCGAATCTTTCATTCCTTCTGCGATCAGGCTACAAGACTCAGACAGTCGTCATTTTAAAGGATTCTTACCTGACAACACTCGTAACACAATGTCTGTTTATCATCTAATTGTCTATTTCTTGATTTCTATTTACTTGTCCTCTTTAATCTTTATCTTCAAGTCCTTCACAGACCTGTTTGTTTGTTGACACACATCTTATTGGATGTTTGTGTGATCGTAAGTGAATCGTCCTTCTTGGGATCAACAGTTTTCTGAATCTGAATCGATTTGACGGTTTCTTCTTTATCCTTAAACCTTCAGAAGTAAATAAGTACGGAAATACAAATTATAACGATGAGTAAGAGAGGAACAGTGCCTAAATATATAACAAGTTAAAAAGATAAAGAACTAAACTCTAAGCCTGACTAAAATAAAAAACTTGAAAGTTGTATTTTAATTAACAAATAGAGCATGTGTTCATTTAATGCAGTAAATACTAGAGGAAGAATTATTTTCCTATAGCACATAATTAAAGTGATATTTCACCTGTTGAATTCATCTCTGCTGATTTTTACATTTCAAACTGTACATGAAACAAAATATAGATCTGCAATAATTACAGCTCTTTAAATGTTTCTCTTCGTTAGTGTGAGATTAAAAGATTTGTAAACATCCGATTATTGAATGAATTACACAACAAAACTAGAAACAAGTGCAAACAGTTTATTGAGCCTTTTGGACAAAAAGTATTTTGTCAAGTCGAATCAATCTTTAAATGTTCAGAACTGTTTTCAGGTGCATGGTGAAAAAGACAAGGCCGGGAGGAGACACTGTGTTTGTGTGAAAACTTCTCTTTACACATGAAGCACATTTTAAAAATGGGGAAAAGCCAAAATAAAAACATTCCTATTCCTACACATCCTAAAGAAACTCCTGTTTTGAAAAAGAACAGAAAGACGTGAAGATGCGATCAACTGTTATTTAACTAACATCGTAACTTTTCTCTGTGACAAAAATAACCTTCAACTGAAATGAAAACCAAATCGATCATTTTATTTTCTGTAAATACAAAAAAATACATTTTCTTTTTCAAGGTTCTCAAATATAAACCATGCTTCATATCGTTTTTACTTTTACTGAGAATTTAATAATTTGGGTTTTAACTGAAGACTGAATAACGATGGACGACATGACGGCTGCTCGAAGGTCAAGTCTCCCCCTGGTGGCTAGCTGCAGTAAGTCATAAACCCTGCCTCCATCATGTTAAAACATGGTAATTTAAAAATAACATTAAATAAAGTGTTCATGTTTCTTATCCGTTTGGTTTAAATACATTTTTAGATGATATAACAACAGCTGAGTCTAGTGAGTTTTTGGGTGGGACCTCACTTTGGAGGCTCCATCCATCAATCACTACTTCAGCATCTCAAAACGTCATCGACACAAGATGGCAGCGTTCCCATCAGAAATATTTGGCTTCCTTTCTGGATAGTGGCAGGAAGTGGAGCTGTGTCGTCCATCTGTATCTACAGTCTCGGTCTGGAACTGATGTTGGGACAAATGAAGACTCTAGTTTGGCTTTAGGAAAGTGAAAAAGGTTTTCTGAATATACAGGTCAAAGAGTTAAGTAAACAACTGGCTGATTAATCGATGACGCACAAACAGAACCAGTCAACACTTAGTTCATTAGTTCTCACACACGTTTGACAACCATGACAAGATGGCGTTGATCGAAACTGTCACGTGTGTGTGTTGTTTCTGCAGATGTGTAGAATCTCCTGGTCTCAGTTAGTGCGTTTTCAGTTTGTCTCCAAACAGCGTCATGAAGAGTCCGAACAGGAACCCCCCCGCGAGGATGATCAGCGTGCTGGACACGGGGCCGAGTGACAGCAGCGCTCCGAGCACATAGAGGAGCGCCAGCAGCAGAATGGTCCTGTAGCTGGCCAGGGGCCGCAGGCTCAGCCTCGGGGGCCGGTTCCTCTCCAGCCTCAGACGAGACACCGGGCTCTGGTTCGTCCTCGTGGTGGAATCGGGAATCGTCAGGTAGTGACAGCCGAGCCGGCCCAGGAAGTCCGGCCGGGAGCAGAGTGCACTCATGTGTCCTCCGAACTGCGGGAGGACAGCGGGGGAAGAAGACACCTTCAAACTAACGCTTTTCAAACAGAAGCAGCTGTGAGGACAGATGTTGCTGGAGGCACTGACCCGGTCATTGAGCAGAGAGGAGATCCTGTAGAACAGCCTGACCAGCAGGGCGTTCTCATAGCTCCTGATGGGCTGCAGCTCCGGGTCGCCCTGATACTGAAGGTCAAACCTGCGCTGTCCATTGATGATCTGCAAAGAAACACACACATGCACTCAGACTCAGGGTTTCAGTCTCTGCTGCTGCACACAGATCTTCTCCTGATCTCCTCATGGACGTGCACAGTAATCTGAAGCACTGACCTGCCTCCGACCCAGGTCAGTGAGGATCAGCCCGTTCTCTCCCTGGATGCAGTCGGGCAGCTGCTTGCAGTTACCTTCATCCTGAGTAAAACCCAGGTTTGAAATGAGCTGAGTCAGCTGCCCCTGGTTCAGCTGCAAAACAAAGACACCTTCAGTCAGAAACTTTATTTTCCATTTATATGAATAATCATAATAATCATATATCATCATGCCGGAATAAAAGAGGAAGATCCGACCTTGAAGATCAGACACAGGTTCTCCAGAGCTCTGTCCAGGAACTCGTGGGTCTTCTTCAGACACTCGCCGCTCTCCTCTGACTCGGCTCCAGAGAAAGTGTTGTTGTGGTCAGAGGAGCTCAAACCAAACCAGGACAGGAAGGAGGAGCTGGCGGCCACCTCGTTGGAGTGATCCGAGATCCTCTTGGCCGTCTGTCTGGCTTGTGCAATCATCTGGATCAACTTCATGATCTGTGGAATGGACCCTGGATTGAGATTTCGAGTGTCGGCCTCACACTGGAGTCAAACTGTTTGAACCCTCCGGATTAAAACATGTCGTTAAAATATTAAAAAAAGAAATAAGACTTACTGCTCCTCTGAGCTCGGAGCCAAACATCTGTTTGTACTGACAGTCCTGACCCTCCAAGGAATAGACGTGGCTCTTCACCCTGAACACCATGTCCGTCACCACCTTCTGCCGGGACGACAGGAAGCTGCCGCCCTGGCTCGGCGTCAGGTAGCCGCGGGGCTGACGGTGGTGGAGGACGTGCTCCGGCTCCAGGAACAGCTGCTCACCTGGAGACAGACGCCTGGGTTAGCCATTTCCCCTAAATCTCATTTTATATTCCAGATATCAGAGTTGTAACTTGTATTAATGGTAAATCAGTGGAGTTGCTACACATAGGTTTCCAACCGGAGAAATATTTACAACGATAATCCCTCAGGATGAGATGGTACAGGTGAAGAGGTTAAAGATTTAACGAATATTAAATTTTTTCATCATGAAACTTTCCCAGTTGATTATTTACAGTTAAACATTTTTCTTTTGATTTACCAGTTTCCTGAATTGTGTGTAAATCTGTATTTTGGAATAGAGCCTGACGATTTATCTGGTTGATAAATATCTGCAGACACATCAGTATTTGCTGGGTTGAAGATTTGGATTTTACAGAATAAACAATCCAGAAAAGATAGAAGTTTATGAAGATGTCAGATTATCTTCTCTCCACTGATGAAGAATGTTTAATAATGACGTGGTCACCCGTCCTGACCTTTCTGGATCATCTCCGCAAGGTTTGGCTGAGCGAAGACTTTGGCGACCCTGAAAACCATCAGTGCGTTTTTGGCGTTGACCAGATCCGTCCTCACGGTTCTGTTCAGAAAGACCTGGAACAGCTTCGTGTACATGAGCAGGTTCTCCTGAGCAAACGACTCCCTGCAACACAGCAGAGTCAAACAGTCAGAACAACGCCATCGCTCCAAGTGACAACAGAAACAAAAAACCACCAGTCACCATTTGTCAGGTACGGTTCTGTTTTGGTCGGACTGAGGATGGATCTTCTCCCCGGTGTATCTCCACGGCTGAATGTAGCTCAACCACGTCTCCAGCACCTGAACACACAGGGTTGATCAGGTCTCTGAATTCACTCTTTCACCAGCAGCACTTTCAGTTAAACTAAGTTAACCTTATTGAAGTCCTGGATATGAAGGTGAATTAATTACATGCTTCAGGATTAGGGTTAGAAAGGGTTAGAAATAATACAGCCCAAACATACGGCTCTGAAAGAGGCGTCCAGAGGCCAGTGACCGAAGCAGTGCTGAAGAAACAGGTAGAGCTTCTGCTGAACGAAGCGCTGCACCACCACTCTGCAGGAGAGAGGCACATGAAGCATGATGTGGTCAGTGAAGGAGATTCAGAGACAGCTTCAAAGAATCTACAGAAACAACCGTGGTTCTGTCAGCAGGACTATGAAAATACTACAAAACTGATTTACACAAAACATGGTGGAAGGATGGACAGGGACCAAAGAATAACTGAGGACATGTTGACAGACTTTCATAACATCTTGAGATAGGGCGCCAGGAGATCATTTATGGATCTGACTGAAACAGATCTGACATTTAGAGGAATGATATTTATGAGTGTGACTTGGTTTGATTGAATTTCAGGGACATTGGTGGAGTAATGAGTTGTACTAAGTGACAATCTAGCTCAACCTGAGAACATTAAAAAGTCGAACCTCTTGAACTCCTCCAGCGGGCTGGTGTGCGTGTGCGAGTGGAGCGAGGGCGAGGACGACAGCTGCTCGGGCTTCAGGCTGCTGGAGAAGGCGTGCAGATGTTTCACCAGGAGACGCACCACCAGCACGTGCTCCTCTGTCGGGGTGAAGGGCTCCTGCAAAGACAACCAGTCAGAAAAGAGCTCGGCTGACACACAACACTGTTGCAGCTCCCGCGGTCAATAGCAGCCATTAACGCGTCCCGGTCCAGAAGCAGCCAAACAATCACCAGCAGCTTCAGCACGTTCATTCTGTGACAGAGCGCAGGGTCCCAACCGGTTAGTTTGAGTTCAGCTGCTTCCTTTTGGTTCTGAATGGGGAAAATAACTTCTGCTGATATTTAACAACAGATCCGTTTGTTTCATCTGAGCATCTTTAGAGAGTTTAAAGTCTAAATTACCTTTTTTTTATTCTCACCTTTTGTTCACAGGATTACCTGGTCAGGACATTTGTCTCTGGCTACTTCCACATTTCAGTTTAAAAACTTGTCATTGTTAAAGTTGCGAAGAAATCTCTGCTCCCAATTTTCAGTTACAAAGCAACTAACTGCTGAGTAGACAATCTACTTGCTGTTTGCATCACATGGGTACTCGACAGGTCATGTGACTTAATGGACGGGGATCGTTTCTATTACAGATCCAAAAGGCTCGACTGGACGGAGAGAATATTAAAACATATAAGCGTGGATGTAGCTTCTGTGGATTAAAGACCAAAATGAGCCCAACGATAACAGCTATGCTCAGTTCAGACTTACTTTACCAATTAATACTGTGGTGATATATAATGAGAATATACAGGCTGTTTAATCATGAATTTTGTTAATAAATAAACGGTGGGACCTCAGCGCTCGATGACCTGCTCATAGCAAAGCTGCTCTCAAACTGCTGCAATGTTTCTTCTTCTGGATAAACACAAACATTAACTCTGTTCTTTATATGTAAATTTAGAGGAACAAATAAAAAGAATGTCTTATTATTCTTATAAAATTATTTTAAGACTTGTGTAAACTAAAAGATGATGATAATAACGTAGTAGTATCTTTTGCTTTGCAAAGAGTCAACAGAAAGAAACAATCACCCTCACAAACACGTCCGGCCACAGAAGCACACCAGTGTAAAAAGCATGCGTTAAAAAACAAGCAGCAGAGGAAACCCACACCAGAGCCAAAACAATTCTGCTCAAGACTCCAGAAGCTTCATTCCAGGATTTACTTTTCCTGTCAAGGATACTTCTCTGTCCAAATTCACAGTTTACTGAAATGTGTAAAAGGATTCCCCGCAGCTCAAATCCTCATCGTGGTTTCTGACACTGTGGATGAGATCTTTGTTTCTAAAGCTCGTTAAAATCTGACCTGAGGAGTGAAAATGGGCCAAAACTATTTGATAAGGCTGAGTCGTCCTATCGTCCAAGTATTTGGTGACAATATCGTGTTCATCACAATTTACCAACTACTTTAACCCCTAATCAAATTTTTCGTTCCATACAAAAGTGACATAAATAATGGAAACTAATCAGCTGTATCATCTGGAAGCATCAGGCTGGTGACCGGGCTGGTCTCACAGTGATGGACGGTAAAAGAGAAGTATCCTGGACTGTGACTTTAACTGACTGAGGTTTACCTCCAGGGGGCCCCAGAGGGGCGGGGATGAATGAAAAGGTAAAAGTACTTGGTAGGTGTGGAGGGTCCCAGAGCCTGGTGGGGCGTGGGGTTGGCACGGCATGCTGGACATACTGAGGCGGTACTGCAGCAGGGCCAGCTGTTCACCCGTAACCACCAGGGGGGGGGAGAGGAGGATGAGGAAGAGGAGGGAAAGACAACGACAGCAGGTGGAGGAGGAGGAAGAGTGGAGAGAGAGAGGAAGGGGAGAAGCGACAATAAAGAAGGGTGAGGAAGAGGAGAAAGGGAAAAAGCAGGTGGCAGGATGAAGGTATACACGTGAGAACAGGAGAACGAGGAGGCAACAAAAGAAAGGAAAGTGCAACAAGACAAACAGTTGGCCAAAAACATTCAGGAGGAAATTAGCAGAAACAGGGGAGAAGACAAACACAAATAAAATATTGACCGGGTCACGATGCAGAGACGTCTCTGACTCTCCAGACAAACACGGGCGCAGGGATGGGAATTATTTCACAAATGATTTAACTGTTGTGTTGAGAAACAGGAAACGGTTGTAATTTCTAAAAACATAATAGATCTAAATATTTCTGGGCTCTGCAGCAGAGCTATCGAGGAGGCTTGTGTGGAAATGTATTCCATCAAATGTGCTTGCTGGTGACAGAATCAATCAAATGAAGAGGCTGAACCATCGACTGTAAATAAACATGGACGATTGGTCGAGTGAACGTATCGACGGGGCCTCGACACCACAGCTCTACTGCACAGGCTCCGAATAATCTATTAGGCCTCAAAATGGCAAAGGTGGAAAATTTCATGATATTTAAGTTCAAATTTAGTGCAGCTGGAGGAAGTGGAGACACAGAGTTGATCTTTCTTTACAGTCTCTGGGCTGGACGAACTCAACTGTGTTTCTAATAAAAAATGAGACCACAAATCATGGAGATGTTTCTGTGTTTTACGACAAGCTAATCTTAAATTGAGTTTCATATTCAAGCTTCTATAATTCCCATCCCTGATGTTTAACATCATGAACAGAGGGAACTCAGAACCGGAAGATTTTGTTTTAAGTGTCATAAACAGTGGAAATATACAGAGGATAGAAGTTTTGTGAAATGTTCTACTATGAGAAATTTAGATTAGGATTCATCTAAAATGATTTAGCAAAAATCTTTCAATTCCAGTCCACTTGAAACAGGATGGACACAACAACACAGTGGTTAACACGTTTTTAACACGTTTTTAACAGGTGAGCATTGGACACAAACATCTGTTTGTGACGCAGCTCATTGGTCGGTTTGCAGATTTCACAGTGTTTCATATTATATAAAATATATAATTAGAAATGAAAAATGACTGCCAGCTCAGAAGTTCTCCACGACTTGAGGACTTCAGACAAGAAAACTGCAGCATGAATACTGACCAGTGCTTTTGAGTAGTAATTATGTGATTGACACAGCTGAGTGTAGAAGTATGTATGTAATAGTATACAATTACAGGACCTAGTCATGTATGTACGGTGCAGGTTAAAGGACCAAACCCCAGCATTGAGTCAGTGTGAGTGGGTTTGATGTGTTAACAATCTGTGAACTAAACATTATACGATTAAATGGTCGTCAGTCAAATGAACGGTTTAGTTCTTAAACAGGGAGGTGATTTCTGAGGATCTTTAAACTGTGGAGGCTTTAACGCTCCTCCACAAATCATCTTCATTTCATTTCCATTTTCTCTGTAATACAATATCTTTTCTTTCAATAAGGAACAGGACGAGCTCTGGTTTGTTGCTGGTTGGACTGACTGGTTTCTACTGAGACTGGTCTCCACTGCTATGTGAGTCTTTCTTAAGATCAGCCTTCAGAAATGGACAGAAGAGAACAGAGACAGCCCTCTGACCTAAATACATCTAGTCTGTTTCGTCACTTGGTGTAAGAGCAGTTGGTGAAACTCTGTACAGTGAACCCTCCACAGTGCCACCGTGTCGTGTCTCGATGTTGGTGTCTCACATGCTTTCACACACAGAACAAAACAAACACTTGTGAATCGTGACACGGACATGCAGCGTGTGAAGGACGTGAAAGAAAGCAAAAGCACTAATACTGGGAACACATGCCAAATCGCAAAGGCAGGGGTTAAACTCTTCTGCAACTATATTTACTAAAAAAATGAGAGATTTAAAAACATGTGAAATATAAACCAGACAATCAGATGCTTTGTTCTGATGTGTTCACACTGCAAGGAGCTCAGTACGAGTCACATCTTTGTTCACCAAAGAAAATCACATGCTCCTGTAAAACAAGCTTCTCATCATGGACGGGCTGTGTAACTTCTTACAGTGTGAACAGGGTTGTGGGTGAAATTGTCCTTCAGTAATAATAAAATTCACATTTTTCCACAGTTGTAGGGAGTTGATCTTAAATATGAAAACTGTAATTTTCTCTTCAACTAATGGACAACTTCATCCCATCAGGGTGTTTATTTTCAAACTCAGTTCATTCACAGTCAAACTATTTCAGGGTCAGGTGACCTGGAGGCCGACCAACCACAGAGCTGCAGGCCAGAGCCGGCGCACCGCCCTGGGCCTGGTCCCACACAGATGGTGGAGATGGGAGGAAACGGGTGGAGGGGTTGTGGACAGCCAGTCCACAGCCAGCCGTGCCATGCTGCAGTACAGGGGGGGAGGAAGGAGGGCAGGGGGGTGTCTGGGGAACACATTTCTGTTCTCTTACCTTAACCTGAGGAGACTGAAGCTTCTGGTACATCTCCAATGAGTAGTGATGAAGCCAGACCTCTACAAACATCTGAGGTAGAGACACATGTTCATACTTAATGTAAAGCAACGCAAACACAACAAAGAGCTTTAATCACACAACTGATATCAGAGCAGGAACCACCTTGAGTTCAGCTATCACGATATGGATTCATGTTTTCATTCATTGATAATCGCTCAAACTCCAGGATTTGTTGCTTTGGTTTTCTCTCCGATACTAAAGTGGCTAAAGTCTGTTTTCCAACTGAATTTGAAGACATAACTTTGACATCGTATTTTGCCCTTTAGTAATTAATCAGAAGATCAATTAACAAATCAAAGTCAGCAGCTGTACATGTGAAACGCACTGACCCACAGCTGGATTCTGTCCCGTACCTGTAGCAGAGTCTCTGACCTCCAGATCTCCTGAGCTGAGGGCTCTGCGTTCACTGAGGGCTGATGGAAGATGTGATGTTTCAGGAGACTGGGGCTGTGGACGCCATAACCAGCGAAGGAAACGCTGGAAGATCTGGTGAAGTTAAGGCAGAGGGAATTAAAAAAACAGAATAAATGATCAATCAATATCCACTTCTTTTGTTAAATAAGGCAGATGAAAAAAGCCTCCTAATGATCAGGTGATCTGGCTGGGATCTTCAGGTAGACGTGACTCAAGCTGCTTTCAGACACACACTGAACTCCGCAGTTCCTGTTTTCTCCAGAGGAGGTGCATGTGTGAACGCCAGAGACGCAAAGAAGTTAAAAGTTGTGTCACACACGGACGAAGATGTCTCGAGATTTTGTGGTGAAAAAACACTAAAAATCTAAACTCAACATTCTAATATTTAATCGAAATCGCTTTGTGCTGCATGTCATTTTAGATTTTGTCAAATGAAACCATAAAGAAATAAAGTTTAAGTAACATCCAGCGCTCAGTTGCGTTTCAGTTGAGTTAGTGTGACGACACAGTCAGAGCTTTGTCTTCTCTCCTCATCGCTCGGAGCACAACAGAATGAAATCAGAGGACACAGCTGCTCAGGTGTTTGGTTCAGAGGGTTAAAGCTGGTCAGACTGGTCTCGGTGTAAATACCTCGGTGACGGTGCAGTGACCGATCCTCTGGAGTCGGAGAAAGGAGACGGAGGCACCGTCCCTTCACTGGGCAGGAAATACTTCAGGTAAGTGTCCACCAGGACGAAGAAGGCACTGTCTGTGGAGCTTCCAAGGTGGCCTTGAGGGTAGCTCTGAAAACAAAGAACCGTTTAGTTTTTTACCATGTGAAGCTTAAAAGAGGTAAAGTTAAAAATCTTTGTGTCCAGGTTTAATCCCACGATCCATCGTTAGTTGTTAATTTATCTCGTTAATATGCCACATAAGTCCAACTCAAAAAGAATAGTTGCACTCTGGCAAACTCACCTTTGGCGCGATGAGACAGTAGGCAAAGTTAAACATGAAAAATTCAAATGGATCTGAAGAGAGTTAAGGATTCACAAAGCTCTGCTCGTCGTCATAACTCAGTTACAATACACAACTGCTACTGCAACTTGATTAGAGATTAAGCAATTGATTGACTTCAAAAATAAAGTTTCACATTCTCTTACAGCTTCTCCCGCTGACGGATTTGCTGATTCTCTTCATCACATATGTTCTTAAACTGAACAACTGTGGGATTAAGACTGAAGCTCAGAAAAAACTATTTTAAGACATTGGTTCCAGCTCAGGGAAGTTGTGATTCATACATTTTACTACTTAAAAAAAATAAGGCTCGACTTGTCATGGTCTTCACTGATTCCAGAGAGAGAAGTCTCAGTCTGGTGTGTTGTGAAGGATACTGAGGGCGAGGTTCAGGCTCAGCAGACCGGACAGGGGGAACTGCAGCTTGTTGTGAAACAGTGGACAGTCGGGGAGGACTCCTTCCTGGATACAGGCCTTCACAGGACCCTTCATGAAACAGGACAATTTAGTAATAGTTGACAATATTCATTTAGCTGTAAAAACACAGGACAGAAATGTTCTCACCGGGAGATAATTGACTGGTATTTCATATTTGTACTCCTCTGCTTGAAGTTTGTACACAAGTTTCATCATCGGCCCACTGACAAGGAAATTAGAAGAAAAAGATAAACGTTTTTGACTTGATTCTTCAAATGTACAATAAATAAACTTGGTTAATGGGCACGCAGACAAACCGACTACCTGGGATGTAGAAAATCCATAACAATGTGGTACTCGTTGCTTCTCGAGTGCAGGAGTCGCAGGTTCCAGCCGGCGAGGACGCCGTCCAGGCTCCCAAACACACACTCCACCAGCCAGGGGAAGATCAGGTGCAGCTCCTGAGAGGAAACACACACACGACACAGACACAACGGAATCAGACACAAGATATTTCAAAACAATCAAATGATGAGCAGACAAATCCTTAAAAAGCTGTGGTTAAATTAGAGACAGCAACACAGCTGCAATGAAATGAGTATTTGTCCAGTTCTATCCAGGATGAGTTTACGTCTTTGTGACATGACGACAACTGGAAAGATCAAACTGGTGAAGTAAACAAACAAAGCAACAACTGAGAAATGCTTTATTTTAAATATTATAAAGGGAGAGTGATAAGATGCTTGCTTAACGATCTATCTATGGTCCATCATGTGATAGTTACAACATGGGATAATATATTTGATAACTTGAGAAAGCAGGTCCATCGCAACCTCTCAGTGTTTCACCATATTCTGTTACATGAAGCAGCAAATCATGAAACAATATACACACGCAGGAAAATCATTAGTTTACTCAGCTGATATCTGTGAAATGATAAAAGTGCAATAACATTATATATATAATATATTATATTTCCACTGTGTTATTAATTCTGCTGCATCGCCACCCAGCAGTGAGCAAACAGGGTTCTTAGAGCAGCTGTGACAAGCCTTCAGCTCAAATATAGGCTCATAACTAAGTAAAGGGTTTTTAAAAATTACAAATTGGCCTTGAAAACCAAACAACAAAGAACACAAGTCCAACAAATCAGTAAACATCTCTCACACACACATCCTTTGTGTCATTCACTGAAAAGCCAAACAGCTGCCCTCAATCCGAACTTCAACTGTTCCACAGTAACACTCTCACATTCCAAGAGGAACAAGTCAGTTCTCCATTTGTGCACCAGTAATAATAATTCAGAGGCTCGAATAGAGAAGAGTTCGAACAGCTCAGTTATCTAAATCTTTTATCTTACATCTGTGTGATTCTCTTTCAAATCAAAACACAAAGTAAAGAAGAGAGAAACATTGAACTCAGCGGTCAGTCACTGTGACAGCAGCTGTCTCCTCTAAATGTTAAACAGGTCAACTCAGCTCAGCTCCCTCCAGTCAGACACTGAACCGCCAAGTGTCTGCATCTGACAGCCCTTTACAAACACTTTGGTCAATAAGCTACAGAGATGAAACAGCATTGTCAAACTTCTGGTTCATACCATAAACTACCAGACTGCAGCTGTTTGTATTGTGGTTTTGGAATTGTCCCACGAAATATAACCACAAAAGATGCAAATCTGTAAATAGAACAGTGGATTGTTTCCTCACATGTAACGCTTTACCACCAACATTGTTTGTGTGTCTGTCAGTGGGATTCTGCAGAATTAACTGCACCAATTGTCTTTGCTCTTATCCACTTCATCTTATCGTCTCACAGGCCAAAGGCAGATTGATCTCCGCAAACAACAAACCACAACCAACCCATAAGGGTGCAAGCGCGACACGGTGGGAGAGCGGACGTCTCACCTTAGCAGGATATTCATCGATGATCTTCACCAGGTCGTGGCATCGCTGGAGCAGAGGTTTGGTGGTGGCATCGGCTTTGAGGTTTGCCTGGAGCAGCCACACAGAAAACAAGAGTTAGAGCCCGAGACTCAGTTCAGCCACAGATTCAACCAATCACCTGGCTCTAAGAAAGACTGAGCAAGTATGGCCTTATTGCAAAATATATATACACATTGCACATTTATAAAACAGCCTAATAATGAATGTAGTATTTCTTTTTTATGTGATTTATTCTAGATTCTGTTTCTATTCTAAGTTTTGATTCTTACAATATTTGTCACTTCAGGGTTCATACACATTATGACCAATGGATTTCCATGACTTTCAATAACTTTAAACCAAATTTGCATGACCAAACCTTTTGTGAAATCTCGGTGTATACATGAAAAAGTGACAAAATGTAGTATTTAAACTCACAATGAGAATTCCAACTCATACAATATACATTCAATTACACAAATGAATGGGAGACAATAGTTTGCACCGGCTTCCCCACCGAACTTTTCAGTTAGTGTGAGAGAGTAAGCCTGCTTATATTTTGAGCGTATATCTTTTAAAAGCATTTGAATTATTTAAAACTCAGCGTAAATGAACGACATGAAAATACGATATTTCAAGCACTTTTCCAGGCCTGGAAATAAACATTTTACAATTCCATGAACTTTCCAGGTTTTCCAGGACCGTAGGAACCTTGTCACTTGCTCTGCTGTGTCGACTTTTCTCAATCTCCACCATCAAATCTCCCTCTGGCTTAATTTTCCTGAGGGACTTTTACATGTGCTCGTAATAAACAGACTGAAGAATATAAATATAGGAACTATTATCACGATGTTAGTCTCGTGACTGTTTGAGGTTTTCAGACAGCTCCCTGCTCCTGAGTGAGGAATGTGGTTTGTGAGCAGAGGAGGACCAACACATGATGGAGTGAGATCCACACACACTACACAACCACAACACCAGTGCGTTGATGGGGATCTGCTGCAGTGGGAAGCTTGTAGACTCACCAGTAGGAAACTGGGCGGCTGCAGGGTGGGAGCCGCCATGGGGGAGCCAGACGTGTCCTCTCGTTTAAGTTCTGTCTCTGTGTCCTCCGAGTTGCCTGCGGGACACACAAACACAACTTCAGGATTGTGTCTTCAAGAATGTCCTCCCTCCGGAGACACACAACCATGAGAGCTAGCGCGAGCGGGCTAGCTAGCGACGAGCTAACGGACTTAGCTCCCGAGCACAGACACAAGCAACCGGGACATTTGAACGCGAGTCCCGGGTAAACAAGCAGCAGCGGCGCCTGGGACACGTCCAGGTTCCCCCGCGTGAAGCTCGTTCAAACCCGCCGCCGACAGAAACTCACATTATCCTCCAGTTTACCGAAGAACCGCTTTTCCGTCCATGAGTTCAAATCTGACGCAGGCGGTGGAGCATCTTCTTCTGCGGGGGACAGCTCACGTCACTGCGCCCTACCGCCGCCTACCGGAGCCTGGAGGCACTCCACACGCACTGCAGCCTGTTTTCATCATGGACTGTGTGTGGAAAATAATGAATTTATACATATTCATATTGATGGGATACATATAAATGTAACTGTTCTAATCCGCGTTTCATGGAAAATGCTACAAAAAGTAAATCAGTAGAATTTCGATGTATTCCACGTGATCGTCAGTCGGTAGGCTGGGGACACGTGATCTATGCGCTTTATGGACAATTTAATATTTTCATCATAAAATTGTGTTTTTGATCCGATTTTTAGCAGAAAATGTGCTTTTTATTTTCATTATCAGGTGGTGTGTATGATCTTTAGTTTGTTAGTTTTTGTTTAGTTTAGACTTTTATCAGAATTCTATCGTTGTGATGGTTGTTGCTGTGAACGCTTCCCTCGCTGCCCACTGACCAATCATTTCCTTTGAGCCAGGACATCATGTCTTAGAGGACGAGGACCTGGTGTGGACTCTGAGTCTCTGAAAAGGACCAGGGTCTTCAGAGACCCACAACATCCTTTGAGCTCCTCAGATGAGTTTCTGAAAGATCTAGATTCTCCTCAGAGGATGAACTTTTGTCAGTTGCTGGAGCCGAACAGAACCAACCTGACCTGTTGGAGCAAAGTGTTCACAGAACCACAGACTGTCTGTATCTGCATCACTTACTGACACTGATGTACTGGGTGTGTTAGAGGAGGATGACTTGGTTAGTTTTATACTCTTATCCTTTAATTTGCTTTATCCCATCAAATTAAAGATTTAGGAACACTAGGAATCGAGCACTCCGCCCACTGACCACAGTGACTCTCCACTGTTGTGTGGTGCACGCTCTCCTTAAAGGGACGGATAAGGGAAGTTTAAATCAACGTCTGGTTGGTTCAGTTGATCTCTAACTCACCCAGAACATCTCAATGTCTCCAGACTCATCCTGTCCCCAAACCACCAGATGACCTCAGTCAGCTTCCTGAAGACAGGTCCATGTGTTTCTATTGAGTAGTGATGTCAGAGGTGTCTACCACAGTCGGTGTCCTGAGAGACAGTGAGACAGTGTGTGTCCTCAATGTGTGTCAAACTAAAGCTGCATCTCAGGAAGATCTCCTGGACATGTTGAAGTGGCTTCATAGTTCAGACAGGGGCGTAGCAAAAGATTGTAATAATAAGGGTATCAGCCTGAGGATGGAGTAGAGGCAGCTTATACATGGCACTAGGCCGAGTTTAATATAAAACACAATTTTATACAATATATATAGTAGCAATATATATCCCTGCTGCGCCTCTCCATCAGTTTGGGTTAAAAACGTTGAAGACCCCTGTCTTAGAGTATGTGATAGTGAACTCTTATACAAGTTCAACAATGCAAACCCTTCATGTCTCACAGGTTTATGTCATTTGTACATCCACCAATAATTAATACAAGCTCACAAAGTTCATGTTTCTGATTTTAAACTCAAAGTGATTTCAATGTGTTGAACTTTGTGTTGAACTAAATCAAATTGTGACGTGAATCCAGGAACTTTAAGATCATAAACAAACATATACACAGAATGTGGTTCTACACACATGGAGACACACTGAGGGACAAAGGTCGACAATAATAAAGACAAACTTAAACACACTGGATGTGACTCTTTATAGAGGGTTTATATATTCTGCTTGTGTTGTGTCATTTCAATAAACACATTCTTCATGTGAATAAACACAATCAGGGCAAGAAGGTTGCTGGTTTGAATCCGGTTCAGATGGGGTCTTCCTGTGTGGAGTCTGCATGTTCTCCCCGTGTTTTCTCCAGGTGCTCCGGCTTCATCTCACAAACACATGCAGGTTAGGGTTTGTGTAGATTGGAGACTACACACAAGCTGCTGCTGCTGCTTCAGCCTCTGGATCCTCAGGACACAGCTCAGCCTCCGTCCACACACACTGTCCTCTTCACACTTAGTTCCACCCCTCCCCCCTCCACCTGTTGAGAGAAGTAGACATCAGTGTCACAGAGACTCACTTCATCAGCTGTGAGTCAGTGATGCAGCTCATCCAGTAGAAAGAGCAGCAGGGACTTCAGTCCTGTTCAGAGGTGGAGCAGCTTCCTCTCTGCTTCATGTTCACGTGTTGGAATGAACACGCTAAGAGCTCATTGTGTGTCCTCTGCATGTCAAAGTGCAGAGTGGACACCTGAGAGGTGGATTTACTGCTGTTACAGGTGAAGCCATGTTTCACTGTGTGTTGATGAACATCTGCTTCTGACAAACTGGGACCAGAGGAGACAGATGGACCTCAGCAGAGGTTCTGCTCTGTATAAAGAGCTCCTTGTTACTATGGTGATGATTGATTGATTATTTTACTTAAGCCTTGGAAAACACATTGAGGAATAAGACCTTCATTTACATGTTACAATGGTGCCGAGGGTACAATAAAGAGTAATACATTGAGAAAATAAATAAATAAGAATAAAATAAATATGCATATATAAATACAGCAACACAAGGTAAAAGGTCACAAACAATCAACCCTGACGATTCAATAAATACTATAAAATACTATGGTTAAGCCTTACCCAACTAACAGTTACAATCACTGCAGGAGAAGCCAGCTTTACATGAAATAGACTCGAGATTTTTGGACCTCATTCCAAATGTAGGGTGCTTTATAACAGAAAGCTGTCTTCCCCAAGTTAGTGTTAAACCGAGGCGGATATAATGAGAGCCAGCTATGTGAGCGGGTATTGAGGTTATTACAATTCCAGGTGATGAGAGAGGAGAGATAGAATGGCAAAAGCCCAACAGACTCAATTATGCGTTTTCTGGCAAGGAAAGTGAAACAGCACCTATTTCTGTAGAGAAAGCCCAATTTTATTCTCAGCTTTTTTTCGAGTTGATTCACATGTTGTTTAAAATCAAGCTTCTCATCAACCCAAATGCCTAGGTACTTATAGCTGGTGACCCTTTCCAGAGCGGTACCATTTGTAGAGCAGAGTTTTAAAATCAGTGTTTCTAGCTTTAGTAAAAATAATCCATTTGGTTTTGGCACAATTCAGGACTAGCTTCAGGTCACTTAACTGCTTCTCTAGCATGTGGAAGGAGATCTGCAGTCTATTTATGTCAAGAGTCAATGTTGGAGACAGTACAATACAGAACTGTGTCATCTGCATAAAGATGATCCTGAGAAAGTGGAGTGAGTGTGGAGGGAAATTCATTGATGTATATTATAAAAGTAAAGGTCCAAGGACAGAGCCTTTGGGGTACCCCCTTGTCAATATCTAAAAAAAATGAGGTTATTTTGCCCACCTTTACACATTGGGAGCGACCAGTGAGATAACTGTTAAACCACTGGAGGCTCTTATGATCAAAACCGATAAGTGATAATTTGTGTAAAAGCAGATGGTGGTCAACCGTGTCAAAGGCCTTTGAGAGGTCAACAAATATTGCGGCACAATGTTGCTTTTTGTCTAGGGCAGTAATGAAATCATTCACCACAAGGGAGGCTGCAGAAATAGTGCTATGTCTGGCTCAAAAACCTGATTGAGATGGACTCAAGAAAGAGGATAGTGATAAAAATGAATTTAGCTGGGCATTAATAAAGGATTCAAGAATTTTTGAGAGAAATTATAATTTTGATATTGGCCTGTAATTGTTCATATTATTAGTGCAGCCACCCTTGTGCAGTGGGAGAACATGGGCTGTTTTCCAGGTTGAAGTGATAACACCAGTTGTTATGGAGAGATTGAAGATGTGAATAATATGTTCAAAAATTACAGTAGCTGAGGTTTTCAGAAAGAAAGGGTCAAGCTTGTCATCACCAGTCGATTTCTTTGGATCAATTTTGCATTGCAGACCTGAATGGAATCTAATGTTGTTAGACTAAAGATGCTCTCTGAAAGTGGAACTGACAAAGCGGGGGCTGTGCAGGGATCTGCTTGAAGATCAGTAGTATGTACAGTATTATCAAAAAGGTGCCCAGCTGCAGCAAAATGTTTGTTAAAAGCAGAGCAGATGTCAGAGGGTTCTGTTAAAACAGTGGAAGAGGAGAGGCTTCAGTCTCACTGATCTCAGAGCTGTGACAAAGATCCACCTGATCAGTTCTTCACTGATGAAGTGAGAGGACAAACTGTCTCAGATCAGATGAAGACAACACCGTCTCTGTCCCTCATGTGAGGCTGTCAGCTATGGTCCAGCTTCACTTCCTGTTCACATGAAAAAACTGTTGTTCTTCACGTCAACTCAATCACATGATCCCAAGCAGCTTGTGGCTCGTCTGATTGGTCGACTGTTGTTTCTCTGTGTCTCTGTCCAATTCTGACGTCTGTCCTCATTCTCCTCTCACAGCTTCACTGAGGAAACACTGAGGCCTGAACTATGAAGACACTTCAACATGTCCAGGAGATCTTTCTGAGATCAGCTCAACTGAACCTGACAGACACAGTCAGGCTAAGTGGTCACATGACGCTGGTTATCAACTCGTTAGGTTAACTCAGGTTTTCTTCAAGATCTGAGTGTGCACATAAAAAGACACACACTGTCTCACTGACTCTGAGGACAAAATACTGATGAAAGCAGCATGGACTGACTCCAACCATCTACTGACCTCAGAGTCTCCAGTTGACAGCCTGAACTCT
>CM028873.1:29250978-29283950 GCA_016801935.1 Platichthys stellatus | reverse complement strand
AGGAAAAAAGAAGGAGCCAGATCACATCTGTTTTTTCACTCAGCTCAGACGTGGACTCACTCACTTTCAGTCTCCGGATCTAATTTCAAGTCAAAGTCTTTTGGGCTCAGGTCCAGTGAACATCAAATCAGTGTGTGACTGTCTGCTGCATTCAGATGAATCTAAGAAGCACATGACACTGAAAGAAACGATCTGAGTCACGTCCAGGCCTCGATCTAAAAACTCTTTAAAGCTGTGATTAGTCAAAATGATCACAATACAAAAAACAAATCAAATACCTGAAGCTGAAGAACAAGGAAAGACACACAACCACTGAGGACGGATATCTATGAGTGCAATTTGGTGCAGATCCAAATAAAATCAGGATCTAGTACATGTGATTGTGGCTTCAGGTGTGTGCTCTCGTTTTCTCCTTGTCACCTTTATTCTCAGACTCACCTGAGTTGTGTCTTTCCCCCCCACAGTCGGTAATCATGGTGAAGGAGAACGTTCCCCGCTGGGTCCACCGGGACTCGGACGAGGGTCTGATCCATGTGAACGTCGGAGGCCTGAAGAGGAGCCTGTGCTCCACCACGCTGAAGAAGTTCCCAGACACCAGACTGGGAAAACTGCTGTCATGTGACTCGGAGGAGGACATTCTGCAGGTGGGTCAGGGTTTCACACAAATGTCGGGTTAATATCGTCCTGTCATGTTGTGTAGTTGGTGTTTGTGAAGCAGCAGCAGGTTGTTGGTCCGACTCGTTCACACAGGAACATGTGGGAACATCCAGGCGAGGGGCGGAGCCTGTAGAGCAGCAGGAGGCGGGGCCTGTCGTCAGCAGGAGGCCAGACATGACGTATAAACTCTGCTGTGGAAAGATCAGTGTTGTTGTTCACAGCTCATCCACACCGGCGTCGGCCCTCATCACCAGGGGCCGGTATTTCAAAACTTGTAATCCAGATCAGAATGATCCGGATAACCAAATCCCCCTGTCCTCAGCCACGGATCAACCTGATCTATCCCGGTATTTCAAAACTTTGCTGGATTGGATCAGAGTGATCCTGATACCGGCAGATTGGGATGTCCAAATCCGTCCCGCCCCCTGGATCACAGACAGGAAACAGGAAATGGAGCCAACATTTTACAGAAAAAGGAGAAGCTAGCTCAACTATTGTCTCTGAATTAAAGTATAATCTTAGCCAGTGTTGATGCGTCCTCAGACTAGATGAAAGGCACC
This sequence comes from Platichthys stellatus, assembly GCA_016801935.1. Classification (NCBI taxonomy): domain Eukaryota; kingdom Metazoa; phylum Chordata; class Actinopteri; order Pleuronectiformes; family Pleuronectidae; genus Platichthys; species Platichthys stellatus. The sequence goes on along the minus strand of CM028873.1, from coordinate 29,282,733 downwards.
ACCACCACCATGTAAGCGCAAAAGGCAAGCTGAGAAGGGGGATGGCTACAATGAACTACTGAAGGTGGAAACGGAACGGGCTCAGCAACAAATAATTCTAACAAATGAACAAATCAAACTAACACTTCTTAAACAAGAAGAAGTGAAGTTAAGAATTCAGTTGCTGGAAAAGCAGTTAAAAGACTGAAATGTATACTGCATAGTTTAACACTGTTTGTTTAATAAATCACATTGTTTTTCCTTCATAATTCCTTGTTAATTGGAGTTTGTAATGTCACTTACACGCAGTAGTGTAATGTTTATTCTGTGTTGCACTTCTGACGCCGATTTGTTAAAGCATTGCAGTGAACAGTGTGCATGTTTGCAGAAAAAAAAAAGGAACGTGAAAAGGAAATAAACATTGATCAAACAGCAGTGAAGCTTAGTTGTATTAAACAAAGAACTTTGGGAGCAGTTACACTTCAACTGTTCAAATCTTAACATGTAATCTCCCTCAAATCCACCTCTGAGGTGGGATCAGGGTGATCCTGATTTTTAGGATCAAACTGATCCAGATTTCCCACTTAAGTTTTGAAATACTAAACAGCAGCTTTTAATCCGGATAAAAGGCAGGATTGGATTGCCAAATCTGAATCTGAATCTTCAGGATCAGATTTGCTTTGAAATACCCGTTTTTAGGATCTGATCAGGATTTAATCCAATCCAGGTGGATTAATCCTGTCGGATCATTTTGAAATACCGGCCCCAGAAGATCTGGAATCTCCTCGTGTTTCCAAGTGGACGTCTTCGTCTTCTACGTGTACGGCTCCTCTTCTTCATCCTGAGATGTTTGTTTTTCCAGTTTCACGTCCGTCACATGTTAGAATGTTTCAGAGCTTTTCCAGCTGTTTTCTAACATCAACTCACTCTGACATGTTCTGACATATTTATCTGGAGAAACTGATTCTGACATTTGTCGTAATAAACTTCTCAATGTTCACTTTTCTTCTTTACTTCACCAGAGACTCTCTTTATGTAGCACTTGAATATCTCTACTAATATTTATCAATCCTCATTTGCACCTTTTCAATGTGCATTGTTTTTATTCTTGTTTAGTTTCAGATTTTATCGTTTTCTTTATTTCTTTATATTTATTTGCTGCTTCTGCTCAGCTTTTATGTTCCAGAGTTTTATTTCTTTGCCGCCTCAGGACTCACTTCTGTTCCCTCTCATGTTCTGGAATCACAATAAATCTCTTTTTTCTCCTTTCTAGCTAAATAATTACATTTTTCATTTATCCTACAAATAACTTGAATCCTTCTTTCCTCTCCTCCTCTCGTAGGTGTGTGACGACTACGACGGGCAGCAGAAGGAGTTTTATTTTGACAGGAATCCCGGCCTGTTCCCGTACGTCCTCCACTTCTACCAGACGGGGAAGCTTCACATCATGGACGAGCTGTGCGTCTTCTCCTTCAGGTCCGTGTCTCTGTCCTCGTGTCTCACATGCAAACCTCACAACACGTACGACACAGGTAGAAGCTGAAGATAGAAGAGAGGGGAAATGTGTTGTTCTGCCGACAATGTTTGTGTTGTCATTGTGGTATATTCAGCTAAGAGATCTTTTTAACATGGGTATAAACCAGAATGACATGTTTATATGTATGGCGCCTTGATTCCTAAATTCTTAGACTTTTTAAATACTATTCCATATGTTTCGTGTTAGTTCTCCCCCTTTTGGAATAATCTCTGACCTGCTAATGGATGGGTATAGTATCTTCATTTTTTAGGTATGAAACTTGCCCTTATTGAGTCAGAGATCGTTGGCGAGACGTCATTTTACCTCAAGTTGTGGGCGGAAACAACCTCTCTATATAAATGTGTGTTTGACCCCGGCAAGTCAGATTTTCACTATTAGGCTTGTGTTGTCTCCGGGTCTATAGATGCCCGTCTGACGACCTCAGACACCGAGGGAGGAGTTGGAAAAACGTCTGAGTTCTTCTCTCTCTGAGAAATGTGTTAAAAGTTTGGTTCCAGTGATGAGAGAGAAAGTTCTATTCTCACGGGACAGTGGATGAAGTCTGTTGGAGTTGTCTCCGTCTCGTCCTGACACCGTCTCTCTGTGGTTTTCCCCCAGTCAGGAGATTGAGTACTGGGGCATCAATGAGTTCTTCCTGGACAGCTGCTGTAGTTACCGCTACCACGACCGGAAGCTGGAGAGCAGCCGCCATCGCAGCTGGGACGACGAGAGCGACGTCAGCAGCATCGACACGTCTGTGGATGAGATCTCGGACATGAACAGGTGACACACAAAGACTGTCCTCGTCCTCGCGTCGTGACTCAGGTGTGTTCTTCATCTCATCTCCTGGTGTCCGTCCTCAGGGACATGCAGCACTTCCAGGTGGTGCGCTGTGGGAACTTCAGGAGGTGTCTGTGGCTGACGCTGGAGAACCCAGGATACTCTGTCCCCAGCAAACTCTTCAGCCTGCTGTCCATCGCTGTGGTGCTCACCTCCATCACCATCATGTGCATCAACAGCGTCCCCGAGTATCAGGTCAGAGCAGAGGGACACATCGTGAAGACAGACAGACTCAGGACACCACAGGAAGTCCCTCTAGAACCTTTTCAGACATGAGCACGTGCAGACAGCTTTCTGGACTTTGTGGGAGGGGGTTGTTCAGCTGCAATATGACCCTCCACCACTAGATGTCACTAAATTCTACACACTGAACGTTAAAGAAAATCACAAAAAAAACTATAAAGTGTAAAAAAGTGTCAAATAACAGACATTCGTACATTTGCATTCTCACCTTTTGCCTCAAAATATTGTGTAAAATCCCATCAGATGAATTCTTCACATTGTGGCTCATGAAAGTCAAACTTGATGAAGCTGAGATAGAAGAAGACTTGGTTTAAAAACTAAATATAGGTCAAATGTTTAACTTGTCTTTCTCCTGCTTGTCGTCAGGTGTTTGACTCTGAAGGGAAAGTGATGGAGGACCCCACCATGCAGGTGGTGGAGGTGTTCTGCAGCTGCTGGTTCACCTTCGAGGTCAGCTCACTGAACACACTGGTGAATCTCTGCTACAGAACTAAAACTATAAGAGTGTTGTTTTCTCTCGGAGGTGGTGACGCGGCTGCTGCTCGCTCCGAACAGGAAGAAGTTCTTCCATCAGCCTCTGAACATCATTGACATGGTGTCTGTGGTTCCCATCTACATCACGCTCCTCTTCGACCTGACGCTGGGATCCGAGTCCGAGCTGGGAGACCTGGGGCGACTCATTCAGGTCGGACACTTTCACCTGACTCACACTTTGACACAGAACTCAGTGAACTTGGTTTTTCCTGGCCGCCTCAGCAGCGTCAGATCAGTGTTCGTCTGCCTCCACAAGATACAACATGTCCAAGAATGGTAGCCCCAGAATGTGACCTACAGGGTCGCCAGGTTATTTAATGCTATACGGGCTGAAACGTCATGATTGACAGCTGAGACCGACTTGTGATTGGTCGATACCGTGGCTACATCAATTCTGACGCACAGCCCGACTCCAAATGAGGTCAAAAGCCAAGATGGCAACAGAGCGCCCAACCCAGACATATCCCATAATCCTCTCTGTTGCTGTTTGTCTTGAAACGTTGAATGAAACATCTCTCACCTCAGGTCCTCAGGCTGACGAGGATCTTCAGAGTGTTGAAGTTAGCCCGACACTCGACCGGACTGAGGTCCCTGGGAGCGACGCTTCGGGTGAGTCCTCAAACACACACACACAGAGAAAAGTAAACAAACAAACACACACACACACACACACACACACACCTTTCACGACCATCCGACATGGTAGCATTTAAAGAAGTCGTTGTGAAGCACTGTGATACCTGATCCAACTACACATCTGGATTTGAAGTCCCATGTGACGTCACTGTATCAGCTCCATCAGCGTTGTATCAGACGCTGGTTTCATTGGAGAGTAGAACAACTGCTCCTGTAACACTCATGTTTCAAAACCAAATCATTTTTCTGTATGTAAAACAACAAATATACCTCATAAGTCAGGTTATTAATTCATAAATCATTATTTAAAATGATCCGTGGCATCTTGAAACAAACATCTGTGTGACAAGAACTTTACCTAAAACCACAGGAACCATCTTACAGAATCCTTCTAGTAGTTTGGCCCATGTCCCATCTTATATCACAGAGGAGGCAGGCTTTATGATCAATACTGCACCCAGCCACCAGGGGGCGATTGGGACGCTTTGGCTTCACTTTTGCGAGCTGTCATGTCGTCCATCTTTGTTTTCAGGCGTAGAGGTGTAAAGTTTCTCCCGTCGTTCCTCCTCCTTGTTTCTGCAGCACAGTTATCGTGAGGTGGGGATTCTGCTGCTCTATCTGGCTGTCGGAGTCTCCGTCTTCTCTGGAATCGCTTACACAGCAGAATACGAAGAGGTGAAGTCTCACGTGTTGAGTCCTCACAGACACTTTAATGTTAACATTTTATTCAAACGATTTCTTATTCTCTATTTTTGATCGTCTCGGTTGAATTTACCGTGTATGTTACTGAACTGTGTTTGTTGAAGCTTTGCTCTCTGGGTCTTTGTCTCCAGGACGTGGGTCTGGACACCATCCCCGCCTGCTGGTGGTGGGGGACGGTGAGCATGACCACGGTGGGGTACGGGGATGTGGTCCCCGTCACGGTGGCCGGGAAACTGGCGGCCAGCGGCTGCATACTGGGAGGCACGCTGGTGGTGGCGCTGCCCATCACCATCATCTTCAACAAGTTCTCCCACTTCTACCGGAAACAGAAAGCTCTGGAGGCGTCGGTGAGGAACAACAACCGCCGGAGAATGAGGATGAGCTGCGAGCACGAGACGGAGGAGGAGGAGGAGGAAGAGGAGGAGGAGGAAGGGTCGGACGGGGACAGCCAGTGTTTGGACGACGATGACATCGACGATATCGAGGAGGACGATGATATCGATCATGAGGATGAAGGAGGTTTCATCAATTACAGCTACGTAGAGCATCCGTCCTACACGTCCATCCTGAGGAGGAAGGAGCTGCGTCAGGTGTGAGGGTGGACCTCCTCAGAGGGGAGTGACCTCGTGCCACTCTCGACCAATCACTGTCTTTAAACTCTAACAAACACGGAGGACGATGAACTAGAGCTTGAGAAGGACGATCACTTCAGGTCTTCCATGTCTGAAACTGAACTGTGGGTTTGTTTGATTCCTTTGTGCATGTGAGCAGCTTCAGGTTTGTTCATCTGTTTGAACGTCGGCTGCAGAAGAAGTGAAGAACTGATCAAATGCACGTTTATCAAAATGAAACAGAAGAAAAAACAACATGAAAAACTGAGTTTTGTGGAGGAAGAGAATAAAGGAAAATGATTACTGGATTGTTCTCTTCACCTTTGGACCGAGTCAGGCTAACTGTTCCCTCTGTCTCCAGTCTTTATGCTAAGCTAAGCTAACAGGACGGAACTTCTTATTTAATGCACTGACGAAAAATAACTTAACAATAATTTACTTAATTATAATATAATTCAAACTTGTTTATTAAAAGATCACCAGACCTTAAACAAATTTACAGGATTCATCGTTGATCAACTCCATATCTTCCATTTATAATGGAAAGAATTAAACTTGATTCTTTGAATACAGGCATTTGAAAACTTGCACTGATCTTATTGGACCAACTTGATGAATGTCCCGAGATCTTCAGAGGTTCTGTAAGTGTCTCTGGACATTTTCTGGATCTTCTCCTGCAGCCTCCTGGTAAAACCTCAGAGTGAGTCCATGTGAGGAACCAGCAGGACGATGTGTGGAAGCTTCCCAGTGAGCGAGTGGACGTGTGGATGAGGTTTCTAACACGTGACGTGAAACTAGAAGAACACAAACATCTCAGGCTGAGGAAGGTTGTTAGAAGTTTTCATCTCAATAATATTAAGTTAATAACAATCATCATAATGATAATATAAAACCCTGACAATATATTATAGCAACTTATTTTGAAGAGGACAGTAAAATGTAAAATCCTTCAAACACCTTCATAAATTTTTTATTTGACTTTTTCCTAAATATTAATTTGACGATGAGTTTCTGACCCAACAACTGAAAAGAGATACATAATCAATATAATAAGTGATCTCACTCACACACACACACACTTTTGTTTTTATTTGGGCTGAGAGAAACACACCCACTCAGTCACAGTGAAGGAAGGAGATCAGATTCGTAGCCGGTGCATCAATAATTCATTTCTGCTATTTTGGCCGACGGAACTTTCGACACAGAGAAGAAACGAGACCGAAGGAATCGAGCTGTTCCGGGAGAAAGTTTGTGATGCGGCCGGCGGGGGAAGCTTCTAGAACGTGGATCAGTTCCACGGTCAAAACCGATGATGTCAGAAAAGTGACACGAGGCCTCGACTCAGGCAGAAATACAAATACAAATAAATAAAATAAAATAAACAAGGATATGAAATCCAGAGGGTCGGCTGAGGTCAGATCTGGATCACTGGTAAAGAAGCGAGAGCAGAGGGAAATGACGGCAGAAGAACATTTAGTTTATAAAACCTTTAACAACTATGTTCACTTTATAAATCACAGTCCAGCTCCGCCCACTACACGCCCACTTTCAACCATGAATGGTCAATGCAAAGCACCTCATGAATATTAAATGATGCTGCTGACCAATGGGCTTACACCGTGAGTCTTGACGGAGTCACAGCACCAAGTGATGAGTGAGGTGGAGGTGAAGAGAGATCTTTAAGGATCTTTAATATCAGATTTCAAACTGATACTCTGCTGCTGCTGTTCACACACTGAGTGAGAGTGAAGACGATAGAAAGAACCGAGCCGGAAATAAAAAAAGGTCCAATTCAAAAGGTGGAGGCAAAAAAAAACACACTTTCAGAAATTGAGGGAACTGTTTGTTTCTCATGTTCGTTTTTTAATCCTCCAAAACTGCAGGAATATCGAATTCAGAGCAGTTGTCATTTCCATAATCTATAGAATTTAACAGTTAGTTATTTGCTCGTGTTTGTCCTGGGAAGGTTCGGTTCCGTCGGTCGATAGAATCTAGATCAGCTGATCAGACGTCTCTGAACCCTCGTTTCCTCCTCGTCCTTCCATTCACGTGCACACATCACACAGATCCCCGCACCACTGTCACGGCAGCAGTTATTTATTTAGAGCATCGGACTGATTCCCTCACATCAGTGGCTCCTCAGCTCCTCTGGGAGATTATTTTGAAGGTTTCTTCATTTCTTATAAGTGACTTCCTGTGAGCTCTGTGCAGCTGATGGCTCAGTCACGTTCACTGCAGCGATTTGATGAGACACGCACAGTGTGAGGAGATATTATTAAAACCTATTAATGACTCGGCTCCATAACTCCACTGTTTAATGGAATCTAAACGTAATTTGCTGTAAGTTGTTTTATATATTTTATAAATCCCAACTTTTGCGTGAGAAGACAGAAACACAAACACACAACGGTCTCATGTTTCCTCAGGTTTTCTTTATTAGCCGAGCAGACAAACATCAGTGGACTCAAACTTGCACTGCATCGTTCTTTAAGGCAGATCAACTTCAGAAATATCAGAAACACAGAGCGAGCAAAACAAGAGGCTGAACAGAAACCTGAAAGAACCTCTGACTCCTGACTGCAGCTCAAAGTGGATCTGAGCAGGAACATTTCACACTTCACCTGGAAACACAACAAACTCCTTATTTTAAACAATGAACCAAAAGGTCCAAATACCAGCTGTTTTCCAGATGTGTCTCAGTGAAGAAATGTTTTTGCACAGATCAAACATTCGACTGATTCAAACTCTTCTTGCTGCAGTTGTTAAATGAACATTATAACACATGTGTTCAGACGTGTATTTACAACAACAGCGTGTTATTGAGTAAAAACATAAAAAAGGCAGAAAACAGTTTCACTTCTGTTTCTGTTTCCAGTGATAACGACTCATTTCTGTCTGATGCCTCCCTACAGTTCACTGTCAGCACCAAACAGCTCCTGCTTCAAACTTTAAACAATCAAACAACTTTTTAAAATTCAGCTAAAATTAAATGTTGAGATCTTCAAAAACAGCAGTGCACAGAAAACATGGCAAGATGAGGCAGGAACCCCCCCCCCCCTGTTCTTTGCTCGTTACGCGGAGTATTTAGGCCACGAAGAAGAAAACAAATCCCTGTAATATCAATTTTTATTCTCCTAAAATCACTCCTCTTTAGTATCAGGACTTGATTAGCGTCAAATTTGCATCTGCATTTCTTCATTTTCAACTTTACTCTCCTGATGTGACGACCTGTTCTCTGAATCTCTTGGATTGACCCGGACACTTCGCTGGAGCTCGGAACACAAAATGAAAAAAGACAGAAAATCCAGCGGAGGAGTTTTTTCATTTAAAAAGCAACGAGCTGCTGAGAAGTGTCTCGAACCTTCAGCTGCTCAAACTCCACACGATATACAAACAGAGCCGAGTCCGAACAGACACCAGCTCTGGAATATCTACAGTAATCTCTCGTCATTATCTTACACCCCTGAGGAGTTTGTGACCTGAGAAGTTTTGACTCTGAGTCACACGTCTGTGATCAAAACTAATCTGTTCTCTGACTGTGTAACCGTTAAACCTACGTACAAAAATATAAAGCATCCCTTTATTCTGTTCTGTGCTGGACGATGAGAAACGTCTGAGCTGCTCTGAGGAATGTGAGAAGACGGGACCTGGGTCGATGCCAGCACGGAGTCCACTGCGCCAGACTCAAAATATTAAACCCACAAAATAAAAGCTTTGTTGAATCGGTTCCATAAATCTGTCGGCCCAGGGCTTTTACTTAAGAGGAGAAAAGATGATGGAGCAAAAACCCAGATGGAAGAGTTATCATCTGATTCCCAACATTCTGCTGCATAAACGAACGTTCAGTAAATCCAGGCTGCAGCGAGATGTAAAGATTAGAAATTGAAATTCATGTCTGAATGTCGAGTTCTGGATGAAATGAAACAGCATCGATCTTAATACTGCTGCTCCACTCCCATGAATCTGGATCCAAATCTGTTATCATCTGCTGGAATTTACATGTCGTGTGTAAACATGTAATAAATTGAATTATAACACGTTATGAAGATATTATATGTAGATCTAATAATGCATCTGTTAACAACTATAGCTCCTCCTGTGGACACACGACTGTATGAACAGATAATGAATGTATGAGAATAATAACAGTAACTTATTTTGAATCTTTTTGTCTTTTAAAAAGTCTATTTACATTATTCTGTTTTACAATCCACTCATTAAACTTTGATTTGAACTGTAACTGGTGACTGGACGGGTTCCAGTCAAGTGTTTGAAATCCAGTTTGTAGGTTTTCCAGTTTGAGGCTGTTCAGATTGATCTCAGGTTGATAAACACTCAGATCCAGTTTGATCCACGAAGAGATGAGTACATATTAATCTCCATCAGCTGCACCAATAAAGGGAAAGAACTCAACATGCTCCGGATGTTGAGCTCAACATGGATGAGATGATTTCAATAAACCGAGGAGAAAGTCAATCTGTATCTAAGTGAAGCTGTTCAGCTGCATGTGGAAACAGAAAATACAAACAATGACATTTTGTTTTAAGGCAAAAGATACAAAAAAAAAAAAAGTTAACCTATAAAAGTACCTGATACAGAAAACATGTATTCAGAAGCAAAGTTTTAAAGATGATGATTCTCAAGTATTGTGGTTTTCAAAATGGGGAAGGCAGAAACTCCACTGGTAGAGGTCCACAGTCCAGAGCAGGAACCCAGACGTCGAGCGGGTCAATGTTCAAAGAGGAAGTGGAACCGGGGGAAAGGAAGAAGCGTACCTCAGATAAACTGCAGTTACTAGACGCTGGAGATCCTCAGGGATCTTCACCATCAGCTCAGACGAGCAAGAGGAAGAAGAAAACTCACAGATCAGCTGACGATGAATTTAAATCTCTCCACCGTCGTCTCCAAGGGAGAGGAACCAGAACCGGGTTTCAACTCAGATGCAGAAGTTCTCACAAGTCTCAGTTCAACGATCGCCCCGTCGGGTCACCACACCTCCCACCTGCTTCACGACCAGTTACCAAGAGAAAAGCATCCAGTTGCTGCAGTGACTTGCTCGACGGCTCCTCAGAAGTTCTGCTGCCGCCGTTTCTTGGCCTCGATGGCGTCCATGATGGGCTGCCTCTTGGCCTGGTAGCGCTGGCGGATCTCCTCGATCTCCTGCTCCATCTGAGGGTCCAGGGAGGCGAGTCGGAGCCGGAGCTCCTCCACCGACCAGGTACTGACCTGAGCACAGACACCACACATCAGGTCAAACAGGTCAACAGCCTGAAGTCTATAAAGTCATTGTGTCTTTCTCAGGTGAGACATGTCTCACACGGCTGAGGGACTACATTCACACATTCACACACATGCAGCTCACTTTCAGGAATAATCTCTCAAAGCCAGTAAAAAAGATTTTATAGTTGCGTTACACTGAGGAAAATAAGATTCAGACCCAGGAGGAGGAGTAGGAGGAGGAGGAGGAAGAGGAGGTGGAGGTGGAGGTGGAGGAGGAGGAGGTGGAGGAGGAGGAGGAGGTGGAGGTGGAAGAGGAGGAGGAGGAGGAGGAGGTGGAGGAGGTGGAGAAGCGTTTGTACATTTGCCAGTTTTATTGTTTCTCTTAATGAACTTTAAGGAAAAGGCAATGGTTTAAGTATTTTTTAATTTCAGGAAATGTACATATTTGTTAAAGGCCCTAATCTGTCCGCTCTAGTTCTCATTTCATTTTGAAGATAATTGCTATATTAATAAAGTTTATAATATATGACAGTTCTTCTATATTAAACTTAAATAATTCAGTGAGTATAAAGTATTTTATTCTGAGGAGAGGTTTGTACAGTGACATGAAGCCAGTAACCTTCTGTACTTAAAGACTCCTCCTCTGTGCAGTCGGAGGATTTCATCACTCGTCCCTCAGATCAGTCGCTAGCAGGTCCATCAATGGACACTTAAGAAAATCTTTACCAGAAGCTAAGAATACCTCCTGCATGGCAGCGCTCACCCAGGTGTCTGGTAAGTGGATCTATTTCAGTGGCTTTCAAACCGCTTCAGTTATTGACATGTATTCAATCTGCCTCTGTGTTGTGGGCTCAGCCGGGACCCGGTGCTCCGGCTCCTCCCGGGCCCCCCCCCACCCTCTCGGCTTTTACCAGCAGCACTTCTCTCTCAGGCTATTTTATTACCCACAATCAATGCAGCTGAAATAACACCGGCGTCCCACTCCACTGGACAGATAACCACGAGGAGCGGCTGGACGACACCAGGGTCAAAGTAAAACCAAAACATCAAACCCTTCAAACCGGGGCTGACACCTGTTGTACCGGATTATTAATAAGGCATTTAGAATATTCAACAGGATGAAGCTACCTGAAAGAGTGAAGGTGTTTGAATGCAAACCAACACAAACGGAAACACAAACAGGAAACTACAGGCTCCATCTACACGGTTACAGACATTATAGACTTAAGATTTAAGAAAGTATTAATATTCATTCTGAAAATATACATTTGTTATGGTAGCCGCTGTGGGACTCTGGTTCCCGCTGCCTGCAGGGAAACGCTCCGGCTCCTCCCGGGCCCCCCCCACCCTCTCGGCTTTTACCAGCAGCACTTCTCTCTCAGGCTATTTTATTACCCACAATCAATGCAGCTGAAATAACACCGGCGTCCCACTCCACTGGACAGATAACCACGAGGAGCGGCTGGACGACACCAGGGTCAAAGTAGAACCAGAATCATTTTGAAAGCTCCCACTGGTTCGGTCTTCAGACTGTGAATCCAGATTCGCCTCGTGATCGATAAAACTCGTCCAAGCTCAAGTCTCCAGAGAAACTTCTGTGATTCATCCACCGAATACAAAACATGAAACCCTTCAAACCGGGGCTGACACCTGTCGTACGGGTTTATTAATGAGGCATTTAGAATATTCAACAGGATGAAGCTACCTGAAAGAGTGAAGGTGTTTGAATGCAAACCAACACAAACGGAACCACAAACAGGAAACTACAGGCTCCATCTACACAGTTACAGACAATTACAGACTTAAGATTTAAGAAAGTATTAATATTCATTCTGTAAATATACATTTGTTATGGTAGCCGCTGTGGGACTCTGGTTCCCGCTGCCTGCAGGGAAACACTTAACGTCATTAAACATTTAACATTTGAGCGAACAGCTGACAAACTGCTCTGTTTCACAAACACACAACCTGATGCAACAAGACAACACAAAGAGGACGTCTGAAAACACGAGGGAACGGAAATGAACAAGTTTCTTTTGAATGGGAGAAAAATAGCGAATGTGTCACCTGTTGTTTTTTAGTGACAACAATCAGTAGATTAATATTAATTCAGAATCAGTGGACAACTACAGCAACCTGCAGGTTCCCTCTGGTCCCTTGAAGGATTTCACTCCTACAACTCACAATCTATTTTTTCAGTGGACACGAAATAACAGACAAATAATCCAGAGAGTTCTCGATGAGTTTCTGAAACACACACATGACTTCCTCCAGATCGACAACTCATCTGTGACACAACGACACTGGAGCCTGATGCATCACTGTTGACAGGTGTGATTCCTCACCATGACCTCTTTCATGGGAGCGCAGCCTCCTTGAGATGTGTTCTGAGGAGGGGTGGAAGAAAGGAAGCAGGGGGAGGAGAGTCGGACGTAAAGAAAAACTGTAAGAGGAAGAATAAAAATAGATAAGGGGAGAAAGAAATAGAGAGAAGGGGCGAGGGCAGAGAGGAGCAATGAGGGGGGTGGTGGTTCTTGGCCCGTCCTCATGAATAATGAAGGTTTGTGCTTTAACACCACGTGTCCTGTGCTGCATTGTCAAACCACCTCGATGGTCCGAGCTCAAACTGCAGGTGAAATGATAAATATGACGAGGAGGTAGTGAAATATGAAAACCTGACAGTTCGGGTCGGAACATATCAAAGGAGACATTTTCAGGTAGATATTGTTCAGACGAGTAATGTGTGACTTCAACTACTGTGATATTAACCTCTGATGATATATGAAGTCTAGATGTACAACTACACTCTATAACCAAATGTAGCCGGTAGACGCAGGTTACCTAAGCCGAGGTTAAGCCGTCAGAAACCTTATTGTCCAATCATAAGACCCGAGGAACCGAAGTGTAAAGCCAGATGTAAGAGAAAGTGGATCAACTGTCTCCTTACACAACAGGATTCAATGTAAATCAGAAAAAGGTCTTCACATGTAAACTACAACCAGCCTGCGTTTAGCTTCATGTCCCAGTGGATCTCTGAAAAAAACATCTAGCAGCAAAGTATAAAAATAGCAAAGATCTAAAATTAACACGACGCCGTCAACAAGCTGCTGCGACGTCTTCAGGCTCAAGAAGAAACGAGACATTGAAATTCTAATGGCTGATAAATCCCCTCGAGTGGGATTTATATCGTCTGGTAAAACCTCATGTGATTTTATTCTCAGTGCCACAAGCTCTAAATGTTGCAGCAAGGCACAGAGATGTGTTTGATGCTATCACCTGGTGTCTCTGCCCATCGGAGGTTATCCTGTCAGTGCAGGACTAGAAACTGGTCGAAACGCCTCGATATAACAAAAGTGTTTTCAAGTGACGCAGGTCGATGATAAAGGGTCTCAATTACAGGTGGTAAAAGCATTTCCAGGTTTTCCAGGATACATTGGGGCCCTGTGAAATCTTTCATTTCTTATTTCATCATTCATTCTTTATTTTAAATCCAGGTGAGGAGCTGGATAAGACTCATCCCTCGTTTTGTCCATTAAGTTTAATGACACTGTGACGGCCTAATCTTTAAAATGACTATTTAGTAATTTGTTGAGCAGTGCGAAGAAGAATTATGATCGATGGCATCAGTATCTTGTAAAGTTTCGATGATCAGTCCGTTACTGATCTTAGACACGGTCGAGATTGAGTCGTCCCTTGATCCCGGATCAACCTGATGGATGAGCATGACATTGTTGTTAAAGAATTACAAAAATCATAACGGACATTTCTTATATTCACTAATCTATATGTAAGTCTGAAGGTGACACAACAAGATGAAATGAATTCTTCAGGATCCAGGACAACGAGAGTGATTCAGTGGCTACGTGTCATCGTCAGTTAGCGTAATGTCACCGGCACAGATCTGTGTCTCAATAGGTTTGTCGTGTAACACACTACACACAGAGAACACACACATGCACACATCACCCGGGTACACAACACCTTTGGACAAAGAATTCAACATTTCACCGCTGCTGATGAGTTTTAGTGGAGAAATCTACTTTTGTTCCTTTTTAATAATCACAACCGTTGGTGTGTTCTGAACATCTGAAGCCGAGCAGGCAGCTCTGTCCCCCCCCCCCCCCCCCTATTTAAAAAGGTCACATAATTAATATTTAATTCCAGCAGCAGCCATTTGTCCTGCTTAAACGTCCTGGAGCGAGACACACACTTAAAGGCTCTGAGAACTTAGAGAGGTGAGTTTATCCAGTCGAGTCCATCAAACCCACGATTCATATCCACAGAACTGAAGGGAATATACCAAAATTAATGATTCTAAAAAAGACCTATTTAATAAAATACAAAGTATTAAACCCTTTGAAAACAGTCGGCCCCGAACTCAAGCTGTGGTTTGTTATGTATGATCCTGTTTATACCACAGAATATAGAATATGCAGAACATCTATTAACTTTTCCAGCAGAAAGAGACAAACTTAAAATAAATAGATGAAATCACTAATGGAGGGTTAAGAAATATTATGTTCATGTGTCTATATTTTTAAATCTTTTGGTTCAACATGTTTTATGTTCATTTAGCAAAATGTGGGTTAAAGTACATAGTCCCTTCATGACGAGGAATGATCTCCAATGCAGCGGCCTCCCCCTGGATGTGGACCCAGTGTTTGTGGTTCACAGCTGAACTGCTGTGTCACATGCTTCTCATGACTCACCACTTCCAGATCTCCCTCCCCGGGCAGTTTGCGGTTGTCTGCGTTGTTGTCTCCTCGTCCTCCTGCATCGTTGTGGCTGTTGGCCTCTTTCTCTTTCTGCTCAAAGTACTCGAGGAAGGACGGCTTCACCGGCTGCATGGTCTCATCTCTCCCTGTGAAGCAGAACCCACGGTTACTTCCTCGTAGTTAAAACACAAACACACACTAAACACACTGTTACACACTGTATTCTCTTGTGTATCAACTCAAATGAAAGACACAAGCCACTGAAGCAGAGCCCGGAACTACACAAGCTCCAACTGGTGACCTGGCAGGAGGACGTCGGCCTGAACGTGGTTTCTCTGGACGAGGTAAAGAACTAATCACACACGAGAAGTTAAACATCAGAGAGTCGACCAATCAGCCAACAACCAATCAAACGTCCTCGATGAACTGAAATGAACTTTGCAATCACTCTAAAAGCTGCTTTGGCCGACAGCTTCCTCTTCCATCCGGCTAATCAATGAGTTACAGCCTGCTCATGAACACTGACACATTTGTGCACAGTTAATCAGTCAATGTTTCAAATCCACAAAGCGTTATGAGGAGCATCTTTTGATTACAGTCAAAGAGTTAAAAACTCTCTCTCTCTCTGTGCGGTTATGATGCTTAAATTAATATTAACAATAACAATAATCAAAAATGACTGGACTGTTTTTAAGATGTATATGAGCACAAACAGGTTTTTGAGAATGAAAATTAAAAAATTGATTGACAGCAGTTGTTCACTTTGTAAATTAAACGAGCACAAGTCAAAAGGATTTTCTGCAGAGTTTCACAAAAGCTGTTTTCAAACATGAACATGATTTGTGAAGGGGCCTCGTAGCTGCAGCACAAAGTAAACACTGAAGAACTGTTTCTCTCTCGGACCGGCGATGAAACAAGAAACACAACAAACACTGTGGGATCACTGCAGAGTCACTAAATACAAAATGCAGCCGGTTGAGGGGAACGTGGTCTGGATGGTCCCTGAGTAGAGCAAATCAATGAGAGTAGTTCCCTTTGATTCACGGCGTTAATAAGTTGTCGTGGTGTCACAGAGGCGGCAGGTTCCAGTACCACAGGATGTAGACGTCTGAGGGCGGTCTCATTCGGACACACTGTGGACGCTGGGATCACGACTCAGACTCTAAAGCTTCACTGCAGGAGAAACCTGAGATCGTTCAGGTTTACAGAGCAGCGCCATCTTTCTTCTTTCAGTCTGGTTCTAATCTGACAGTAAAGTCTCCTGGATGCAGGGAAGTCTGATGTCATACCAAGAGGGAATGAGAGTTCATGTGTGCACTTAAAATGAATTTATGTCCAATAATCAGGTTATATAAATGGACATTTAGTGGAATAAGGATCGTGACTCTGAGAGGAACCGGCAGGTTTATGTTTCTACTCGAGATTTAAACAAATCTTTTTAAAATGATCAACATCTCTTCTGTTTGCTCACTACAGAATGAAATACAGAATCCAGCAGCTGGAGGAGTCAATCTCAAACCTGTTGTTATGACCCTTAATGTCCCTGGCCTCAAATCCCTGAATCTCAGAGGAACCAGGAAGAGAAAATGTCATCCACGATGCCACATTTAGCAGAGCCGATACTCGGGCCTCTGGTGCTGAGCCGCAGCTGCTAACATAGAGAACCTCATATCATCCTTGTGGTGCAGCCTGGTATCTTTAGCTGAATGCCCTAAAACACACAAGTCTACACAGGAGCTATTCAAGGAAGCGCCAACAGAATGTGTCTTACAGAGTTGGGTCACTGAGATCGGCTGCAGCAGTCTCAGTGTTTAATGGCATTGACTCTGAAGACATCTGTATTTTAACTCTTCTGTCCTGAAGTCAATTTGTCCCTCTCCTTACTGAGACCTTTCCTTCCCTCAGAATGTCAGACTCACATAAACTTGAGATGTTGCAACTCTAAAATGAGATGTTTGGATACCAGCATCAGAAATAGTGCAGAGTACGTGAATCTATGTACCGATCTTTGACCACGTCTTTCAAGTGTATGTATATTTATGTATATTTTCCCCCAGAAATCACTTATTTTTTTCTTTGAGCTTCACTGTCACTGGCAAGTTGTGTTTTTAGAGCAGAGGATAAAAAAGGGAATCCGTTTAAAAATATTGAATATTTCACTCTGGAAAGTCCTGCAAGTAAAATGTCCCATACAGCGTTAGCATGTTTTTTATATTGTTGTTTATATTGTTCGCTATTATTGTTTTTATATTGTTGTTTGTAAAGTGCACCAACCACACCAAGGCAATTTCCTGTACGTGCAAATATACATGGCAATAAAAAGAATTCTGATTCTGATAAAGCTGTTAAAGTGTGTTGTTTTGTTAAATGCACTGGTATCGGATCAGTTCACTGTGTGTTTCTGTATTGGGGGGGGGGGGGAACGTTCATGAGTCCCAGGCGCTGCTAATTCTGTTTTGGGGGGGGGGGGGAACGTTCATGAGTCCCAGGCGCTGCTAATACTCGCGGTCGCCTGTTTATTGACATTTTATTAAAATTGAATGTGTCCAAATCGCACCACCGGCTCCTGAGGCACATGACACACAGACACAGATTTCTGGGTCTTGGTCAAACAACAAAGTCTGAACAACTCAAACCCTGAAGGTTTCTGATGTCAGCTTTAGATTCTGAGAATACATGAAGCTTCTCCGGCTGTGGGCTCGTTTCATTGCAGCCTAGTGACACTGTACATGTGTCTATGAGGAGCGTGGACCTCAGAGTGTTTCAGGAAACCAGACTCAGTTTTTCAACATAATCAGATGAAGGGCCAGATATAATAATCCATGACCTGATGAGTGTTTGATTTCAGTTTGGTATCTGCTGAAACTGGACCAATTATCCGACGGCTCAAAGCCTCTTTCCAGCTGAGCTTCACATTCTGATGAACTGTGACCTGCTGGGCTTTGTTGGTTCTTATGAAACCCCATGTTGAGGCCCGTAGCCTGGTGAGCCATGTTTCTTCTGTCTTATCTTTTTCTGCTTCTGGATGTAAATGTTTTTATTATATATTTTCTGTCATGTGTTGGGAACTGTTGTGAGTTTACGGAGATGATTTGGTTTATATATTTAGTTTTTTTCAGTGTTTCTTTCCTTGAGTGTGATATAAAAGGTTTTTCTGGGAATGTAAAAGTTCTTCTAAGTTAAAAATCCCAAAGTCTGTTGTGAAGGGAGTTTCTCTCCTGCAGAGAAAACACTGAAGCTCCTGAAACACCTCAGCAGAAGTCCACACCAGCTCATCATTGATCACACCATCTCCTCAAGTGAGAGGATTGACCAAACACAACCACGAGGAGTTCACCGGTGAAGATCTTTACAGTTTCACAGCTCCTGAAAGTGTCCATCTTTCTTTCAGCTGATCTTTCTGTTGCGTGACTCAATGTCAGAAGCTTTAACACAGCATCTGCTCAAACAAGCTTCTTTAGAAACCTACATGAGGATTAAATGTGCTCACACATCTCGCAAAGTTTAGAAACATGATTTTTCACTTAAAACTTCAGCCTGACACATCAGAGTGGAGTGCTTTGACTCACGAGGTCTCTGACAAACAGCAGGAGCTCTTATTCTGTCTGACCGTTCACGATTCTGGTTTCCACATGTTTCATAACATCCAACTTACACATTTTAAATAAATTACATTTTTGGGGAGATTCTCAAACAAAGCATTGATAGTAACATCTGCATCTTGGCCTTAATCCATCTGCATCTTGGCTGTGTGTGAAAATGTAGATGTTTGCAAATTATCTGAAACTTCTCAAACCAGCCCCCTGGTTAAATGTTCAGAAAACGTCAGAGTCCATGGGAGCTGAGAGATGCACCCACACTTACAAGATATGTTCAATTTAGTCTTTCATTTAATGAGCTCACTGCCGCATCCACACATCTTTTCTTAACTAATAGATTCCGTCATCACATGCTGACCACAGATAGACAGACGCCTCAGTGTTAGTCACTCTAGAGAAAGAGCTCTGGGTTTGTTACTGGGAGCTGCTGTATCACTGGAAGGTTTGGAGAATCTCTCCGTTTACCCAGAACCCCTCAGATCAGCTGAAACCCCCAAAAACAACTAAACAAACCAACTAACAAAATAAAAGAAAGACAGAAATGAAAAGAGTTCAGTCGTTAATGTTTGTCGCCCACAGACCGGCCCATTATTTTGTTCCTTCTGCTCTGACCAGTCTGATCATTATCACCTCCCAGCGCTCACAGCGCAGCAGGAAGTGGACATGTTTGTGTTTACTTTGAACTAAAAAGTAGAAAAGTTGTTGTTGTTCATCTTGGTGGAGCTTTGTAAAACTTTCGAAGGTTGAAAAATCCAGTGAGTAAGATTTAGGAGAACGGGATCTGTTGGAAAAAATTGAATATCAAATAATCCTAGTGATGTTTCTACAGAAGTCAATTTCTCAAAAGTACAGTTTTGAAAGCAGAATTCCTGCTTCTCTTTCTACCTTCGGCTGTAGGCTGCTGCTGGGAGGAAGCAGACGTGTGTTGGGCTTTAACAAAGTTGACAACTAATCCGGTGTTGGACTTTCTTCAACCAGAGGAAAACTAAATTCATAAACATATCTTTGTTATCGGCCTCATTGGGATTTAAGTCTCCAACCACAGCGGTGCTGATGCTTTATTCTGCCCACACACTCACACAAGTGCTGCAGCCTCTACACCGAGCTGAGAACCACATGCCTGAATTCAAGGTGAAGGCCGAAGCAGACTCCAGAGAGAGAGAGAGAGAGAGAGAGAGACAGAGAGAGAGAGAGAAAGAGAAAGAGAGAAAGAGAGAGGCCATCTGCTCCTGCAACTTCCCAAAAACTAAATTAAACTTTAATAGAGTGCAGAGAGCCGAGCAGGTAGACGGGCATTAAATCATTTTAACTAGAACTCCTATGGAGAGGCTTTTAGAAGATGCACTGCTGCGTTTATTCTAAGTGTGAATATAGTTCCCTGTGCTGCTTGTTGTTGAACGTTTCTACAGAGGAAGACGTTGTAATGGCTCCGCTGAGCGTTTAAGCTTCGGAGGATCAGAGAACACTGCAGAGAGCCGTGATTTAAATAATTTATTTAAGTCAACATAATGGTTCCATCTGCGTGCACTTCAACCAACAGATGGAAAGTTTGAACCACCTCACTTCCGAATGTCGGCTGCTGCTAAAGTCACATATGTGTGAGATACAGAGAAGAGTTAAAACAACGCTTGGTCGTTTTTATACCTTGAAATAGAAACTTCAGAGATGATTTGATGGTAAACACACCAGCTGCCACACCCGCAGTGAGCTTCAAGATCTCAGCCTGGATGTCATGACTGAGCCACTGAGGAAACCACAGAGGACGTTGAGGTGGAAGATGAAGAGCAAACTCAACTTGTTGGCGAGAGCAGGACAGATGTTGAAGTGATGTTGTTGGACGCTCTGTTTCCTTTGTCTTGCTCGGCTCGACGTTGTCTGTGTGTGATGTTGTCGACGCACTAGTTTATCATCAGCAGCAGGTAAACAAACCTCAACAGAGGGCTTATCAAGTTAGCCAAGCATTTCCATGTGATGTGATCCACGTGGTGCTCAAACGTAACTGCATCAGCTCCTTGCTTGCTGCGTTAGCTCGTTAGATTAGATGCTTTAATGTTCCACTCTGAGTTGAGTGCAGTGGATGTGCAGACACGTGCTGCCACACCCGAGGCGGCTCTCTGGCTTCTCAGGTTGCCAGGTTCCTCTCTGTCACAGCTGTGTACGGGGGGGGCTCAGAATGCATCTCACCTCGAAGACTGTAGCATAGAGCAAATCCTGCACTGTGTGGATTCAAACTTGATGATACGACTGCATCGCTTATTTATCTTATGGTGAAGTTTTGTGTGTCTGTGCTTTGGATTCTGTTTATTCTTGGAGAAAGCGAAACAAAAATCAAATTAAGTCCTTTAAGTATCTCAGGAGCTCAGCTGCATAAGTGTCTGAACTGATATTCTAAAAAGAGACGAGGCTCTCGTTCTCTTATGAACAGTTTCAAATCATTCGGTTGCTTTTCAGCAGCAGTAAGACAGAGGCTGCGACTGGATGTGTGAAGAAGCAGCTGCCGTCGAAAACATCTCGACACAACTTCACCAGAGACCCATCAAAAATTCCAAAGGAGCATTTCACAAAGATCTTAATCTTCTCATTTATCTGTGCTCTGATTTCTGAACTGTGCTTCTGGGGCAGTCCTTGTGAGGAGCTGCTGTGCTGACCGTGACTCCCAGCGTCTTCTGAGGAAAATAATGAAACACTGTGGAAATGTATTCATTTTTAAAAATCAAATGAAAGTTAACAGCCCCTCAGAGTCGTGATGGTTCACGGAGGAAAGAGGCGAGACCAGATCCTGGGCGTGACAGAGGTTTCTAACAAAGACTCGAGTGACAGAGGGTTAGAGGCTCATCAGTGTAAATTAAAAGGCTTTTTATCATGAAACATTCAGACAGGATCAATTTCTGATCTAATACCTCATCTTGATTCTTCAGCTTCGGACAATCAAGTCAATTAGTTTGGGACACACACACAACTTTGTACGAAACACACTCTCACAAACACACAACTGGAGGACACAAGGATACTAATGCAGTTATAAATTCTAAATGTTCCAGTGTTAATGCAGTTTAAACTGCTCGCAGTGGAGATCTATGCTAACCTAATAGCAGGACATCAGGCTGGAGACAGAGTGTGTGTGTGTGTGTGTGTGTGTGTGTGTGTGTGTGTGTGTGTGTGTGTGTGTGTGTGTGTGTGTGTTAATGCTCTTTCAGACCTGCTCCCCTCAATGTGCTGCTCTTAGGGCAGGTTAAGGATCCTGGTCACGTGTATGATCTCACGCAGCTCACATCGCTGTGGCTGGGGGACGAGTTTGACTCTTGTACAACATCAGAGCTTCTCAAACGGGGTAAACAACACAGCTGAATTTTGTGTTAATGTGCCTGTTAATACAAAGCTAGAGGGAAGTACGTGGGAAATAAAATACACAACCAGATGGACACACACCAGGTTCTGCATTGTCAGTCGGGCAGGACCTTTATTTACTGATATAGATATTTATTTATCAGCTGATAGGTGTTTAAAAAATTATTTGACAGTGATTCCTAACATGTAATCAAACTATCATGACCATGAAATGTAACTTTGATGCTTCTCTGTCCTGTGGTTAAATTCCAGCTCCTTCTGACGTCTTCAGCAGCGCTATGCATGCTGGGAAATTACCCCAGTGACCATCAGAGTGCTGCTTATCCCAGTCGCCTGCTGTAAACGCTGCCACTCTTCTTTGGCTTGAGCAAACATCTTGAAGTGGTGTAGGAGTTGTGATGATGTAATCTTCCACAGAAGCCTTGTTCTGAGGAGAACTCAAACAGAGCGAACCAGCGCCTGGCTTTGATCAGGAAGCTGACACCTGCTTTAAATAGACAACAGGAGGAAAGCATCTTCTCACTCAACACAACCGCCTGGTGCAGTGACGTGAGAGTACGACACAGACACAAGCTCTGCAGACGTGTGAACAGTGAAGGGAAGGTGATAGACACAAAAACTACCTCACAGTGTATCTGACCGAGCTGTGCACAGGAAGGATGAACACACAAACTGCAGATGCATCACACCCACCACACTCAGAGTCTGAGCTGCCCACAGGTCAACACAGACATGTACAAGAACATCCTTTGCACACAGGCAGAGAACACAGAGCGACTGGGAACACTGGTGCTTTTATAAGATTAACTCTCTGGGATTCCTGTAAACAAGCTGCTAATTGTCACTATTGTCGGATGTATGTGTAGCATATGGATTTTTTATTGTGTTCAGCTCAAAACAAACTTTCACTCAGGTGGACGCTAAAGTCAATTGGAGAAAATAAAGTTGTGTTGGTTAGAAGAGCGTTGTACGACACTGAGGTCACACACACAGACACACAAAGGCAGTTTGCTGTAGCTGCTCACTGAGGTTAATTCTTAGCGTATAAAAACAAACACACAGAACCCAACACACCCACAGACTCGCACCGATGAACAGAGTCCAACTCTTATTGAGACTCCTTCCAAATCCTCCGATACATCCAACGCGTACTACTCCCACACGGAGAAAATAAATAAAAACACTCACAACACACTCCTGCATCTCTCCTTGAATGACACCACAGCACAAACCCAATGCTCCCACTGCAGGAAGGGGATCTGCTGGTTTATCATCTGCCCAGGCAAGTTCAATCTAAGGTTACTTAACACTACGATGAATTTAATTTAATACCCACATGTCAAGCAAATTTAGTGATTATTGACAACTCACAAACGCACAACGCTCCCTGACAGTGAAAGAGAAAACCTAAAGCGTGAAACTGAAGCGTTGTTGTAGTCGAAGGAGGCCGATCCTGAACACACACACACAGCCAAGGACACACACAGGGTTCACAGGTAAGTCAGGGGACCTCAGTCTGTCTGGTGGTCACACTCTGCCCCCTACTGGATGAACATGACAGACAGCAGCGATCGTTTGTGTTGAATCATTGAATCTTTGTCTCTTTGTTTTTCTTCAGGTAATAAGAGGAAACTCAATCAAAGACTAAACCATTCTCTCCTAACTTTGTTCTTATATAATTCTGACGTGTTCCTTATCTGCACCTCCTCTGTTCCCAGTAGACACAGTCCTCATCCTCCTGGTCATCATGACTCTGCACATGTACAGGCCCATTTGTTTAGGCTGCTTTGCCATCACGTTGTTGACACTTTGTCGAGACCATATCAGTGAATAAAGTCAGACGATGTGTTTCTACTTCCACAGATTGAGAGTCTTCCTCCCCTGACAATCATGAAGCCTCATTTTAAACTTACTTTTCATTGTTCCAGCATCTTCGTCATCCTCATCCTCAGAGTTGATGACCATGGTTCCCAGCTGGGACTGCATGGTCCCGTCGTCGTGTTCGATCATGGTCCGTGCCGTGCTGCCCAGTGAACCCACTGAAGAGCCAGTGGACCGGACGGTTCCAGAGTCTCCTGTCCCCGCCCGCACCATCGTCCCCTGGTCCACCTCGTCCTCGTCCTGAAACACAGGCACAAAGCCAAGTCTCCTTTCAAGAGGATTGATTGTTGACATCTGGGAAAGTTGACCCAGCCTCTCCTGCCTTCATTATAATTTCATGATTCTTCGTGTCTTTACCGAGTTGTCGTCGTCTTCTGCGTCCAGTTCTCTCTGCTCCGCCTCCTCCTGTTTCTTCAGTTTGATCTCCATGGCGTCTGTGATCATGGCTCTGAGGATGGAGCTGGGCTTGGCCGTCTTGATGAACGTATGCTGAAGGAGGGGAGAGAAAGGTCTGATGAGAAGAGGGATGATCCTAAATGTTTTCCATTTTCCTTACCAGCAAATAGAATCACTCCCATATGAGCCATTCAATTTCAGACATCAACTCTGGAAAGTGTCTGTAAACTGGTGTCTGGAGTTTGTGTTTCTCATATGAAGGACTCAGCAGGAGGTCAGACTCCTTCACAACAACAGGAACATGACGTATTAACTCTGCTGCAGAAAGATCAGTGTTGTTGTTTAAAGCAAATCCACACTGACGTCGACCTTTATCACCAGAAGCTCTTGAAAAGTCGAATTAAGATTATTATGTGTTCAGTCACGTAAAAGGTTTAGATTTGATCTAAATGTTTCATCTGTATCTGATCAATCATTTCCTTACAAATGCTACTTCATGTTCTATTAGCAAAGATAATTCAGCAGTGACATCGAGTTACCTGTAACAGCTGAGTGGCCGTCGCCCTGTTTTCTGGGTTTTTCACCAAACACTGGCCAACAAACTCTTGAAATGCCGGCGACCACAGATCCAGGTTCCGAAACGTTGGAGGAGGGTTGGTGGGAATCATGAAGATGGCCTGGAGGAGGAAATATAATTCAATACACCCAAACTTAATTAATTTAAAACTTTTTCATTCAATCGTTAATCCTGATATTCACTTTCTTTTGACCTCCCGCCTTCAAACACAAAAACACACAGACGACACACTCCCTCACCCTCATTGGGTGAATGTCAGCATAGGGCGGCTTCCCCTCGGCCATCTCTATCGCGGTGATCCCCAGAGACCAGATGTCGGCCACGCAGTTGTAGCCGATCTCCTGTATCACCTCTGGAGCCATCCAGAACGGCGTGCCGATGACCGTGTTCCTCTTCGCCATGGTGTCCTGAGGAGAGAGACCGGACAGCTCAATGTGCAGTTTGATGAAAAGACCCTGCACCACTTCCAGGAGCTACTGAGCCTGAATGGTGAGATCCTACTTCCTACTGGAGTATAAGCAGTAAGTGAACACTGGGTAATGTGAGGAATCAATTGAGATAATTGTCAATTCATTCTCTATTGATTTGCTCTTGACTGTCTTTATGTAAAATGGGTCAAAACAGAACACTTTGGTGTACGGTACCAGTTTATATTCCCCATTAACAAAGTCGCCAAAAATAGTAATGAATAGTTATCTAACAGAAACCTCATCCTGGTGCAATCCTCTGTGCCACTGCACTGGGTTCATGCACCTTCTCGTGTTGACATCATGATCTCTCTGTAGTGAGACGTGAACTTTACGGCACATCTCTTTATTTGATCCTTGTTGTCTTACTGTGAGTTGTCCAGCAACACCGAAGTCGGCCAGTTTGGCGTGACCCTCCGAGTTCAGCAGGATGTTTCCTGCTTTAATGTCTCTGTGGATCTTTCTCATGAAGTGAAGATACTCCAGCCCCTTCAGAGTCGCCTGCAGGATGGTGGCGATCTCTTCTTCTGTTATCTTCACGAGCACAGGCACAGAAAGGAAAAGACATCAGACAAAATGATCTTTGTGTCTTTATGCAAGAAAATGCAATGCAGTAACAATTACACACACTATGTAAACTGTGTGTGTGTGTGTCTTTGAGTATCACATTACCGTCTTGTTGCGTATTCTAATGATATCAGAAACTGATCCGGCTCCACAGTACTCCATGACGATCCACAGGTCACTGTTCTTGAAGTAGCTGCCATAGTAACGCACTACATGTGGACTGAACACACACAGACACACACACACACACACACACAAAGACACACACAGACACACACATTACAGAAAGTTGCAGTCACTTTTTTCAATTTCAACTTGTTTGAAATGTTTTTAGTTAAAAACACGCTGCTCTCCTGAACAGTCATAGTTTGGTACAAAGTGAAAAGTTAAGACCTACAAAAAACTTTTATCATTATTACAAATGACTGTGTGATAGTAAATCTTTCATAAACAATTGGCACTATTGCCGTTTCCCCTCAAAAGTTTTGTGACAGCAGTCTTTTGTTCTGGAGGAGCGGAGTCAAAAAACAAACCTGATAACAAACAGTTTGAAGTTCAAACCATTAACAGCTCATTCTGGACAAAAATAGATAAACACGGCAATTTAAAGCTGCGTGAATAACACATGATCAAACATACACTAGTCATATAAATTGGAATCTAAAGAATACTAAATGTGAAATAAAGGAAATCTACAATCACAATAGTACCTGTTACACTGCTGCATGATGGATATTTCCTTGATTATCTCCTGAAGGTCCGACTCCACAGGAACCTGCTTGATGGCCACGATCTCCCCCGTCTCTTTGTAGTTGGCTTTAAACACGCAGCCGTAGGACCTGCAGAGACACAGATGTGTGTCATGTGTTTCATGTGTGACCTGTGAGTGACGACGTGACCAATCCAAACTGCTCAGGGGTCAAAAGTACGGCTGTGAGAATGTGTGTTTTTGTCAGACAGCAGCTGTAAATATAGAGTTTTAAACATATTTTTTGTAATTTCACAAAAGCAACACAAATCAAATCAAATATATTCAGTCACATGTTCACATAGACGACACGATGTGTGGTGAATATCATTTTGGTGTCAGGTGTCATTATTTCCTCTTTGGTTTTGTTCATTTTCACACGTCAGTTTTTTATCTGACCTGCTTGAATCAATAAAAAGGCAGAAAACACTGTGAACAACTTATAACACAACTGGTGTGTAGTTTAGTCACACTGAACGCCAGTGGTGTCTGAGGATTGTGTTACAGTCAAGATTAAATTAACAAAAAAAAAGTAAGAAACACAAGCGCACACACGCACACACAGTGTCAATCAGCCACTCAGAACAGGAAGTGTGTTGAGACACAGGAAATGAAGAGGCAATGTTTATGTTGATGGTAGGGGGGAGGAGCTTCATGTCAACAGCGAGGAGGAAGAGAGGGCAGAGACAGATGGGGGGGGGGGGGGGCGATAGAGCACGAGCGGAGGAGAGAAAATGGAAAGAAAAGGTTGATTCAAAACGAGAGAGACCCGCAGACCGAGGAGTGGAAACCCTCCGTCAGGGCAGCGTGGTGTTTCTGTGACGACTCACCCTTCACCCAGCTTCTCCAGCACATCGAACACTTCCTCCGGCTGCTTGGTGAGACTGTCCTCGCTCAGCTTCTTCAGCTGCCTGCAGAGACACAACCAGAGACGTGAGGCGGCCAGCAGGACACTGTCAACGTTACACTGACACGTTTTCACCAAGATATTTCAGGGCAGGGCTTCAAATAAAGTACAGATTAGATTAGATTAGATTCGATATGATTCAGATATGTCCAGATGGGTCAGAAGAATGAAAAGAGAGGGAGAGTGGGAGGCATCAAACCCTTGGGAACCTATGTTTCCCCTCTGCTCTACGTCCAGATAACTGAACTTGTTTCTTTAGTTTGATCAAAGCCCAAATTTGTCCAGTTGCTCAGAATGTGTGAGACCAACGAAACCACTGGGGCTCAGTCCCAGAACACATGAAAGTAACTACCAATGACGTATTCATCTCTTGATTTAACTTCAGAGCACAGAACCCACAAATAATGAATTTATAAAAGGTTAAAAAAAAAACTTTAAAACTCTCAAACGTTCTGTCAAAGTCTGAATTAGTTCAAACTGATCTGAAAACGTTTTCATCTCAATCTATTTCCTCATCACCTTTTCTTTTTTAACTAAATTTCATCATTACAGAATTAGGCAGGAAACAATAAGTTGTTATGTCTTTATAGAACTTGAATATCCCGTTTGACAGGAGAACAGCAAGTCGCTGAAAACAAACCACGGTGACTTTATTTTGTGAATCCCCCTGGTTTAGTCCAACAGGTTTTCAAACATCCCCCTTGACTCATAGTGTTTAGTCCATAGATGGAACAGTGACTAATAACTTGTTCAAGAATTAGAAACAACTAAAACAGATTGTGTGTCGCGGCCTGTTTACACTGATGTGTTTTTGTATTTTTTAAGACACATCTGAGAATAGACACTTAGATATTAATAAGGATTTAATCAGTCAGTATCACCAGCAGCTATTTTCTCTTAGTTTCTGTAATCAACTGTGCGGTTCTAATAAATCAGAAGCAGAATATTAAAACTGTGGCTCTCCACCTTTTCTCTCTCTCTCTCCTGACGTGAGTAAAAACAACTCTCTGATGTCTGATAAGTCAAAAGACAAAAATACACCGGAACAGAAATAGACTCAGAAATGTCCTTGATGCAGCCGGAGACAAATCGATGAGGACGATTACAGGAAGACGGGAGGAAACATCAAAGTTAAACATCAAAGACATGAGGCCGCACTGCTCCACGGTCTGATTTCTGTTCTGTGTTACAAAGACTTTTGAGTGATTGTGTTCACGGGACGTGGTTTGTAGAGATGAGTGTGGAAGTAAAACGTTGTGTAGACGTGATCGCGGACAGAGGAGCACTGACACTACACCTGTACAAACCTCAACGACGCCATGTGGTCGAGCTGTGATGAGTCTTCTCGTAGATCTGCTGATAAAAGAGCTGATTTGTCAGTGAGGCTGTTACTTTCTTTCTTTAACCCCCCCCCTGGGCTGGATTTTAAACTCTGCGCGGCCACCAGCCAATCTGCCCAGTGCTTCCACTTCAAGCCACAAGCCACAGGAGACAGCTAAATAAGCACTGAAACCATGACCTACTGCAAAAGCCCATAATCTGCTTCTCAAGCAGACTCTGTGAACTTCTCTGAATGTATGCGTGCATATCTGCAGCGGCTTAAAGTACAGAACACGCTAAATATTTACATTGCTATATTTAAAATGCTTTCCCTCAGCTCTTGTTTTCTTAGTTTTCAAGTTTCCGAGTCACAGATCTGCCTCCTACATTCAGAAACAACTGCTGCTGCTTATTGTGTTGTTCTTCTACGACCAGTGAACCAGCAACAGACTGGATTCAACCATATTGAATAGTAGAATATCACTATTTGAGCTTAGACCTCCACCAAGGCCCAAAGGTTAAATTCAGTCAAAGTGCACACACAGCACACAACACGACAAAGACGACACAGAGGTTATCGACTGATAGATTTCTATGCTGGTGATGCTGGATATGACTACCTGTGCCTGTTCATTCAAAGCAAGTAAACTAATATTGAAACTAAATGTATTAAAAGCTAATCCGGTCCCTGAGGAGCCTCTCAGATGCAACATGAAGGTTTTAGCGGAGGACAAACTGAACACGTGGAGCATCAAGTGAAAACGTCAAGTCTTACATCAGTGGAATGAGGAAACAGGGGACGAGTGAATGAACACGATAACAAGGGAGCTGTGTGTGTAGAGAGCATCCTCCTGATGACTGGATAGAAAAGGAACAAGTCACTTCCTGCTGTCAAACGTGACACACAAACACACACACACACACATACAAACACACACACACACACACATCTTTCCTCAATCCAATGTTTCCTCAACACTTAACAGCTGTAAAAGGGCAACAAGCCACAAATACTGCTTACTTTGCTATTTTCTATGTTTGTATATTACATTTAAGAAGGTACCTAAAGAGAGCTCCCCCAGTGACAGAGTGGTTGTGGGTATTTGTATGATGGGTTCACGTGTTGGATCTTTAGGTTTGACTCCACTCCACTCTTTAATGACTATTTGCAGATGTTGAATCTACAACATTATACTTAAAGCCTTCAGAAGCCAAACTGTGACATACAAGTGAAAAGCTGAAAACTCCGTCCGGCGGAGTTGAACCTTTTTTCCGTGTTATCAACCAACGCATCAGTCGATGTTTCTGCTCTGTGGTGACGGACACCAGTGACACCAGTCAGCAGAGGAACAACCCCCCACACATCCTACTGGTGCAGGTGAATGACTCAACTGATCCCCCACGGAGCCGATGTGCTCCGACTCATCTGAGATTAAAGCAGCTTCTACAAGATCAACTGATGGAGTTAATGCATTAAACTGGATCAGTGCGGATTTGAAAGTGACACATTCTGAGGTTTGACTCAAAACATCATGAAAACACCGGCTCAAGCTCAATGTGGTGTAGAGTTTGTTTTCTATTTCAGCCCCAGAAACCAGTAAGAAGCCGTTCCAGTGTAATAAAGGGCTAATTAACCTTTTTATAATATATAAAGTGTAAAAATTTAAATTGACATCCTTGAATGTCTGTGATTCCAAATATGTGATGTGATTGGACCAGCTGCTGATGGAACAGCTTACAAAGGGACTGAATTGATCATTTAAATTCAAAAACAGCTAATTACAAAGTCCTCTGCTGTGTTTTAACACAAACCTCCAGTTGTGCATCTACGGGAGTTGTAGTTGTTATTAAATATGTTGTTATACATAACTTGTGTTTATAATACACCACCAGAAATCCCCAGGAAACGTCCCTTCAGCTCTGGTCCTCCTTGCTCTGCTTACACATGTTCTGTCTGTTTCGTTCACTGAAGGTTTTAAACATGTGCAACAGATTCAAGTGTTAAATGTTATTAGTTATATTCACAAACACATGAATAAACTATCTGATAATTCGTTCACTGAAGGTTTTAAACATGGTGACAAGTCCTCACCTGACTTTGTGAACTTGTCTTTACTCTCACTACATGTTGTGTAACTGTGGAAACCCTGTGAACGTGTACTTATTCCTCTTCAGGACTCAGGGCAGACAGTCTATGATGGTAACGAGCGGGATTCGAACTGAGTCCGAGCAGAGGAACGAGCCACTGGGAACTGAGCAGAAGACGCGAAGAAATACAAAGAAGTAAAGACAAAAGAAGGTGAAGAAGGTGAGGAGAGGAGTGAGCAGCTCCCTCCATCCCGGGCTGGGGCTCTTTACCTCCGGGGGTGATTCCTCATCTGCACCTTGTTATCCATGGTTCCTCCTGGTTCCCTCTGGGTTCCTCTGGTTCCTCTGGTTCCTCCTCGAACTTCAGACTCACGGAGCAGCGGTGCTAATGCTAACAGCGGCAGCTAGCAGCAGGTTCGCCCGCTCACACACTCACTGCCGCGGGTTCAGAGACACAGCAGGTCCGCTCATGACGCCCCGACGCTCGGTTCAGTGGGTGAACAGACTCCGGTCCGCTGCCCGGTGCTTCCCGGTGCTGCCCGCCCGGTTCATGCTGCTCTTCTTCCGATCAGCTCGACTCGGTGACACTCGGTGAGACTTCGCCGCCACATCCAGAGGAAGAAGCAACCCGGAAGAGAAGAGGAAGCGGGGCGGCGCGCACAAAGCCTGCAGTGCGACTCAGCGGCGGGAGGGGGCGCTGCACACACGGGCCCGCTTCCATTTAATGAGAATAAAGTCAGAATATTACAGAAATAAAGTAATTTAATCAGAATACTACTGAAATAAAGTAATTTAATCAGAATAAAGTCAGGATATTAATGAAATAAAGTAATTTATTTAGAATACTACTGAAATAAAGTA
>CM028873.1:29240149-29250932 GCA_016801935.1 Platichthys stellatus | reverse complement strand
ATAAGAACAAAGTCAGAATATTACGGAAATAAAGTAATTTAATCAGAATACTACTGAAATAAAGTAATTTAATAAGAATTAAGTCAGAATGTTACTGAAATAAAGTAATTGAATAAGATTAAAGTCATATTATTACTGAAATTGTAAAAAACTTCACTTTCACATTGTTCACCTTTATACAGTGACAGTCTAAGGTTCAGTGTCCTGGATTTAGTTGGATCTTTGTGTAAAATTATAATCATAATTATGTTTATTAGCACATCTTTAATGAGGAGAATGAGCCCTTTGTATCTACCATACTTCAGATAAGTAGTAAATAATCAATTGTCAATATTAGTTATAGCACATAAGTCACAGTTTCACTAATACTGGATTGCAGGTTATTTAAAAACGTATAACAGAAGCTTAATAAAAGCACGAGACAATGACCAGAGAACTTTTACATTAATAGAATAGTTTATTGAGAGGAACAAAACAGAAAAGTGAAGTTCACATCTGATCAGTAAATTACATCAAAGAGAAGGAACTTCATCCTCGGACCAGGAACCAGTGACGGGGAAGTCTAGAGCTGGAAGAAGAAAACATAACGCCACAATTATGAAATTGTTCCTAATTTTTATGGAATAACCTGTGATTTATCCAATATTATGTTTTTATAATGTCGCAGAAGTGAGATATATAATATATAATGTTAAAAAACGTTTAAGTGTCAAAGGACTCACAGTGGCTTCACTCTCCTGAGGGCCGCACACTCTCGAAGATGCCAGCCTCCCTCATGGCGTTGAACTCCTTGACTGAGTCGTAGGTTTTGTAGAAATCAGCGTAGGCCTGTTTCCTGGGCTCCGTCACTGTGTACTGCAGGACACAAAGAAAATGAACATTTCAGCCACAGCGTCAATCAATCAGATAAATAAATTGAAATAGTTGAAAATATCAGAATCAAGGTTTCAGTCATTCATTTTGAAGGATGTAGTCGTGTGTGTTTGTTTGTGTGTGTGTGAGTGGGTTTGTGTGTGTGTGAGTGGGTTTGTGTGTTTGTGTGTGTGCTCACCTTGAACAGTATCGCAGCCCCCAGAGCCAGCGCGAAAGAGATGGGCAGGTGAAACTTCAGACGCTTTGCCAGCATCCCCCTCATCAAAGGCTTTGGCAGAGACATGGTGGATCACCTGCAGAGAAGAGGAGGCACCGGTCAAACTCTACAATCAGATCTGATCGGTGAAGACATGAACGTTCAGTCCAAGTCTCATGTCTTCTCTTACTGGACGAGAAAGAGATGCACTGGGATCAGGTGACATCACGATACTGTTTCAAATAACCGGATCGAGGATCTGTTCATTCAGTTCAGTTATGTGGTGTTCTATGTTTGTCTAATACATAATAATAATAACCATTTGAAGGGCACTTATCTAATCAAAGGAGCAGTGGGATGGAGCTGAAAGGGATCACTCTTATCTTGTAATTCTATCTCAATCAATCTAATCTACGAATCCAATGTCTCTAGACAGGTGTCAGTTAAACTTCAAATTATAAACTCAACTTAATCCAGCCCCTCTACCATCATATCAGAAAAGTGATTTCACCGCCTGGTTTAATACAGTGACCTTTGGCCTCATGGACACTTTGAGGTCAAACATATTTAATAAAGCTCAGAGTGGTTTCAAGCTAAATCTGATCAATAATCTGGTATTTAAAATGTCTGCTGAACATTTTTTACGTCTTCCATTTTATTTGACTCTATTTAAATTTGTACATGTCTTTGTGTTTTCATGTCCTCTGTAAAAAACTGAGTTACCTTATTGCCATGGAACAAACTGTGAGTCATGTTTTAAAGAGTCTTACGCTTGAGGGATAATCTAGTCCAGTTTGACGGGTCTATGTGAAGTGGTTTTAGATCTGGATCAGGTCCGAAGTGGTTTACGTGAGTGTGATGAGCTCTAATGAGCAAAATACATTTAACAAAGTGGATTTCAAACATTGATGAGACTTGAATGTGAAATGTCTGAAACCATTTCAGGTTCACAGCAGGACAATTAGACAGAAACCGAGAACAGATTCAGCCTCATGAGTTCAGTTTGTCCTTCACTGCTGAATCTGAGTCGCTTTAATAATAACATAATATAATAATAATAAAGAGAATGTCAACGAGTAGTTTTCACAATTTTTGGTTTGGTCCAGATGACGTCTTTTCTATTTAACATGACACTAGTTTCAGTTTGCTGAACGCAGCTCCGCACAGATCATATACACACACGATCACACGTGTTAGCTTCAGCAGGAGATGTTAAGTATAATGTAAATATAACGATATTAAATCATATATCAAACGAAGCAGGCAACCAGCTGAGCTGCAGGGTCAAATCCGCGTGATGTCACTGTGACACGTCGGGCCTCGACCCTCTGCACTTCCACAGTTTGACTCAACACTAGTGCGAGAGGTTAAACACGTTAACACAACAATCAAATCTAAAGTTAAACTTCCACTGTGAACCAAGAAGTGTCGGAAAGCGACAGCACGAGATAACGCTGGCTAGCTCGGGAAGCTAAGTGCTAACGAGCCGCAGTCCGTCACAGGAAAGAGTCTGGAATCAAAGACCCGGGTCAGATCCCGGTGCCCGGGTCCGGATAGTGAATTAAAGGGGTCACAACGTGGACCCAGAAGAGAGTTCGAACCGGTTCCGATGGAGGAATACTCACAGGTTGGACTCACGACCTTCACTTAAACCGCTAACACACCGTTTGTCCACCGGAAGAGATGCTACTGGAGCCGCAGAGGGTCAAACCACACCGGGACCGGAGAAAGCGAAGCGAGGGTAGCTGAGGACATGAGGAAGAAGGACAGGATTCAAACTCTATATATTCACATTCATATATATATATATAGTATATAAACACACATACATATATATAAGTATAAAACAAGTCCAATATATATTAACTAAATCTACCATAGATCTAATCTGAAAACCCGGATATAAAACAAGAACAACAAAGATAAACATCCAAAGTTGGTATGATCGAACATGTGACGTCAACAATTGGCGACTCCCTGTTAATAATACTATACATATATATATATATATATACACATATATATATAAAGTATTATATATATACACAATTATAGTAATAGATAATTCATAGATTGATTGCTCCTTCTCTTCCCAATTTTGTCCACAAGGTGACAGTATTGTACTAATCAGCGTGAGCTAATGTTGTGATCTGACCAGAATATTATGATTCTGATGATAATTATGATTATGAATATTACCATAACTACCATTATTTATATCTTCTATCATCTCTATCTATCTATCTTCTTAAATTGATTAATTTGTAATAATTTGTATCAACTTTACATTCGTATATGTATTTTTGTCATCGTTTCAAATATGTCATAACCTTGAAAGTTGGAAAATGGCGGTATTCCTGTTGCGTTGTTCAAATTGCACCCCCAGACTCTTTTGTTTGTCTGGTCATGATGCACCTGGGCTACGATTTTTGTGAAGATCGGTGAAAGCTAACTGAGGGGCCCATTTCAAATTAGTCTAGAATTAGGGTTTTGATTTCCATGCAAACTTTGGTATATATATGAGCATCTCTAGGCCCTGGAAAAGCCCAAAAGGGAAATACAAACCTTTCGAAATACATCAGGGCCTCCCACCCGAGGTGCTCAGGCTCTAATAAACAGAAACATATGATTGTTATAGACAAGTAAGTAGGAGGCGAAAACATATACACAAATAAAGCAACTTCAAATTGGAAACAGAAATATTTGTCTGTATGCAAATCAAACAAGAAACGAATAATTACAGGGTTGTAAGGATCCTGGAATGAATACTGAGTAACTTTAAGTGCTTACAGTAGGTAAATAAACACCTGATATTTATATTTTTACTATGTGAAATTGTTCAGCACTGATCCAGGACCATCATATAATGCCCTGGACTGGATAAAGGTTATACGAAGTATCTTGAGACACACACACACACACACACACACACACACACACACACACACACACACACACACACACACACACACACACACACACACACACACATGCACTTACAATTGATATCATGCTGCACTTCGCCCCCTGCAAACCAAACAACTTGTAGTTACACAGTCTGACCACAAGAGAGAACCAGAACAACGCTGAACTGTTTTGAATGAATCTTTCAATTTGAACAGTATATATATATATGCAGAAATGCAGAAATACAGGATGAAGAAATGAAGCCAAAATAACTCAGACGCCGACATCTTGTGCAGTCAGAGGCAGAGACATCAGAGGACAGAGGCGTGGTATCAAGGTCCCACTCAGGCATACGCTTGACCAATCAGGAATCAGTCTCAGCTGTCAATCATCTCAGCCTGTTTTTATATCATCAAATAACTGATCAATCCAAACTGATCATAAACACTTGAACAAACATCAGTGAGATAAGAACGAGCTGAAAAGACAGAAACATCTGTGACATTTAACGTCTACTTCGATTTATTTGTTTGGTGCATGTCACATCTGCTAACATGGAGGAGGCGGCCTATACTGCAGCCAGCCACCAGGGGGCGAGCAGGGCGGTTTGGCTTCACTTTTGGGAGCCGTCATGTTGTCAGTCTTTATTAATAAAATGAATCCAATTCTGCAGACACTTGACACATACTAAAACATGTTTATGAACTATTATTGAAATGTATGAGGCAGCATTTATTCATTCATTCTAAACAACATAATTCCAGGAGGGACTTTTACTTCTGATCTGAACGGCTGAGAGAAAGAGCAGTGACGCTTTATTGACATATTTTATTGTACAAAACAAACTGTTTACAGTTAAGTGGACAAGCTTTGAAACACATATGCAGTAAATCAAAAAAAAACAATTTAAACCTGTAAAACAAGTGTAATTTGTTACTGTTTTCAGAATCGTTCAACACAAAACACACAGTTACACTGAGAGCAAAGGTCAAAACACACAATCAGGTTCTCTTCCATAAAGTGCATTTTAATAAGACTTATGCATTCTGACAGATAAACACGTCTCAAGCTGTGAAACCTGCAGAGGCTTCTCTTCACGATCATCAACCACCAAATTCTGAAGTTGAGTTTGATCAACACCAGTCAAACGTGTTTTTAAAGCAATAGTTTGAGATTTTGCGGGAAAATACTCATTTACTTTAATGTAAAGAAGAGAGAAACCACTGTCTGTCCCTGATTGACTCAACTTTAAATCACTTCAGGGTCTTGAACCAGGCGACTTGTCGGACACATTTCCAGTTCATGCAACAGGACAGTCTCTCATTTCATGATTGTGTTGTTCCTGTAAACATAGTTCGAGTTTTCTTAGAAATGTTCTTGTCCAATCTCGTACCCTGTTACTTTCTCATGGACTTAAACATCACAGTCAAATATCACATATCACATATTTCGTTGAATTTTAATTCTTTGTGTCTTCGTGAACTTCTGGTCAACCAGTTCATTCCTCAGACTGGAAGCCTCCTTGGTGTGATGTCATGTATCATCCTCCTCTGGAGATATTCATAACTGTGATTGTCTTACAGAGAGAAAGTTCACCTGTTCCACCTGAAGCCAGAAAACGCAACATCACAGGATCTTCTGCTCTGCATCACCTCTTCTTCTCATGTTCATCTCTGGAGCTTGTGAGCAGCACAAGCAGCTTTGTAGGTCTCTGCATTTTAGTTTTCTTTAAAAAGTGCGACACTGTCAGAGAGGGAGGTTTCACTGCAGTGGAAGACGGTGATACGATCTTCTGCCAACAGACAATCCCTAAAGCAGAATGACCCCTGGTTCCCAAACGGAATCTCCACATGTGGGAAAAGGTAAACTGGGGATTAACCTTGAGAAAAAACCACCTGCAGAGATATGTTGAGGTCGAGATTCTCCAAAGTCAGAAAGGTCTGTGCCACGTAGCTGCCATGGGAGCTTCTCAGCAGATGGTGGAAAAGCTTTGGTACGAAGGATAAGTGACGTTCACAGATCCCTTGACGCCTACTTGGTTCCATTCGTTGGCCAGAGAAAGTCTGCAGGCTTTCACCCTCTTGCTGATTCTCAGTTTTCACAATTCTTTCTGTCACCTTTTACATGTAAAGACACTTTGAACGTCTGTTTGGAGCAACTGGCTCCATCAGTGACGGTTGGCGTTTCAACCGCGACTGTGGTGATTGAGAAACGCCTTTGATTTCCAAATACCCCTTGGAATGAACTGGTTCTTTTTGGGCATCACATTTACGGCAAAACTTTCCAACCATGCCGATCGATTAAGGCTGTGATTCTCACTGTCTGCTATAGTCAGGTTTGTACCCTTGTGGATGCAAGAAGTGTTGTTGTAAGTGTACTATCAAGGTAGTGGATTTAGGGGTCGGACTGTAGAGTCACATTGGAGGGGTGCCATTGGGTTGTTCCATCATGAAGGCTGAGGGGTGCTGCTAGAAGTCGTAGGGTCGAACCATCATGGCGGTGGAGCGCAGAGAGTAGCTGGGGCCTCTGAAGTGGTGCCACTTGATACCGTTAAGCTTCCTGATGTTGTGGCCGATGCTGTAGTACATTCCGTTCAGGTTGGAGAAACCACAGGCGTCGAACCACCAACCTGACGGAGAGAGAGACAGACACAGAGAGCGATGTGCACAGGGACTTTATCCATAACCTAATTTAGACCCTGGTCCAAACAGTGTAACACTGAAACAACAACATATAGAGAGATTGTTTATTCCCGTTCATTGTGCTGCATTTTGACGATGACGAGGGGACATTCAGACGAGGGGCGGAGCTGGTTGAACTTTACCTCCAGTGAGCATGAGGGCACATTTGCAGTGGTCGCAGTTGTCGTTGTCCTGGTCTCGGGTGCTGAAGCTGGTTCCATGGGTGGTCAAGCTGCTCTGCCTCCCTGCTGTGCCGCTGTAACCTCTCAGATACAACCTGAGAGACAGGAGGCAGGGGCGGGTGGAGAGTAAGTACTGTACTTCATTACATTACATTAAATTACATAGATAGACAGACAGACAGACAGACAGACAGATGGTGGTGAAGTGTAACTCACCTGTACTGCTGCCTCTCACTGGTCAGTGTAAAGCGGTCGTACTGGGAGTGGGCCGGGTTTCCCTCCCAGTCTTTCAGGTCCACCCTTAGAGAGTACTGACCCTGACTGGTCAGCAGGTACAACACTTCATTACCCAACCAGTGCTCTCCCAACAGGTCCCCGAAACCCTGCAGAGTGGGACGATGGGAACGAGGGTGAGGTGCGATGTACTAGTGGATCTTATTCTCAGTTTTGATTCAATGCTCCCATTACAGAAACCCACCATCTTGTACTCCCTCCAGCTCCTCTGGAAGTCCACGCTGCCGTTAAACCGTCGCTGGAAAACCGTCCAACCTCCTCCGCTTGTCTCCATGTCACAGTACACCTTCAGGAGAAGAGGAGAAAGTACTAAAAATGTCAAATACTACAGCAGTGTCCATTGTTTGGAATGGGCCGTTGGCTTTGCCTGGGGTGATGCTGGTTGCAGTTTATCTCTCTTAAACTGTAGAAGTGATCTGCAACAAATCTGTTCACCTGGTTATTCAAAGCTCACTGAAGCTGATACAGAGTCAGTGTGGAATGTATCCGGTCCATTCATTGGTTCTGATTCTACCAGAATGTCTGCTCACACTGATCGACATGACTGAATTTAGAACTTGCTGCAGGTCAGACATTACCTGCACAGGCTGAGTTCTGTTGTTGATGAAGATGTGATAGACTCCGCTGACAGAGTGACCGGCCCTGTAGGCGTCTGCACAGTCCCTCCACATCTGGTTCCCAGGAGGTGACGCTACACGCACACACACACACACACACAACGAATACAGTGAAGACTCATGGGTGTGTGTATGTTGTGTCTTTGTGAGGAAATTTGAGCGTAAACCTCAGAGATGCTCACATTTTTTTAAAGATTGGGTTATAAGGTTTTGATGTTTAAGGTTAGGTAAAGGGTTAGAGAACACATTAGTGAATTTGTGTGTGTGTGTATACCTGTAGTACTAGCCACCATGTTAATGAGTGTGTGGACCGACGCCATCAGCTGAACCTGCTGCCTCTGCAGAGCCGTGTTGTTGCTGCTGGCGACTCTCAGCTGCCTCTCTAAAGACTCGATGGCCGCCATCTGAGACCTGACAACAGACTGAGAGAAAAACATTTTCTTTGCTTGTTTAATTTGCGGATGGCAACCAACATCAAGGTGCGTCACCGCCAGCTACCGTGATGCACCATTCCGGCAGGTACTGCAACACCAGGTTGATGTGGAGGGACAGAGCAAGCCCCTATTCCATCTCCCTGTTCCAAACATCACTCGATTGTCTTTTGTTAAACAGATCTGATTTTATTGTCTCAGACAACAATCCTCATCTTGTGTTCCTTTTCATCACCTTTGCCAAGGAGGTATTCTCATGGAATATTGGGATATATAAGATTCGGCCACATCTGTGCCAAATCTTGCAATGTGGAAAAATGTTAAAGAAAGTGGAAGGAATATTCTGGATCCGCCCCTTGATACTGATCTGGATCTGGAATGAATGGGTTCTTCCCTGACCCATTCCATGTCCTGCCACCAAGTTTCATGGTGATTTCAAAGAAAATTCCTAAAACATAACCCCCTTGGTTTCATCTTAAGTTTGTTTTGAGTCTACACTTTTCAGCCAGCTTAGTTAAAGTGGAATGAATCAATAGAAACTGATGACAGATCTGTATAGTTTTACATTTAAGAGCTCATGAACTCATTATCTCGTGCACTGAAATCTATGTCTTTTTAATGTGGAATACTTGGTCTGAATGAATCATTTGTAGGACGTGTACCTGCAGTCGGCTCTTGTGCTCCTTCATGTCCTCCAGCTCTCCTCTCTGCTGAGACTCCAACATCTGAACTTTACTCTCCAGGTGACTGAAAGACACATTGAAGAAGTCATTGGGAGGATGGAGGCCTCTAATAAAACCTGTACATATCTTCAGTAGAAAGGGGGGGAAATTGGTAATACACGACGGGAGAAAACTGGGAAAAGGGACAGTGGTATTACCTTTTCCCCCCAAAAGGTAGAAATGCTACAATACCCAGAATGCACCTGGCGCCCAGGCCCCAGACCATCTTCATCACTGGTTATCAATGGTTTTGACGTGACTTGTTCCTGAGGTAATGAGTAATAATCATCTGTTTGTGGTAAAGCATCTAAAAGTTCAGCTGTGGAAAGTCACTTGTGTCACAAAGTGCATGTTGTAGTTGTAGCACACATCCAGGGAGCTGGAAAGAATCCTCCAGGGACGTAAAAGTCATCTTCTGATTTGAAAACAAAAGATTGAGTAAATCTTGGTCCAGGCAACAGGTGGGAGATTAAATCTTTATATACTATAGATATTGTAATAATATAAATCAGGTTGAAAATGGGCAAAGTTCCCGATTAAGTGAAAAGAAAACAGAAGTAAAAGTGACAAATCTTTCTTTGACTCCACCACCATCGCTTGTCTCTCGTTGTTTCTAATGTGAATTGGCAGAAAGTTTTTTCCAAACAAGCCACGACTTCTATTGGCAGGACTCCTGCAAAACCATCACAAATTACTGTCACACCAAGATAAAATCAATCTAGGAGATGTAGGAAATCTGCAGGTTGTAGGATCACCAAAAAGGAAACTACTGTATTTCATAGAAACACAACTCCTAGAATTCTTCAGATTAGACATTTTAATAGGATGTTTGTAAGTATCTTCAGAGGGAGGAAGCAAATCCAAACTATTTGTGGCTAATCTGTCTGTAATGGTCCTGGGGTGATAACTCCTGGTCGAAGAGCCGTAAAACCAGAAGCTGAGCAGCTGCTCAAAACAAGGACTTCTGACAGGGGCGGACTGGGACAGT
The DNA here is from genome assembly GCA_016801935.1 of Platichthys stellatus. NCBI lineage: Eukaryota > Metazoa > Chordata > Actinopteri > Pleuronectiformes > Pleuronectidae > Platichthys > Platichthys stellatus. Next base: position 29,241,041 of record CM028873.1, on the reverse strand, counting down.
AACTCAGGCTTGTTGACTCCTCTCCAGTCCACATGTTTCAGGCAGAGCACCAGAGCTCTGATTTTGTAGGCTCACCCTATTCGTTGATGTTACCAGACTAGTAAACAAGTAGGAGACGCTGTAACCCACTGTCCTCTGCGAACCTTTCAATGACGTCATTTTTGTAAAGTGCCATAAGAACGAAACTGCCATGATACAATATCTTTAACTTTAATCACATTTCCCATCCTGATCTGCAATTACTTACTCCACTCATTTGTTAGGTTTAGTAACACTGCTCCCGACACTCCTCAGTAAACTTATCACTGACACATAATTTCCAAACCGCTCACGGAGCTTTTCCAACCACAAGTTCAACTTCTGCTGAAGAGTAATTGACAAGTGTCGGACACGACCTCCCGTTGTTCTCGCGTGTGCACATGTGTCATGTCGTGGTTTTTGGTCTACGAGTGATATTGTTTTACATTAGCAGTGAGACCATGGTCGTACTGAGAAACACGTTATCAACTCCTGCCTCCAAACACTTCATCACGCTGACCCGCACGTGAACGAGGAAACGCCTTCTACTGGGATGTGGACTGATGGGGAGTCACTGATTGCTGTGGTGCTGCGGTCTGTGCAGTTTGTGTGTGTGTGTGTGTGAGTGTGTGTGTGTCTGTGCGTGTGTTTGTGTGTGTGTGTGTGTGTGTTTATGTGTGTGTGTGTGTGTGGTTGTGTGTTTGTGTGTGTTTGTGTGTATGTGGGGTTTTGTGTGAATGTGTGTGTTGGTGTGTATGTGGGTTTCTGTGTGTGTGTGTGTTGGTGTGTATGTGTGTGCGTGTCTGTGTGTGTGTGTGTGTGTGTGTGTGTGTGTGTGTGTGTGTGTGTGTGTGTGTGGGACACACAAACTGTG
>CM028873.1:29169315-29187663 GCA_016801935.1 Platichthys stellatus | reverse complement strand
ATCTGCGTCTCCTTGTAGAGGTGAGGCAGCACAGCTCCCAGCAGGCCGCGGATCAGGGACGGTTTGTTATGAGCTGCGGAGTTAAACATCACCAAAGCCACGCGGCGCACGTTGAGGTCTTCATCCTGCAGCGTCTTGAGGAAGTCGCCTGAAGAGAGATGGTGTCAGGGTTAACCAACAGACATGATGTGTGTGAGTATAAAGTTGTATATCAGTTGGGAGGCTGAACTCTTAAACAGCAGGGCAGACTAAGGTCTGCTTACCAGGTGAGGACGGTAAAAACTTTATGGACAACGAGGCCATGTGAGGAGGTTTGAGTCCTCCTTTAGTAGCCGCATTTCTTCCCCACTTTCTCGTACACTTTCACCCTTTAATGTTTAAATGTCTGATTTCTAAAGGCTTAATATCAGATTATTACCTTTAAAAAAATGTTATGGATGTTTAAACTGCCCACTGTCGAAGGAAGGATTTCTCTGGTTCTGCCAACGGTCAGAGTAACTGTGACAGTTAGAGTTAGTTACAACTCTCAGAACTAGCATCAGGTTTAAGTTTACCTTAAATCTCGGAGTTTATCAGCGATCATCCGATGATGAACTAGCCTCTGAGGGCAACGTTCCTATGTTCATTGTTAACAGTCCAACTGGTTCCAGTTATCACATGAGAGTGATACTTTTTGAAGGTGGTTTAGGTCCAGATGACATTTTGCTAATTTCTATTAAGAGCTAATTAAACCCCTTTCAGTCTATGTGTTCCATCTCTCTCTCTCTCTCTCTCTCTCTCTCTCTCTCTCTCTCTCTCTCTCTCTCTCTCTCTCTCTCTCTCTCCCTCTCTCTCTCTATCTCTCTCTCTCCACACAGATTGTCTCCATGTGAGCAACCAAAGCTCAAACATGATACGAGAACCAGAAGCTTCGAGCCCTGAAATCTTCACTGACAGATTCAAATAGTTTCACATGAAGAATCTATTTGTCGATGTTTGTCCACAGTCAAAGGAAACTTACCGATGCAGTCTTTCAGCAGTGAATCTATGGGAGCAGGTTGGTCAACAATAGTGAACTTGATCGCTGTCACCACTGTGCTGCGAGCCAGAGCCGAACCTGTGAGGGCCCGAGGAAAGTGATTTTTATTTCACCTTTAACAGAAACATAGAAAAAGAACAATAACCTTGTATTTGATCCTCCATCCTGACCATTAACTGTAGAAATATGTTTGGTTTGGACCAAAGTATTGAATGAATGGACAGACCATAGACTGTTAATAAAGATGGACGACATGACAGCTGCCAAAAGTGAAGCCAAAACATCTGGACCACCCCCTAGTGGCTGGCTGCAGTACAGGTCATCTAAACTTCCACATGATGTCACTCTCTGAAATATTTTGGTTTCATTTGTGTCCAACGGGAGGAAATGGAGACACGATGTCCATCGTTATTGGGACAGACATATCGATTGATCACCAATACGTCTGGGACCAGTTCACCTCTTCCTCCCTCACACACCGTACCAGCTCGAAGTTGCTGTTTCAGTCGTGGTAACAGCTGTGCAGGGTCGACCAACGTCAGTTTCCCCAGACACTCGGCCACCAGGTTCCTGGTCCCCTCCTCCGGACACTGGCAGTTCTGAATCAGCAAAGCCCAGATAGACTCCACATGGGGCGAGAGACTAGAGGCTGGACAGGCACTGGACAGAGAGACAGAGAGGGAGAGAGAGAGAGAGAGAGAGAGAGAGAGAGAGAGCGAGAGAGAGAGAGAGAGAATTTTTCAACAGAGAGAGTTTCATGACAAAATACATTTATTTTATCAACTTTATAACAGTGCAACAGAGGAAAAACATTAATTCCCACTCAAAAAAACACGAATTCACAAATGCGTCACGTCACACACACACAAGACACACACCTGATGACTTCTTTGAGCGAGTGGAGCAGCAGGTATTGTCTCCGCGGCTGAGTGGAGATCTCCTTCAGGAGGAAGGGCAGGTAGTCGCTCAGGCTGCCGACTGCCATGCTGCCCAAAGCACAGGAGGCTGCTGTCTTCACCTGGAATGATCATCCCACCATAAAACATCAGGGTTAGAAACCAATCCATGCAGAGGTGAAAACAGGAGTGTGTGGGTATCTGACCTCCTCACTGGTGGAGGTGAAGGCCTGCAGGATGACTCCCTGCACCTCCTTACTTCCTCCCAGACTGCCGCTCCTCCCCACCTCCCCGAGACTCAGCAGGGCCAGGACACGAGCGGACTCAAGGGATCCAGGGTTCTTCACCTGAGGAGGAGAGAATAACTGAGACCTGAGCAGAGACAACAGGGACGGAGCAGAGAAGACCAGAGGAGCTGTGAGGGACGCACCTCCTGGATGAGGCCGGACACGGTGCCCGGTGACTCCTTGGGGCAGGCGGAGGTCAGAGCAGCCACACAGCGAGCGACAGAGTGGTACGACTGTCTGTGGATGACGCCTCCGTCTGCTGAGGCCGGGGAGCTGTGAAAGGGCTCGGTGAGAGACCTCAGCAACTGACTGGAGGGGGGGGAGAGGAGAGGAGGAGGAGGAGAGGAGAGGAGAGGAGAGGAGAGGAGAGGAGAGGAGAGGAGAGGAGAGGAGAGGAGATTAAGATTAAGATGCATTTATTTGTCCCAAACACATGCACAGACACACTCATGCAAGGAGGGAAATGTAACCTCTGCTTTTGACCCATCTGGTGCAGGACACACAGAGCAGTGAGCGACCATGTACGGCGCCCGGGGAGCAGATGTTGGGGGAGTAAGGTGCCTTGCTCAGGGGCACTACACAGGGTAGGGAGACTCTTGGATTTTTGGACAGATCAATCCAGGTTCGTCTTTTTGTTGTTTCTCCGTGGAGTCAAACCAGAGACGAACCAGAGACCTTCTCTGCCCTTAGTCCAAGTTTCTGCCACTAGTCCACCGCCTCTCATGGAGAGGAGAGGAGGAGATTTGAGATTTTCCAGACTGTCACGTCTTTGGACAGTGGGAGGAAGCTGGAGAAAATCCCCACAGACATGAGAAGAACATGCAAAGTCTCCAGGCCACCTGGGATTCGAACCTAGTTCCATGATGAGGATTTTTGTAACAGAGCTGCTTCAGTGAAAACAGATTATAAATATATTCACAGATTAAAACAGTAACTTGGTCTCCAGAGCTCATCTCTACAGTAATCAGTTGTATATACATTTTCTACCTTTACAAACTTGAGATTAGATTAATGAGCTGAAACAGTAGTTTTTCTGTAAAGTCTCCAAACAGATTCTAATCAGTGGTGTGGGATTTGAAAAAAAAAGTTCTTTAAAGCAATCGTTTAAAAGCCTGAGGGAAACTGGATTTTTGCACATTTGCAGTTTTAAATTCTTACGCATTAAAAAACTTTCTCTCAGCAACATCTGTTCAAACACATCAGACGTCTTCATCACCTCAAACCGGCTTTCAAACTAAAGCACCACAAACATTAACAATTATCATCAGATCCAAAAAAAACACTCTTCCCAACAGAAAGCTGCTGAGCATTTCACCTAATGTTCTATTGGGGTGTAACCTGGTGGGACTCTTCCTGTCCTACCTGTAGCCCATGTTGCTGGTTTTGCACAGAACCAGCGCCTGGATGAAGTCCAGGACGGCTGCGAGAGCGCCGCCCTGCAGGAGAGGAGAGTGGACGAGCCCGAAGACGCCCGGCAGCACGGAGGAGCTGATCTTAGCCAGAGAGGACGGACAGGCTCGGGCCATGCAGGTCAGCAAGGTGACGGATACCTGAACAGAGACACTTCACACTGTTAATACATCACGTTCATATTATTTGCAAAGCACTTAAGGAAACAGAAAAGTGTGATCCAGATTATATAGAAATCCAGGAAATGAAGTTCTGCTAAAGAGGTCAGAGGTCGCCTTAAGTTTCTTACGCAGAAACTACAGGATGAATTTCCATTCCACCTAGAAGAGGGATCAAACATGGGTCAGGGAAGAACTTATTACATTTTGGTGTGGATCCAGATCAGAGGACGGATTCTTTAAGCATTTTAGTTGATTTTCTCCGATAATTCATGATCTCGAAGAAAAGAATTCACCATGTTTAGAGGACTGATATCGAGGAGTGTGATTTGGTGCAGCTTGATTGAATTACAGGAGATTTCTCGAGGTGTGAACTCTGAGTCACATTCTAGTTTTAAGAACGACCCCTGCACGTGAATCGTCCCACAGCCGATCACCATAAGACAAATGTTCTGAGCATGAGAGTTGTTGTTGATACAGATGTGGTTCCATGTTTTTCTCCCGACCTGAGACACATGCATGTCGCCCTCATCCACCAGAGCAGGGAGTTCACTGAGCACAGGCTCCAGGGCCGCAGGTTTGATGCTGGCGGCGTGATGAGTCACCAGCGCGGTGAGACAGGCCAGAGAGCCGAGCTTCAGCGTCCGCTGGTTCTTCCTCAGAAACGAGCCCAGCACCGACAGGGCCTCTGGCAGGATGGACGACAGGTCGACCTGGAGCACAGGGAGGGAAGTGACCTCATGATTCCAGCTCAACGCCAAAATAAAAGTCAAAGGAAAAACACGTCTTTTAAATAACAAGCTCAACCTTTATCGGAGAGGCAGCGATGAGGGTGATGGTGCGAACTGCCGTCAGTCTTGTGATCTCATTCTTTAACCTCTCCAGAAAAATCAGGAGAACGCCCTGCAGCTCCGCCCCCAGGTGGTCGCCAAGGTGACACACCATGTGACCCATACAGGAAATAGCCCTCTCTTTCACTTCCTGGTCGATGTCTGTCGCTTGGAGCCTCTTCAGCGTCACAGAAAACACCTAAGAACAAGAATAAGGAATAAGGAATAAGAAGAATAAAGAATAAGGAATAAGGAAAAATAAGAATAAGAAGATTAAGGAATAACATATACGGAATAAGGAATAAGGAAAAAAGAATAAGGAATAAGGAATAAGGAATAAGGAATAGGAAGAATACGGAAAAAGGAATAAGAAGAATAAGGAATAAGAATAAGAATAAGAACAAGAACAAAAATAAGAATAAGTATAAGGAAGAATCCGAATCCGAATCCGAATAAGAATAGGAATAAGGAATATGAATAAGAGGAAGCAGGCCGGTGAGCCCTCGTACCTCTCTGACAAACGGTTTGGCATCGAACCCTGTGGCGGCGTTCTGTCCGTGCGGCCTCATCACCCTGACCAGCTGCTGAGTGACCAGCAGAGCCTCCGACGTGATCTTGTAGAAAGTGTCTTCTACACACGCCACCACCGGGGGCAGTAGCACCTGCAGAGAGGACAGTGGGGTGTGACGGTCGAGTGAGTGTAATTTGGTTTGATTTCATTATGTCCTGGAACGAATGGACAGAACCTGCATGTGGGGCTGAAAGGCTTGAGGAGGGTGACAGAGGAGGAGGACGTGGAAGAAGGAGAGGGCATCGATCCTCATGGTGGAGGAGGTGGACTTGTCTGTCAAGGAGAAGACTATACCTGGAGCCGATGAGGACGAAGGAGGAAGGAGGGATGAGGGGGGGAGAATAATAAGAATTGAAAGGAGAGAGTGGAGTAAAGAGAAACATTAAGATGAGTAAAGGCTCATTTATGCTGCATTTACATGGGGGCTCACGTACGTCCCTGAGTCCGGATCAATGGTTAAGTACCAGTTCCACCACAGAGTACAGAGAGAGGGCTACGATCCTTTCTCTGTGTGTGTGTGTGTGTGTGTGTGTGTGTGTGTACCTGGTATTAGAGCAGGTATGTGTTGTTCCAGGGCTCCAGGCACAGTGTGACTGAGCTCTGTGAGGAGACCGAAGCAGCCCTGTCGAGATTTAATGCTCTTCTCCTTCAGCTGCCTGTGGAGAGTCTTCACTATCAGAGGCACCTGCACACACACAGACACACACACACACACACACACACACACACACCTTAGGGAAAAGTTTGCTGAAGTTATAAATTGAGTACAGTAATTTTTTCAGGCACTTCCACATTGGCTTTACTTTCTGGACCCGGAGTCTACGTCTATTTTATATATAATTTTATATATTTTTAGTTTGAATTTTTATAATTAGAAGTAATACGAGGAAATCTGACCTTTTAAGGCAAACAGGTTATTTCGGTCAACTTTTAATAACTGAACTAGAAACATTAGAAAATCTAAAATCCGTAAAACTGTTAATGTTTTGCGTTTTTAATATATTTCGGAATCCTCAAACTTTCCAGTTATTTTCAGGCGCATTTGAAATTATAGAGTCAACTAGTGGAGTCGCCCTCTGCTGGTTGTTCATGAGAACACAGGTATCAGGCACTTTGCATTGGCTTCACTTTCCGGAGTTTACGTCCATTTTTACTTTGAGTCACCCAACGAGCTCTGGTCCAACATGTCTCTGCTTTTAACCCTTGACATCCTTTAAATGTACGTTATTGAATCAGCACTGGTCCTGAATGGTTCCCTACCTGCTCCTTCAGCACAGCGACCGCCGGCTCCTCCTCCTGCTCCTCTCTGGACCCTGTGTCTGAGGAGGCCCTGAGGAGGCCGCGGGGACTCGACCCCACTCGCGTTTGTCTCAGCAGCGTTGAAAAGGCAGCGAAGACGTCCGCCCTCACGTTCTCCTCGCGCTCCTTGAAGCGGGCGAGCAGGGCCGGGCAGACGGAGGAGTAAAAGGAGAGGAGGAGGTCCCGGCGCGAGCTGATCAGCGCCTCCAGACACTTGATGGAGGAGCGTCGCACCTTCCAGCTCATGTCGTCGTCGTCGCTGTACTCGTCGTCTGATTCTGGACGAAACCACGAGATCAAACAACATTCTTAAAAATATCAATAACAACAAAAAACTACATAAATTATCTGAGACATCACACAAACATAATACAACGAATTTCTTATTCTAATTTCAGTGCAATAGATGTTTATTTTAAATAAAAGGAGAAACACTCGGAACAAATGCATTATGGGTACTAATAATAGACATGTTGGCCTCAGTATGAGACTGGCTCCTGATTGGTCGAGTGTGTGTTTGTTTCTGTTCTCACTTCACGAAGGGAACAGAAAACAGACGCTTTCACACAGACCTTCGTCCAGTCCGTCCTCGATGTCCATGCTGTCTTCCTCGTCCTGCTCATCATCGTCATAGTTGTAGTTCGGGTCAAAGGTCATGAACTGGAGACAGAGCTTAGTCACTGTGGCAACGTGGGGGGACATCTCCTTTGGACACCTGGAGACCAGGGGACACGAGAGGGAAACAAGGGTGTGTGTGTGTGTGTGTGTGTGAGTGTTTGTGTGTGTGGGTGTGTGTGTGAGTGTTTGTGTGTGTATGTGTGTGTGTACCTGCGTAGAAAGGCTTCGAAGGCCTGGAAACAATACTCTCTCAGCTCGTCATCCTCATCACCGGTGAATTTAACAACCATAGGGATCAGTTTCTCTAAATGTTCACCTGAAGAGCACACACACACACACACACACACACACACACAAACACACACACACACACACACAATATCCAGTGTATTTAGTTGATTTATGTATTTAATTTTCCAGTGAACATGAGTATAACATGTTAAACTCATGTTCTCTCACACGCAGGAACACGTCTCACCGACTCGATGGCCGCCCTGGCGACTGATGGTTGCCAGGCACTGGATGTAGGTCCTGGTCACGGAGGTGGGCGGAGCCTTGTTCAGCTCTGTCAGCAGGTGTTCTGTGAGCTGGGAGAAGAGGGCGGGGCTGCAGCAGGGCACCAGGTGACCCAGAGCCAAGATGGAGCGCTTCCTGACCGCCATCCTGGGGCTGGTCAACTGAGGACGGGTGACAGAGGAGTTACAGGAAGGGAAGTGGAAGGAGGGAGCGAGAGATGAATGACAAAATAAAATAAAGAGGACAAAAAGAAGATTAGAAGTGTTGGATTATTACAAATAAGAACACGTGGATTCCAGATCATGCTTGACATGTAAATATGTTAGATCATAAATTATTACAGGGGATGATGAGGTTTTTTTTTTCCCTCCTGAAATCGGTATGAGCATTATCTGAAACCAATCAATAATCATTCAGACTCTTAATTACCTCTGTACCACTCAAATGTTATTATTGCTGTTTGTAGTAAACCTTGTTCACATATTTTGAAGTGGCAGTCTGAGGGTTTCTTACCTGAGGGAGGAGGCTGGAGAGGAGAGAGCTGTGGAAACTGACCAGAGCTCCACTCAGCCTGGAGGAACAATAAAAACACAACTTTCTATTCACTCTCACACAGAAAACTCCAATATTTATTTATTGTTATGTTTGAAGGCAGCAGAAGAAGAAAGAATTCAGATGATCCACATTATATACACATCGTTCACTGAAGTGGTTTGTATAGAAATTGAGCAAGTAGAAAAAACGTTTGTACATAAATACAAAGACATGTTGTGATGTGCAGGCGACACAATGTGTAGAGTGGGCGAGATAAAACCTAGAGCAGTATTTTATTTTTCATTTCTAATGGAGTAAAGTCTGACTGTGTCCCAATGAGGTGCTCTGAGTAATTAAAAAGTCGGACTGAGGACCTTCGGCTGTGTTTCATCGTTACCTTCCCAACATGTCCGACAGGATGTCCAGAGCCTCGAGCTGAACCGACACGTCTTCCTGTTTCCCCATGGCCCCGATCAGCTGGGAGGTGATCTTCTTACAAACACTGGTCGTCAGAGTCAAACCTGGAAACACACACAACAAGAAGCTGGAGGCTGATTTAAAAAGTTAAGAGATGGATGAAATGTAGGTTTGTGAATTCAAACTGCCCGATGGAGGCCGGAGAGGACTGTGATTGGTCGGTTTGAGCAATCACCTGATGACGACAGCGGCAGCTCGGCGATCACCGTCTTCAGTCCCATACTGGAAATGTCTCTGAGCTGCTCCTTGTCCGACAACATGTTGGAACACAGAGTGTCCACCATCGTCTCCACCTGAGGCTCCTTCACTTTACTCACCAGAGGGGCCAGGCTGAAAATCAAACGCACCTGTAATGAACTTCATTTATCACTTGTTGGAATAGAAAATAAAGCATTTGAGTCACAACAAATGTAAATCAGTTTTTACCATTTCACTGCCAGGTTCTGCACCTCTCCGTTCTTGTCCTCCAGCAGTTTGAGCAGCATCGTCACCACCTTCCTCTCGCTGTCCTCGTCCAGCTTGATGCTGTCCTTCTGCAGCTCCAGCATCAGGTCGTTAGTGGCCATGAACCTGGACACACACACACACACACACACACACACACACACACACACACACACACACACACACACACATGGATTGATGAATTGAGACTAAACAGATTTCCCATCTGAAAAATTACATTTATGTTAACGTGGCTGATTTTATGTTATTTTGACGATTAAACGTCCGACTGCACAAACACAAGTGTTAAATAGAAACAATCAGGATAATGATGATAATAACAACAATAACTTTATTTATACAGCACCTTTTCTAAACAAGGCTCCAAAGTGCTTCACCAAATACAGGGTTAAATAGATACATAAAAACAATAAAGGTCAATCTGATATGGCAGTGTTATGAAAGATGTGGCCACTCAGCAGATCAGACATTCAGAAACTCAACTTACTGTCGCAGGCAACAGAGTTAAAAACTGTCCCATTTAAGAAACTACATACAATTTTGTTGCAAGTAAAAGTATGAGTAAAAGTACCACAACACAGTACAATATCAAATCAAATTCTATTTAAGTCAAAATAAGTTTTGAGCAGTGATTTAAAGCTATAGTGAGCAACAATGTCAGTTGATCAGACTGTGGCATGAAAATACTAATAATTAATAATGGAATGAATGAAACAGTTGCAAATTGAATTTCTTTACCAAAAATATACATTTGAAATTATAGAAATGTGTTTTTTTTTGTGGTGAAATGACAGAAACACAAATGGGTGTCAAAGAATCTGCAGAATAATAGATTATAAAACGAATTCATTAGTTGTATCATGGAATCAACAGAGATCAAATAGAATTGAACTGAGATATAGAAACAAAACAAGAATTCTGAATGTTTTCTTTGGAATAAAAATGACAGCAACCTAAAGTAATACAAAAATAAATAAAGGAAAAAGTAAATATGAGTTATTTGTCGTAAAATGACAACAGGAGTGATGACAGGAGTCAGGAGTCAAAAGTGTCATCTCACTGTCAGACAGACACACACACACACACACACTCACATACACACACACACACACTCACTCAGTGTCTTACCTAAAGTCTTTGTCAGTTGACGTCATTTTCTCCAACAGGTTGGAGACGTGATAAGAAACATTCGACATCTTCAAAGTTTTTCTGTTTTATAATAATAAATAAAACTAAATCAAAGTGCAGCAACAGATTCAAGCTGACAACATGGCGACCGAGTGGAGGGTTCTGGGGCAGGGGACAGAGGATCAGTGCCCGGGGAGAGGAACCTGATACCGGGAGAGCCCAGACGAAAATAGACGGATAGGGAGGCTCGGGTCAATAGCGCCACCGTGTGGACGTAAACAGGGAGTGGATGTCTGTTTGCTGTAAAAGTTGCATAAATCAGTCAAATCTTCACAAATACATAAATGGGGTGAGATTTAATGTGTATCCTCTTTGCTTAATATTAAGGAGCATTTATACACCGACAATAGTAATAAGTAGATTTATTGTTATTTATTGGAAGTGTGGTGCCTCTTTGATAAATTTAGTAAAAAAATAAATAATAATAACAATAACAAACAAATTGGATAATTATATATACCACATCTCAAAAAGAAAAAGATTAACATTGAAACCGTTTTATTTGATTTTTTCTAAGCTAAAATAAAAATGTTTGCAGATGGGAACCTTTGTTCATCGGGTCTTGTTTCCTCCTGTCGAATCGGCTGTGGGACCGGGATCTGCACTTGTTGCCACGTCGGACTCACCGGGCGGTGAAGCTCAGTTCGTTTCATTCAGGAGTCAAAACATTGGTGTTCGGTGTTTCCTGCGCAGACATGGTGAGTGTACCACCTTGGATTCGAACTAACAACCGCTCGACGTCTCCCGCTGACGTGAGAGGGAAGCTAACCTGCTGGCGGACATGTTAGCCGCGGAGAGCTAACAACCAGAGTTACACTGCAATCTCCTGTGTGTGTTTAATCCTGATGTGTGGGTCTCATCCTGATGTGTGTGTTTGTGTTTTTCAAGGTTTCTGTCATCAACACGGTGGACACGTCGCACGAGGACATGATCGTAAGTTGTGTTTCCGGGGGTTGAAGCTAACGTTAGCTTGTTGCTACATGGACAGGTTTCATTAGTTGCACGTAGATGCTAACAGCCAAAGCAGCACAGCGGTGTTGTAACAAGTGTTCACGTTGCTTGTCATTTCACATCAGGACGATATGAGCTGATTGATTTTGTTCATTTGTTATTAAAACAGTTGCGCTAACGATACCCCCTTTTCAAAATAAAAGTCCAATTATTGTTTGTAGTCTATGAGATTTGATGCTTTTATTATTTGTAACTGTCCCGTTTTTGTGTAGATATGAACTGATGACATCCGCCTGAGTCTCCACAGACACAAATTACATTTATTAGAACAAATGTTTAATAGATCATCTTTGAATTGATCAGGATTGAAGTGAAATCACGAGTTGCCACTGAAATGTGAATGAGTTGATAGTTGTGTCGTCTCTTGTGTTTGTGGGATAAACAAATATATAACTGTTGCTGTTATTATAAACGTTCATTAGTCTTGTTTCTTCAGAATGAATTCCAGTGTTGACGTTTGCTTGTGTTCAGGAATAACAATGAATCAAACAAATCACAACCTTGATTCTGTTCATGTTACTTATGATGATTTCAGTGTTGCTGTCCATATAAAAGTATTTGGTTATGATTGAATAATTGATAGGATTGATAATTGATGTGTTTATTATGACACTTCATTGAGTAATGATGAGAATTATAAGGTGAACCTGCAGCTCGCTTGAGTTGAAGAAGCAGAAACTTAAAGGAGTTTAAGAGAGTAAACTTTGTTCTTATCTTCCTCAGGACAACACAAACATCACTTTAGAGGAATCGTCATGTTGCTGGATGTGAAACTCAGTGGCCACTGAACACAATGAGCCAAACACCCTCTCATTTGTTTCTCTGTGTTTCAGCACGATGCCCAGATGGATTACTACGGCACGCGACTGGCCACCTGTTCATCTGATCGCACCGTGAAGATCTTCGATGTCAGAAACGGAGGTCAGATACTGGTGGCAGACCTCAGAGGGTAAGAACCCCAAGTTTGACAACTGATCTGGGAAACTAAATCTGAAAATGTCCCTTTTTATAATTTAACTAGTTTCCACTACAAATGTTCTTGAATCTGTTAAACTGGATCCACATGTAAGATATTCTGTTATGTAGTTTCACATGGAGGATTTTTAACTGAGTTGTTTACGTCTCTGTGTTTCTGTTGCAGCCACGAGGGGCCCGTGTGGCAGGTGGCCTGGGCTCACCCGATGTTTGGCAACATCCTGGCGTCTTGTTCCTACGACCGCAAAGTCATCGTGTGGAAGGAGGAGAACGGAGCCTGGGACAAGATGTACGAATACACCGGACATGAGTCATCAGGTCAGTGGATCTCCGGGAGGAATAACATCACACCTGAGCTCCTCCTGTCTCCTCACTTTTGTGTCTCAGTGCGGATTCCCCTGGACAGGTGCAGGGTTTCATTCAGTTTATCTTTCACTTCTCGTGTGTTTCCTCCCTTTGGAAACAGAGACTCTGGGATTTTGTCACTAACATAGTGTCGGTGCTGACCGGTGAATTAGACTCATCAACAAAAGATAAAGTAAATTCTAACCGTTGTGTCGTTCTCTTGAGACCTTTGTCCTCTTCTTAACTCCACTTGTGTGTCTGCAGTGAACTCTGTCTGCTGGGGTCCCTATGAGTTCGGTCTTATCTTGGCCTGCGGCAGCTCAGACGGAGCCATTTCCCTCCTCACATTTACTGGAGATCAGCAGTGGGACGTCAAGAAGATCAGCAACGCACACACCGTGAGTCTGACACACACTTTTGAGTAACGCCCAACTTTAATTTAATCAATGCATGTAATGAAATGTAGTTTTAAATGTTTAAATTCTCTGTATATGGTGTTTATCAGTGCCCCGCTCCTTGTTTCTGATTGATCTGCACTCTATTTTCTATCCCCTTTGCTTTGACGTGTCTTTATGAACTGGGCTGTAATCCTCCTGCAGATCGGCTGTAACGCAGTGAGCTGGGCTCCTGCTGTGGTTCCAGGCAGCCTCATCGATCAGCCGTCAGGACAGAAACCAAACTACGTCAAACGCTTTGTCTCCGGAGGCTGCGACAACCTGGTCAAACTCTGGAAGTATGTTTGTGTTCAGTGAACTGTTCAAGACACATGGTTTTAGTGACTTGAGACAATAAAGTCCTACTGGTACATACATTAATATGTTCTATAAAGCCAAGTTGCATTATGGGTAATGTAGGCACCAGCTTCAAACAAGGATGAAAAGGACACTGAAGCGATTTGAGTTGTCTTTGTGAGGGTTGACTGTATTTTTAATGAAACTTAACTTTCACCGTTTTCTTTTTACTCCGTGTCCTCGCCTGCAGAGAGGAGGACGGTCAGTGGAAGGAGGACCAGAAGCTGGAGGCCCACAGTGATTGGGTGAGAGACGTGGGCTGGGCTCCATCTATTGGACTTCCCACCAGCACCATCGCAAGTTGTTCCCAGGTGAGATTTTCATCCCCCCTGCACAAAGATGTGTATCATTAAACAATGATGGTGGCTGAACACAAAGCAAAGAAACAGTTTGAAAGATTAATCAGAGACACGTTCCCTGATCCCTTTGTCCCGTCCTCCAGGACGGACGCGTGTTCATCTGGACGTGTGACGACCCGGCAGGAAAGCTCCACAAGTTCAACGATGTGGTCTGGCACGTCAGCTGGTCCATCACTGGGAACATCCTGGCTGTTTCTGGAGGAGACAACAAGGTAGTTTATAAAAAGTCGTACAGATTTTTTACCCATCATGCAATAATTCAGAATTTGATTAATTGTGATTTTTTTTCCGACCTGTTCTTTTGTAGGTGACGTTGTGGAAGGAGTCGATGGACGGTCAGTGGGCCTGTATCAGCGACGTCAGCAAGGGGCAGGGCGCCGTCTCCACCATCACAGACACACAACAGAACGAGCAGTGACACACACATACACAACAGTAATCAACATGTCAGACATTCAAACAAACAACAAAACGTCCACAGCCAGTGAGCAAAGTTTTTAAGGCTTCAGAAGCAGCTGGACGTCTTTTGGCCCGTTTCTAAACTTCATCAGACAGAAGAGAAACCACAGTTGAACCAATGTTTGTTTGTGTCTTTTCCTTTTGATGATGTTTTGGATGACTGATGATAATTACCTGAAGATTTGTATCAGATGCACATTACATTAAATCCATTCTACCCCGCCTTCTCATCCCACGATGCTCTGCTCCTGAAACATTCCACCTCCACCGGCGGAGAACAGAAACCACCGAGAGGATCCCAGCATCCTCGGCAGCAGCTGTCCATCGACTTTCACTATGTGTGTTTGTTATTTAATCCACAACAAGAAAACAACCAAATCTGTGCTCTGCTGTTCAACTGTGAAGCAGTTTTCTTTTCTTCGTTATTCACTTCTGAGGCTGAAAACAGATTCTCATGTTCACACAGTGAGAACACTCTGCCTGGTTTCTAGAGAATAAATAAAATCAATTATTAAGTGAACAGTTGACGAGTTCAGATTATTTTCAGCACGTGCCAGAGGTTGATTGACAGGAAGCAGGTCGTCAACAGGGGTTCAAGTAAAACAAGTCCCGCCTTAATTCTTCAGCTACAGCAACCAGATCTGAATACATCAACATGTTGAGATGACGACCACGAATGGAGCTTAATTATAACACTTTCTTTTCTTTCATTTTTGAAAATCAGAAAAAATTTAATGTTTTAACATTAAATAACTTTAATGTTAAAACACGGTCTGGTTTCTTTTCTGTTGCGTCAGTCGTGATGTCAAACATTAAACTGCAGAGTTAAGATAAAAGACTTCAAGAGAAATCTTCATCCTCTCCGGAGCTGAACGTCAGGACTCTACGGGATGAAGACCTGCAACTTCCGGTCTGTGACAAGCAAAGCTCCGTTTCAACAGTCAAACACTGGAGTGCTTTTACTTTGAAAGGGGTTCAAGGAAGTGTAAATCCGTTTGTGACGCAGTTGAACATTGTTGTCCACAGCAGAATAAACAACATGAGCTTTCACCTGAGTTTCAATTTTTATAAACATTGTGGATCAGCTGGTTGTTGTTTAAATAGTATGAAGATAAACTTTATTTATATTATGTATTATTATGTCATGAGTTAAGTTACAATACGCAGTTAGAATTCTAACACACACACTCACAAACACACACAGACTGACCCGCCCCCCCCCAAACACACACACACACAGTCATGTGATTTCCAGTAACTGCAGAGCGGATCAGGAGCCTTTAGTGAAAGTGTTCACTTTACTTTGACCGGAGTCACTTTCAGGTAAGATATCTGTAATTTTAGGGTTAGGGTTAGGGTTTTAAAGTAAAAGTACTTTTAAAGCCGTACTTTAAAGTATGGCTTTAAAGTACTTTATACACCATAGATTATGTATTATTATTATTGTCTGTAAAATGTATTTCATGAGAAACGTTACAAACAGCAGTTTAAATTTTTACACATACTTACACACATATTTGTAGTGTAGAGTGAGTGAGGACGACACTCATTTGCATAATGCCTTCCCTAGCCCCTAAACATTCAAACTAAATGACGAAACCTCAACCTAACCTCAACTCTCTCTCACACACACACACAGCCACGTGATTTCCAGTAACTGCAGAGTGGAGGAGAAGCGAGTGAAAGTGTTTAGACTCGTTCCAACTACAAGGAGGAGACGTGAAGCCGGAGGCTGGTGAGTGTTCAGCAACAAAAAATGAATTTTTTTTCAAAACGATTTTCCACGAAAACTTATTATAAAATTATTTATTTCTCGAAAGAACCATAAGCCTCAATGTGCTAGCATGTTCTGACAACACCAAGGAGGTATGTTCCCATTCCGTTTTCGATTTTTGGGCTCATTTTACCCTAATGTCAGATTAATTTTTTTAAAGTCAAAATATTGGTTGGAGATATATATTACGGGTCCCAAGATTGATACCATAGCAACAAAGTATATCTGTAGAATGCAGCAGCAGTAACAACACAGAGCCTTCAGTTCCTCATCCAGACTGCATCTTATTCAAATTACACACTTTTTCAAGTACAAGCATTTCTCTGAATGTAACTGCATTTTAAAGTGCATAAAACATACATTAATTTATTATGGTGTCTCTTTACTTCAAACATCTTAATATACATCATCACTCATAAAGAAATATAAGCATTTACAATATAGACCTATTGAACATTAGCTTATAACTGGTCTTTATAAGGCACAATAACAATACATGAATTACAGAGTCTGTGTGTGTCGGAGCTTAACTACACACTGTCAAGTAAACAATATAATATCGCGACCCGCCTGCAAGACGACGTGCAGGTAAAATAAACACCCATACAGGCTAATGTAGCCCCGCCCATCTAGTGGCGCGAGCGTCTCCCCTCACTGCCCAGCGGAGTTTCTGAGTTTAACCAGTCTAAGTAGATAATCAGAATGACATCATATGTCTCAATGACCCTCGTGGTGATCAAGTGAAGCTTCAGGAGCTAACGTAGGTGACTCTCACCCACTACTAACCTGTAGAGTACAGGATGGATGCAGCAGCAGTAAAGACACGGAGCATTCAGGTCCTCATCATGACCTCTATCTGGCATGTGGGCGGAACCCCCAAAGAGACAGGACTGGGTGCTGCTGCTCCCGTGCCAAACGTTCCACCTGAGTGCTGCTGTCATTTACTGATTTCTCTAATGAAACATAAACCCACGTGACTATCACGTATATCATTAGGAATAATCTTAAATTACTGTTAAAGTAATACAATTTTGGGGAATACCACATATAGAAGGGGGCGCAAAAAACTTTATTTTTAATTTTAAATTTTTTTTGCTCGCCGCAGTTTTTGGCGCCCCACTTTGAGTGGCGCCCTAGGCAACAGCCTATCTCGCCTGTAGGAAAGACCGGCGAATTTATATTATTTACTTCAGTAGATTTTTCACAAATCTGTACTTTACTTGAGTATTTTTTTTCCTGATGACTTTTTTTTACTTTTACTCGCTACATTTATACTCACATTTTCTGTATTTTCTACTTCTTATATTCTCAAACTGACTTGTTACTTGAGCAGCGGAGGTTGGCGCACCGCTCTCTCTCACTCGCAGGCCCCACTGTGTGTTTGCTGTCGGGTTATCGAATTTTAACACACATATACACACTTGTTTGTTGGTCTTTGTTAGTGAGGACACTCATTGACATAATTCCTCCCCCAGCCCCTAACCATCCAAACTAAATGACTAAACCTCAACCTAATTCTAACACTAACCCTTAAACCAAGTCTTAACTAAACGGTCCATTAAAGGACCTGGCTTCATTGTATGTGTTTGAGCTCACAGTGTTTTTCCTCACAGACTGAAGATGAGTGTTTATGAGGATGAAGAGGACAGAGCAGAGTCTCCAGGGTTCAGCTGTGTGTCTCTGAAGAGTGACCGGTCCATGAGTCCTCCTCCATTCTTCAGTAATGAACCTGAACCCTCACACACAAAGTAAGAGACTGTTTCTACTGTGACCTGCTCTGAAGAGGATCTAGTTTCCTCTAGTGTGGCCCCTGCATTAGGACACAGCTTCATTGAAGTTGGTGACTAATCTCTCAGAATCACTCAAAGAGCTCAGACCTCCACCAAGAACCAACACGCTCCTTATGAAACCACTTTGAAATCCACTAGAGACTCATTTGGATTTGGATCTGCACCAAATTCCACACACTGGTAAACATCAGTCCTCTGAACATGTCTGTGAAAGAGGACCCCCTCCCCCCCCGATCTGGTTCACCCACCACAACCTTCCACCAAGTTTACTGGTGATCTGTTGTTTTTTATAATCCCACTAACGAACCAACCAACACACAAACATACTGGGTGAAACAAAACCTCCTTGACAGAAGTGATGACAACCTGTGACTGTGACATGTGAGTTATCAGGACATGTCTTCACAGGGAGAGGAAGAGGAGTCATGTTTCTGAGGAGGAGCAGTCTTCCTGCTGTGCTTCGTGTCAGGACGTCCTGAAGGATCCAGTCTCCACCAGCTGTGGACACTGGTTCTGCAGACAGTGCATCACCTCATACTGGGACCAGTCTGGCTCTTCAGGAGACTGCTCCTGTCCC
>CM028873.1:29078367-29098026 GCA_016801935.1 Platichthys stellatus | reverse complement strand
TTCTGTACTTCAAATCCGGCCGTTCTGATGTGAACATGATTCTAGATGTTGAGTTTCCTTCTCTTAGTGGCCGGGGTTTGAAGGTCACATGAACCTTTACAAGCTTGTATTAATTAACTTTAATGTAGTTGATTGGTTTTAGTGTAGATTAGGAAATGCTCAAGTTGTTTATGGCTATACAGGTTTATTGGTTTATCGAAGAAGACGAAGACGTCCACTTGGAAACACGAGGAGATTCCAGATCTTCTGGTGATGAGGGCCGACGCCGGTGTGGATGAGCTGTAAACAACAACACTGATCTTTACACAGAAGAGTTTTTACAACATGTCCCACCTCCTGCTGCTCTACAGGCCCCGCCTCCTGCTGCTCCACAGGCTCCGCCCCTCACCTGGATGTTCCCACTTATTCCTGCTTGAACGAGTCGGACCAACAACATGCTGCTGCTTCACAAACACCAACTACACAACATGTCAGGACGATATTATCCCGACATTTGTGTGAAACCCTGACCCACCTGCAGAATGTCCTCCTCCGAGTCACAAAAACTGTACATTCAGATTTATAATTATTTATTTAAAATAATTAATTATTATTAAGTGATGAAAAAGAGATACTAGTTTTATTTCATGTACATTAGGTTTGATAAAAGTAAATTTTATTTGTTTTGCTGATTGTTGTGTTTGCATGTTGTTGTCCTGTTGACTTATGAAAACCAACAAATATAATGAAGAAAAGAGAAAATGATTTGCTTCTCTGTGAGTTAAAGATATTGATATATATTGATATACTGATATATCGTCAAAATAATAAAGGAATTGAAAAAAACAATGTTTAATTGAAATTACTTCAGATTAACACCTCATTTGGATACAATACAATATTAATCGACTTAATCTGAGCATTTAATATTTTCTATTTGATTTCCTATTCTCTTTTTAATTCTCTTTATAATCACTATAATTCTATTTTACCCTCTAATCTCTACACCTCTTTTATTCTGTTCATCTTTTAATGTGAATATTAGTGTTGATAAGTTTACTCACTCGTTCATCAGCTTCCTCCTCAGATTCCGATTCACCCCATCACAAGTCCAGAGGTTTCACTTTCACTGATGAAAACGATGCAGAGAAACACAGAGCATCTTCTTCTTCCTCCTCCTCTTCTTCCTCTTGTGGGGACATGGTTTTTGTGGAACCACAGGCTTCCTTTTCGGCTTCATGGGTAGTCAAAAGCCTGAAACCACATTTTACCTTTGTTCCGGAGAACTACTAGGAAGCCAAGGAACTCAGTCTCCCAGGATGCCGCAGGTCCTTTTGTTCCGGACAACTTTACCCAGAGGTGTGAAAAAGCCACAAAAGTCCAATTGGTCACTTCAACCTTCCAAGGACGAAGGCCGCCAGCCTCTCTTCTGCATCGGTGAGCTGTGGTTCGCATCTTCTCTCTGCATCCAACGAGAGGAGAGGTGCAGCTTCCTGCTCATCTCACTAAGGAAACCTCCTCGCATCTCAAGCTTTACCAAACTCCTAGCAGCGCCACGATGTCCTGCAGGTAAGATTCAACCAGCATCTGAGCTGCACAGCTCAACAGAACCGCGAAGGCAGAAACCATATGACCAGCCCTAAGGCTTCACAGAGCTGCAACTTCCTTTTTCGCTTTTCCCTGGATGGGTAACATAACTGGGCTTAATAGTTATACCAGGCTAAGCAAGACCGTTTATTCGATCCTGTGTGATGTTTATGAGTTTGATATGTGTTGTGATATTTTGGGTTATAAGTTATTCGACAGTAAGGTTAGTTTGTAATTCTCTTCACGGTCATTCTTTGCATTTCAATCTACACTTTTTGTCTAACTTAGCAGCAACACAGAAACACGCATATCTCTTCACCTAATTAAACCTTTCCCTGCTACCGGTCGTAAAACAACTTTAGAAGGGGGTGGGGCTGTTAACTTTTGGGTGGTCAAAGCGACCATCTTAGAACCACAGAGGAAGGTGTTACTCTGGCCAGCCGCCATTTTGAGAGCACCCTGATTTATATAGACACCCAGGGCTACAAATGAAGAGGGAAGATGAAAAAGTAATGCATAATATATGAATAATGATAATCATACAATATCACACAAACAATTGAAGCCTACTTAAGTTCAACCTCATGATCACCAGCAGCAAATCCCACCTACGGCCGCGGACCCCTGGTTGAAAACCCCTGTACTAGGCTAAGCAAAACTGTTTATTCGATTCTGTGTGATGTTTATAAGTTTAACATGTGTTGTGATATGTTAGTTATAAGTTATTCGAATGTAAGTTTAGTTTGAACGCTCTTCAAGGTCTTTTTTTGCCCGCTATCGGGCGCAAGACGACTTCAGAAGAAGGGGGGTGGGGCTGTTAACTTTCGGATGGCCAGCGACCATCTTGAAAGCATGCTAAGGAAGGTGCGAACTTTTAATTAAGCCACCATCTTGGGAAGCGCACTGATTTATATAGACACCCACACTCACATACACATCTTTGTTTAGTTAGTACTTTGTTAGTTATTTGTGTTTTTATACTTTATTATATTCATAATATATGTTTTTCTTTCAACAAATGTTCTTTCATTAATGTTGCATAAGTGAATTTTGCCAACCTCTAAACAATCTTTACATTTGATTATTGGTGCCCCGTCGTTTGTAAATTATAATTATTATTGTTAATTGATAATTGTACTGTTTTTCATTAATAATTTCATTATTCTTAATTGATTACTTTCTCGTTTTAAGAATTGTATTATTTTCAATGAATAATTGTATTATTTTAATGATCATATTTTATGATTAATAAGTATTAGCCAAAATCAAGTCTACCTGATATTGCACAATACTCTTCTTCCTCCTCTTCTTCTTCTCCCTCTTATTCCTCTTCTTCTCCCTCTTATTCCTCCTGTTCTTCTTCCTCTGAATAAAACTCTCTCAGTCCATCACTCTGTGTTTGTGTAACATCACTGAGAGAAGAAACAGCTACAGCTTCATGATCCCACACCGTCCATTATTAACTAAATACATGATCCTAAGTTTGTTATCTACATAATAACCATCACAATAAAACATGACCTGTGAACCAGTGCATATTCATATGTATGAACTGGACTTTGAACTGGTTGTTTTCAAGAGTGAACTGGTTCAATAGGGAGGAGGAGCATGAGAACAGGGAGCGGTCAGACTCCATTTTCACCTGGACGAGCAGAAGGAAGGAAAGTGAGCAGGTGAGTGTGAACACAACTTTCTGAAAGTTTCACTGTCTCACTCTCACACCTGCTGTTAACATCCGTCTGCTGATCACATGACTCTAAGTTTGTCAGTTCACACCTGGTGACAGACGTCATGTGATCGGATCCCAGAGACAGATGTGAACAGCAGGTCTTGATCAAAGAGCCTTCAAAGGACTAATTAACAGAGTTAACTCACAGCTTCACTTTTTAAAAGGTGGCTACTTTGAAGAATCTAAAATGTAAAACATATTGTGGTTGAGCATTTTTTTTCTTTACCACATAATTCAATATGTGTTCCTTCATAGTTTGGATGTCTTCAATATTAATATTTTTAATTGAATATAAAGTTGGAGAGCTTGTGTTTGACCTTCATTTGGGCACAAAGCCATAGAACTGAGTGGAGATACAGAGTGCTGGCTCCAGCTGTGACTGATGTGCTCTCAGTGTTACTGTCTATAAAGTTCTGTACTTCAAATCCAGCCTTTCTGATGTGAACATGATTCTAGATGTTGAGTTTCCTTCTCTTAGTGGCCGGGGTTTGAAGGTCACATGAACCTTTACAAGCTTGTATTAATTAACTTTAATGTAGTTGATTGGTTTTAGTGTAGATTAGGAAATGCTCAAGTTGTTTATGGCTATACAGGTTTATTGGTGGATTTACAAATTACACAAACCAGTAGGTTTAAAGGGAACTTTATTATTGTACTTGTACAATAGTACGCCTCCATACCCTTAGCTGGTAAAAATATATTCATATTCTAACTTTAATAATGGACTCAATGAAATGGTTGAAACCGGCTGAATAAGTCAAGTGATTGACTGGAAATTAATCCAGAGAGAGAGAGAGATATTTTAGATTTTTTTTCAAAAACACTTAATTTACATATCTTACATTTTATAAACAGTTGCTTACAGTATTATGTAATAAATAAACACAAATGCTGATGCAAAATACAATTTTTTTCAAAAAACTCAGTCTGTTAAAAAGTGTGGAAAAGACAGCTGCTTGTTGTTGACGGTGCAGAGTATGTCATTAAAACACCAAATTATTTTAAAAGACTCGAGATCAGATACCAGTTTGTAAAAGCTGAACTCGAGTCGGAGTCTGGCCCGGAGGTTTACCACCCACACCGCCCCCGCTTCCTGCCCGTCCCTGTTCTCGACCCTGTTCTTTCTATTAATGTAAATAGCCATCTTGGCCTCACCTGAGAGGTGGTTCGGGAGCTGCCACTCTCCACTCAGAGAAGTGTTGTGACTTAAAATGGGCTACCCTCCCAATTCTAAAAACTTCCTGGTCTGCGACGTCAGACTCCTCCCTCTGGCTCATGTGGAGTCTGGCCAAGGAAATAAAAAGACAGAGATCTTGGAAGTACTTCAATTTTAAGACCGTGTTGATTTTTTGTCTGATGTAAAAGCTATTTAACTTTGTCTACTGTAAGCATTTTTTTTTTGACTGCTGTTAAAAAGCGGAACGTGGCTGCTGTCTGACACACACTCACTTTCACTTACATCCCTGTCCATTTGTACTTTACCGTTATTTGCCTGATTTTAAATTGTCCTGCTTGGCCGTCTGCATTTGGCGGTGTGGCCTAGTGGTTAGAGTGATTGTTCTCCGACAAGAAGGTTGCCGGTTCAAACCCCACTCTCTCCCATCTGCATGCCGAAGTGTCCTTGGCAAGATACTTAATCGCTAAATGGCCCCTCATGTATGTTGAGTGTACTAATTGTAAGTCGCTTTGGACAAAAGCGTCAGCCAAATGACATGCAATGTAATTTGACAGTTTTTGTTTAAGATTTTATTGCTTCTTCCTCCATCTCCTCCTCCTCCACCCGTTCACTCCACGCCCCCCTGCCATCACCTGCTTATCCTTCTTTGCTTCCACTGTCCCCACCATCCTGCTCAGAGCTCTTTTCTCCACCTGTCTTCTTCTCCACCTCTTTGCTACCTACACCACCCTCTTCCTCCCACCCTCCTTTCCTCTACCTCACCCAAAACACCCTCACCCAACACATCCCCCCCCCACATCCGGTGTACTGACAGAACTCACCCCTTATGATGGCTTGGTCACAGCCTCGCTTCTCCGCGGAGACCAGCCCCCCAGGCAGCGGGTCCCCGTCAACCGGTACCGGTGGACCAGCAGGGGGCCCTGCCCCAGCGCTCGCAGCCGCACCAGCCGGGTCACTCTGCTTCGGACAGGCTCTCACCGTGTGTCCCTACTCTCTGCAACCGAAACACTTCATCAACGATGTCGTAGCGAAAATCACATAGTCGTAATCATCTACTTTCACATGGAAGCGGAGGTTGAGCTCCTTGTTCCGGTTAAGTATCATATAGAGCTGTCTGCGGTGGGACACTACGTGTTTCAGTAACGGAGACTTACATCCAGACAACAACTTCCGTATGGGGGATGCTACCTTCCCGTGCCTGGACAGCTCTCTGCTGAGGAACTCATCAGTGATGAAGGGAGGGACATTGGACAGGACCACCTTGGTAGCGGGTTGGGACAAAGGCAGTACCTGTACAAAACAACCGTTCAAGGTGATACCTGTCTCGACCACAGAGTTCACCTTCTCCACGCGGTCCAGGAACACGACCACGGCGCTGTTCATCCCCGCTGCCGACACCACGCAGCTGTGACCGACCTTCCCCCACACCGAGACCGATGCTCTCCACGCTGCAGGGGAAACTCACACATATTTTAAGCTTTCATTTATATTACATTTACAGCAAAAAAATAAAAATAAAAAACGAAAAAACAAACTCGTTCGGTCACTCGCTCAAACACCCCACTCCCAGAATGCACCAAGAGAGAGAGAGAGAGAGAGAGAGAGAGAGAGAGAGAGAGAGAAAGCCTATTGTCCTTCACCTGACGTTTTTTACTTTTAATGTAACTACAGACTTCCTGAGGTTACTGATGTGATGACTATATTTCCTTGTATTTAAGTAGTCTAGTGAACTCAATTAAATGCCAGTACTACAAACTATGAAGCCCTGCATCCATTTCACAATAAAAACATTTAGAAAAAAATTAATTGAATCATTAGACAGAAACGCTGGAGTGCTTTTATTTGGAAATGGGTCGGCTACAGGATGTGATGCAAATATTTGTGTTTGTAACGTTTTCAACAGATAAACGTTGAAACTTGTGTGTAAGATCTGTATTCTGCTGTAAACTGAGCGCAGAACCAGAGGAAATAGACCAGACCTTGAATATCTAGAAGAGCAGCGTGGCCTGAACCACAACTGAGCCGCAGCCAGTGCAACATGGACGAGGACATTTCAGAGCAAGTTGGACCCTCACACACAAAGTAAGAGAACTGCTACAAACATGTGAAGCTCGAAACTGAATCCTCACAGAATGAACAAGTGAATGATGTGTTCTGAATAAAACATGTTTGTGTTTGCAGAGGTCAGCACCACAGACTGAGAGCAGAGTCTTCAGGGTCCAGCTGTGTGTCTCTGAAGAGTGACCGGTTCAAAGATCTTCTTCTATTCTTCAGTAAGAGTGACATGTCCATGGCTCCTTCTGAAGTCTTCAGTAATGAACCTGAACCCTCACACACAAAGTAAGAGACCTGCTACAAACATGTGAAGCTCCAAACTGAATCCTCAGAGAAGGAACCAGTGAATGATGTGTTCTGAATAAAAACATGTTTGTGTTTGCAGAGGTCAGGACCACAGACTGAGAGCAGAGTCTCCAGGGTCCAGCTGTGTGTCTCTGATGAGTGACCGATTCAAAGATCTTCTTCTATTCTTCAGTAATGATGCTGGACCCTCACCCACAGAGTAAGAGACTGTTTCTACTGTGACCTGCTCTGAAGAGGATCTAGTTTCCTCTAGTGTGGCCCCTGCATTAGGACACAGCTTCATTGAAGTTGGTGACTAATCTCTCAGAATCACTCAAAGAGCTCAGACCTCCACCAAGAACCAACAAGCTCCTTATGAAACCACTTTGAAATCCAGTAGAGACTCATTTTGATTTGGATCTGCACCAAATTCCTCACACTGGTAAACATCAGTCCTCTGAACATGTCTGTGAAAGAGAAGAACCTCCCCCCCCCCCCCCCCGATCTGGTTCACCCACCACAACCTTCCACCAAGTTTTCTGGTAATCTGTCGTTTTTTATAATCCCACTAATGAACCAACCAACACAAAAACATACTGGGTGAAAACAAAACCTCCTTGACAGAAGTAATGACAACCTGTGACTGTGACATATGAGTTATCAGGACATGTCTTCACAGGGAGAGGAAGAGGAGTCATGTTTCTGGGAAGGAAGAGTCGTCCTGCTGTGCTTCGTGTCAGGACGTCCTGAAGGATCCAGTCTCCACCAGCTGTGGACACTGGTTCTGCAGACAATGCATCACCTCATACTGGGACCAGTCTGGCTCATCAGGAGACTCCTCCAGTCCCCAGTGTGGACAAAGATCCAGAACAGGAGCTGGAGGTCAGACAGCCGGTCAGAGCAGCACTGTACATGTGTCTGCTGATGTCTTCACTTCTGACAACAGCACATGTGGTTTTATTTTGTTCCTTCATACAGCATCAACATTCAACATCGTTAGAAAAGCACAAAGTTAAAAAGATTTTATTTTCTGTAGTTTTTCTGTATCTGATGAAAACAATCAGCAGATTCTTAGATTCTCTGTCTCTGACATTGTTTCTTGTCTTTCAGCAGATCGTGGTCTGCAGGAGGTTTCAGATGAACATAAGCTCAGTGTGAGGAGGAGATGTGAACATGTGACTGAAGGAAGTGATGAAACAGGAAGTAGAACCCTCCTCAATAGGATCTACACTGAGCTCTACATCACAGAGGGACAGAGTGAAGAGGTTAATACTCAACATGAGGTGTGGCAGCTTGAGACGGCTTCCAAGATGAAGATCCTCCATGACACTCCAATCAAGGTCCGTGACATCTTTAAAGCCTCCACTGACCAGCAGAGCAGCACGGCAGAGACGCTCGCTGTCTGTAAACCTTTGTTCATCTTTGACGGCCTGGATGAAAGCAGACCTTCTCTGGACTTCAACCACAGGGAGCTTGTGTCTGAGGTCACACAGAGGTCATCAGTCAACGTGCTGCTGACAAACCTCATCCGGGGGAATCTGCTTCCCTCGGCTCTCGTCTGGATAACCTCCAGTCCTGCGGCGGCCAATCAGATCCCTCCTTCATGTGTTGACAGGGTCACAGAAGTACGAGGCTTCACTGATGCCCAGAAGGAGGAGTACTTCAGGAGGAGATTCAGTGATGAAGAGTTGTGCAGCAGAATCATTTCACACATCAAGACATCCAGGAGCCTCCACATCATGTGTCAAATCCCAGTCTTCTGCTGGATCAGTGCTACAGTTCTGGAGCACATGTTGACCACAGACCAGAGAGGAGAGATGCCCAAGACCCTGACTGACCTGTACTCACACTTCCTGCTGGTTCAGACAAAGAGGAAGAACAACAAGTACGGTGAGGGACGTGAGACGACTCTACAGCAGCTGACGAGGGCTGACAGGGACGTTCTCCTGAAGCTGGGGAGGCTGGCGTTTGAACATCTGGAGGAAGGAAACATCATGTTCTACCAAGAAGACCTGGAGCGGTGTGGTCTTAATGTCACCGAGGCCTCGGTGTACTCAGGAGTTTGTACTGAGATCTTCACAAGAGAGTGTGTGATCTTCCAGAAATCAGTCTACTGCTTTGTTCATCTGAGTGTTCAGGAGTTTCTGGCTGCAGTCTACATGTTCCACTGTTACACCAATAGGAACACAGAAGAACTCAACGACTTCTTGGGAACATGGAGGAAAAAATGGGGTACCTCCTCCCTGGATGAACTCCTGAAGAGAACCATGGAGAAGTCCCTCACCAGTACAAATGGTCATCTGGACCTGTTTGTTCGCTTCCTTCATGGCCTCAGTCTGGAGTCCAACCAGAGAGTCTTAGGAGGCCTGCTTGGTCGGACAGGGAACAATCCAGAGATCATACAGAGAGTCATCAACAACCTGAAGGAGATGGACAGTTATTACATTTCTCCTGACAGAAGCATCAACATCTTCCACTGTCTGACTGAGATGAACGACCACTCAGTTCATCAGCAGATGCAACAGTTCCTGACATCAGAGAACAGACCAAAGGAGAAACTCTCTGTCTATGACTGCTCAGCTCTGGCCTACATGCTGCAGATGTCAGAGGAGGTTCTGGATGAGTTGGACCTGAAGAAGTTCAACACAACATACCAGGGTCAACGGAGACTGATCCCAGCTGTGAGGAACTGCAGGAAGGCTCTGTGAGTCCAGACATGATCAATAACATGTTCATTCAGTGGAGATGAGTCGTTCTTCAAATACACTCAGTGTATGAGCATGTATCTCATTGTTAGAGGTTCTCCTGGTGTCTGCAGGTTTTCTCTGGGCTCTCCAGCTTCCTCCACAATCCCAAAGACATGGCGATCGGAGTTAGGTTGATTGGAGAGTTTATGTGTGTGTGTGTGTTAAAGTTATTATTATTATGTACATAAACATTGTTATTGTTCTCATGTACATATGAGAACAACTAGATCAGATCCAATGTGAGGAGAAGATCACTGAATCAGTGTTTTGGATGAGAATCAGTAACGGTTCCTTTAAACTGAAGAAGCAGGAAATATAGTTTATTCTTCTTTCTTGTCAAACCAGAGTTCCCACCCTGCGTTTGACCTCCACTCCCAACCAGTGCAGTGTCCGTCCCTCCAGGTTCCTGACATGTTGCATATATCACATTACATTACATTTAATTTAGCTGACGCTTTTATCCAATGCAAGAATCAAGAAAGTACAATGTAGCAAAACTACTAAGTGCTCTAAGTAAGTGCCCTTTAAGTGCTACTAAATTGTTATTTAAAAATTGTATTCAAAGTATATTCGGAAGAAGTGTGTTATTAGTTTGCGGTGGAAGATGTGTAAGCTTTCTGCTCTCTAGATGTCGATAGGGAGCTAATTCCACCATTTAGGAGCCAGGAGAGCAAACAGTTGTGATGTTGATGAGTGTTTAGCAGTGAAGGAGCAACGAGCCGATTGGCAGAAGCCGAGGGGGGTGAACGGGCTGGGGTGTAATGTTTGACCATGTCCTGGATGTAGACTGGACCTGATCCATTCACACCATGGTAGGCAAGTACTAGTGTTTTGAAATGGATGCGGGCAGCCACTGGTAACCAGTGAAGGGAGCGGAGGAGCAGAATAGTGTTGGTTATCGAGTGTCACACCCAGGTTCCTAGCAGTCTGGGGGCTCTGTGGGCTACCACAGAGTTGTCAAAGGTAATAGTCAGGTCTTCCCTGGAAGGAAAAGTAGTTCAGTCTTGTCAAGGTAAATTTTCAGGTGCAGACATCCACTGAGAGATGTCAGTCAGACAGGCAGAGAGTGTCTATCTGTGTTACAGATTTGGGAAAAGAGAGGTTTAGTTGGGTGTCATCAGCATTGCTATGGTAGGAAAAGCCATGTAGGTAAATGACAGAGCCGAGAGAGTTGGTGTACAAAGTGTAACAGATCCTCCGAAAGATGGTCTTTTTTGACTGATGTTTTGTTTATTCAAACCGTCCTTGTTACACTGTACATATTAATACAACTTTGAACAACTTAGAAACACCGTAAGAAATTGTCCTTCCTCGGAGGATCGCTAAACATAAAACTCTTTTCTAGAAGTTTCCGTCAACAGAGGAAGACCGCGACGCCATCGGAACCGTTTCAAAATTAAATCGTATAACATTTTCACAATAAAATAACAGAAAGACACTTCAATAAATATATAAACAATAACACATGTAGGGTTAGTTACACAAAGAGAAGAGGAGAGGACCCAGGACAGAACCTTGAGGGACCCCAGTGGTGAGAGGACAAGGTTCAGACACAGATCCTCTTCAAGTTACCCGATAAGTAGTTGAGGTAGGATGAGAGCAGGGAGAGAGCAGAGCTTGAGACACCAAGGTCCTAAAGGGAAGAAATAAGGATCTGGTGGTTCACTGTGTCCAATGCAGCAGAGAGGTCTAGAAGGATATAGAAAGAGGAGAGAGAGGCTGCTCCAGCAGTGTAAAGATGCTTGGAGACAGCAAGGAGGGCAGTCTCAGTTGAGTGACCTGCCTTGAAACCAGACTTGTGTCACGGTTTGAGGAAGGAGATGGACCCAGGATGCAGAGGTTAAAATGAAAAAAGGTATTTAATATGAAAAGGAGTCTTAAAACAAGAAAAAACAAAACATGAACACTAACAAGTAAGGACTGGCGACAAGGCGCACAGAGAACAAGGAAAGAGAAGCTGGGCGAGACAGCAGGACAAATCAAACCATAGATGGCGACATGTATTAACGAGTAACGAACCGACAAAGGGCTTGGGGAACACAGAGGCTTAAATAGAGACACAGGGAAGGCTGGGGGTAACTAGCCACAGGTGCAACACATGAGGACTGGGAAAGACAATCACCAAGACAGGAAGTGACACACCCGAGAAGTTGGATCAACACACAAGGAAAGCAAGACTACAAAATAAAAAAGGAAACAGAAAACACAAAGAGACAGAACTGAAGATAGGAGGAGAGTTGATTAAAGATAGTTATCTCGAGAGTTTTGGAGACAAAGGGAAGAAGTAGTTATTTACCTTGACCTTTGTCCTCTAACCATCTGAATCTAATGAGCGCCTCTGTTAGTCTGAACGAATGCTTGTACCAAATTTGAAAGGATTCGTTTTTAACAAGAAGGGGATTTACCAAGGTGAGGGTCAAATGATCACGTTTTGTATGAATGATGTTTTCTCACAGATTTGATATTTTCTTTCATTACAGACTCGGTGGTTGTCGACCCTCAGAGACTCACTGTGAAGTCGTGGCCTCAGCTCTGAAGTCAGACCCCTCACATCTGAGAGAACTGGATCTGAGTGTAAACAAGCTGCAGGATTCAGAAGTGAAGCTGCTGTGTTCTGGACTGGAGAGTCCAAACGGTCGACTGGAGACTCTGAGGTCCTTAAATCCTTCTTCACTTTTCAGACTTTCTTTCTTATTGGGTCATTATTTATTTAAATTGTCTCAGTTCTGGGGTCGGATTTATAAAGGATTGCGTAGGATTCCTACTAAAACTGTGCGTATGCACAAAAGCCGTAAATGGCATTGGCCAGAGCTAATTCCGAATTATAAACCTGTGCGCACGCACACCTGAACGCAATGTTAAAAGTCCACCTGGAAACATTCGTACGTGGATCTGCCTCCAAATCCGCCCTCCACACGCCCACCTTCAACCATGAATGGTCAATGCAAAGCACGGCACGAACATTAAATGATGCCGCTGACCAACAGCCTTCCACATGAGTCCTGACGGAGGCACGGCATCAAGCGATGGGAAGAGGAAGTGAAACTTTCTGACACTGACATCGAGGTGTTCGTTAGTGAGGTGGAGGTGAAGAGCGACTTTATGGAACAGCAGTGATGTCACTAATAAAGAAAATACACTGCTGTGGATAACACAATGTGTGAGATCAGAAATCGCTGAACCCTCGCTTCCTCCTCGTCCTTTCTTCACCTGCACACCACGCAGAACCACGCACCACTGTCACGGCAGTATTTATTTATTTAGAGCATCGGACTTATTCCCTCACATCTGTGGATCCTTACCTCCACTGGGAGATTATTTGGAAAGTGTCTTCATTTCTTAAGTGATCTCCTGTGCGCTCTTTGCGCTCTGTGCTCCGTGCGCTAAGTCATGTTCACTGCAGCGATATGATGATACACGCACAGTGTTAGAAGAAATTATTAAAAACTATTAATGACTCGGCTCTGTAACTCCACTGTTAAAAAGAATCTGAACGTAATTTGCTGTAGGTTGTTTTATATATTTTTAAATTAAAAGGCTTGGGTGGAGCAGATAAGGCGCGCGAGCAAAACTAAGCTGTTGGTTTTAATGTAAATAATGAATTGGATCAATAATCTGCTTCATTTCAACACCTCATGTCTGCATCGCCACTTTCCCGTCTCCAAAACATTCGTACGCAGGTCAGAGTTTGCTTAGAAATAATAATTCCCGTCAAGTTCGACACAATGTGTGAGATCAGGAATCGCTGAAGCCTCGCTTCCGCCTCATCCTTCCATTCACATGCACACATGATGCAGAACCCCGCACCGGTGTCACGGCAGTATTTATCCATTTAGAGCATTGGACCATTCCCTCACATCAGTGGATCCTCACCTCCACTCTGGGATATTATTTTGAAAGTTTCTTCATTTCTGCTCTGCGCTCTCTGCGCCTGATGGCACAGTCACGTTCAATGCAGTGAATTATTGATACACGCACAGTGTTAGAAGAAATTATTAAAAACTATTAATGACTCGGCTCTGTAACTCCACTGTTAAAAAGAATCTGAACGTAATTTGCTGTAGGTTGTTTTATATATTTTTGAATTAAAAGGCTTGGGTGGAGCAGATAAGGCGCGCGAGCAAAACTAAGCTGTTGGTTTTAATGTAAATAATGAATTGCCACTTTCCCGTCTCCAAAACATTCGTACGCATGGGTCAGAGTTTGCTTAGAAATAATAATTCCCGTCAAGCTCGTTTTTATAAATCCCAACTTTGGTGTGAGAAGTGGCGTACGCATGTTTCAGGCCCCATTTTGTGCACACGCAACGGTTATAAATCCGACCCCTGCTCTGCTCACTGTCCCTCAGTCATCTGTCACTCACCCAGCCTGTCAGTCACGTCCACCTCATCAACTCCATTCACCTGCACTCACCTGCTCCTGATCACTAAGAAAGTGTCAGTAAATAACATGTGGACTGAGGCCAAGCACTCTTCCTCCTCAGGTTTTCAAAATAAAACACATTCTTATTGAAATTGTTGGACAGTTGATAAGTATAGAAACAAACAGGAATTGAGTGTTACGAGCCATCCCTACTTTAAACAGTGTTTAATTACAAAAACCTGCTCAGTGACCAACACACAGAGAAGAAGCTGATGAATGAAACAGTGGTCCAACATGTCTGATCTGATATTTATCTTCAGGTCGCAGACTGGACTGAGGTCACCAGCATGTTGAGAGTCTGTGTTGACATGATGACGATCCACAACAACAGGAGGACACATTCTAATATTCATATTTCTTTATCCAGGTTGAAGAGCTGCAGTCTGTCAGAGATCAGCTGTTCTTCTCTGGCTTCAGCTCTGAGGTCAAACCCCTCTCATCTGAGAGAACTGGATCTGAGTGACAACGACCTGCAGGACTCAGGAGTGAAGGAGCTGTGTGGTTTTCTACAGAATCGAACCTGTCGACTGGAGACTCTGAGGTCAGTTCACTGACTGACATTGGTAGATCTCATATCTATAAAACAGCGTTTATACACAATTTATCTCATTTAATTTGAATTTAACATAATTCCTCTTCATACATAATTTGAATCCATTCATTAATTAATCTGTGACATTTTAAATGTTCAGCTACTTGTTAAAACACTGAGTTTAGTTCTGGATATCCTAAACTGATCTGCAGGACAGAGACTGGGTCCAAATAATCTATTTTTATTTAATCAGGACTCGTTTTTAGTCCAACATGTCTGATTTCATATTTATCTTCCATGTTATGAGTCTGTGCTCACATGAATATGTGTCTGTTCTTTTCACACATGAACTCAGTTTAATTTACGGTAAGTTTTATTCTGTATCCAGGTTGAAGACCTGCAGTCTGTCAAAGATCAGCTGTTCTTCTCTGGCTTCAGCTCTGAGGTCAAACCCCTCTCATCTGAGAGAACTGAATCTGCGAGGAAACGACCTGCATGACTCAGGAGTGAAGGAGCTGTGTGGTTTTCTACAGACTCCAACCTGTCGACTGGAGACTCTGAGGTCAGTCATCATGTTTTAATGTTAATGTTTATCTTCTCACCACTAGATCTCTGTCCCGCCCTTTACACACGTGTTCCTCGCCCTTTCACACATCAACTGTGGAACATGTTGTGAAGAGTGGGTCGGACATTTTCTGGAGCTGAAGCGGCAGCAGGAGATTGTCTGACTCGTTCAAAGCAACAGGAACATGTGGTAACATTCAGACGAGGGGCGGAGCCTAAACACATATCTCCATGATAACCATGGTTACGTTAACTTATGTTAAGATACAGGTTCACTGTGAAGGAGTTAGTGAAGTCTCCAGGTGTCGTACATGTGAGCTTAGTCCACTTGCTCATGTGTACGACTCCTGAACATGTCCAGTTAGATATTTGGAGACATCTAGTGGTGAAGTTACATATTGCAAACAACTGAACCCCGAGGACACGAGGACTTTCAATCTGTTTTCAGTCATGAACTCTGTAAAATAGTGACTGGACATTTTCTGGAGTTTGACTTTCACATATGAAGAACGGGTGGAGCAGCAGGAGGCCGGACATGATGTATAAATCCTGCTGTTGAAAGATCAGTGTTGTTGTATAAAGCTCTTCCACACCGGCGTCGGCCCTCATCACCAAAAGCTCTGGAATCTCCTTGTGTGTCTCAAAGTGGACGTCTTCATCTTCTACGTGTACGGCATCTCTTTTTCATCCTGAGATATTTGTGTTCTTCCAGTTTCACATCCGTCACGTGTTTGTGTCCTCAACACGTCCACTCACTCTCTGTGAATCCTCTGGACATTCACCTGCTCTATTCTCACATGGACTCACTCAGAAACTTTATTAGGAGGCTGCAGGAAAAGTTCCAGAAAATGTCCAGAATAACTTGACTCAGACTTCAGGTCTGAAAACAGAGACAGTGATGTTTAGTCAAAGTCCTTTATTTTCACGCATGAGCTCAGTTTAATTTACAGTTAAGTTTTATTCTTTATCCAGGTTGGAGTACTGCAGACTGTCAAAGATCAGCTGTTCTTCTCTGGCTTCAGCTCTGAGGTCAAACCCCTCTCACCTGAGAGAACTGAATCTGAGTGGAAACACCAACCTGAAGGACTCAGGAGTGAAGGAGCTCTCTGGTTTTCTACAGAGTCCAACCTGTCGACTGGAGACTCTGAGGTCAGTTCACTGACTGACTTTTGTAGATCTCATATCTACAAAACCGCATTTATACACAATTTATCTCATTTAATTATGATTTAACATAATTCCTCTTCATTTTTAATTATTCAGCTACTTGTTTAAACATTGAGTTAAGTTCTGGTTTTCCTAAACTGATCTGCAGGACAGGGACCGGGTCCAAATATCTATTTGTACTGAATCAGGACTCGTTTTTAGTCCAACATGTCTGTTTTCATATTTCTCTTCCATGTTATGAGTCTGTGCTCACATGAATATGTGTCTGTTCTTTTCACACATGAACTCAGTTTAATTTACGGTAAGTTTTATTCTGTATCCAGGTTGAAGACCTGCAGTCTGTCAGAGATCAGCTGTTCTTCTCTGGCTTCAGCTCTGAGGTCAAACCCCTCTCATCTGAGAGAACTGAATCTGCGAGGAAACGACCTGCATGACTCAGGAGTGAAGGAGCTGTGTGGTTTTCTACAGACTCCAACCTGTCGACTGGAGACTCTGAGGTCAGTCATCATGTTTTAATGTTAATGTTTATCTTCTCACCACTAGATCTCTGTCCCGCCCTGTTCACGCGTGTTCCTCGCCCTTTCACACATCAACTGTGGAACATGTTGTGAAGAGTGGGTCGGACATTTTCTGGAGCTGAAGCAGCAGCAGGAGATTGTCTGACTCGTTCAAAGCAACAGGAACATGTGGTTACATTCAGACGAGGGGCGGAGCCTAAACACATATCTCCATGATAACCATGGTTACGTTAACTTATGTTAAGATACAGGTTCACTGTGAAGGAGTTAGTGAAGTCTCCAGGTGTCGTACATGTGAGCTTAGTCCACTTGCTCATGTGTACGACTCCTGAACATGTCCAGTTAGATATTTGGAGACATCTAGTGGTGAAGTTACATATTGCAAACAACTGAACCCCGAGGACACGAGGACTTTCAATCTGTTTTCAGTCATGAACTCTGTAAAATAGTGTCTGGACATTTTCTGGAGTTTGACTTTCACATATGAAGAACGGATAGAGCAGCAGGAGGCCGGACATGATGTATAAATCCTGCTGTGGAAAGATCAGTGTTGTTGTATAAAGCTCTTCCACACCGGCGTCGGCCCTCATCACCAAAAGCTCTGGAATCTCCTCGTGTGTCTCAAAGTGGACGTCTTCATCTTCTACGTGTACAGCATCTCTTCTTCATCCTGAGATATTTGTGTTCTTCCAGTTTCACATCCGTCACGTGTTTGTGTCCTCAACACGTCCACTTGCTCTCTATGAATCCTCTGGACATTCACCTGCTCTATTCTCACATGGAATCACTCAGAAACTTTATTAGGAGGCTGCAGGAGAAGTTCCAGAAAATGTCCAGAACAACTTGACTGAGACTTCAGGTCTGAAAACAGAGACAGTGATGTTTAGTCAAAGTCCTTTATTTTCACACATGAACTCAGTTTAAGTTACAGTTAGTTTGATCCTTTATCCAGGTTGGAGGGCTGCAGACTGTCTGAGATCAGCTGTTCTTACCTGGCTTCAGCTCTGAGGTCAAACCCCTCTCATCTGAGAGAACTGGATCTGAGCTTCAACCACCTGCAGGACTCAGGAGTGAAGGAGCTGTGTGGTTTTCTACAGAGTCCAACCTGTCGACTAGAGACTCTGGGGTCAGTTCAATGACTGACATTTGTAGATCTCATATCTATAAAACAGCATTTATACACAATTCATCTAATTTCATTCTAATTTAACATAATTCCTCTTCATACATAATTTGAATTCACTCATTAATTAATCTGTGACCTTTTAAATATTCAGCTACTTGTTAAAACACTGAGTTTAGTTCTGGGTTTCCTAAACTGATTAGCAGGACAGAGACCGGGTCTAAATAATCTATTTGTACTGAATCAGGACTCGTTTTTAGTCCAACATGTCTGATTTCATATTTATCTTCCATGTTATGAGTCTGTGCTGACATGAATATGTGTCTGTTATTTTCACACATGACCTCAGTTTAATTTACAGTTAAGTTTTATTCTTTATCCAGGTTGAAGTGCTGCAGTCTGTCAGAGATCAGCTGTTCTTCTCTGGCTTCAGCTCTGAGGTCAAACCCCTCTCATCTGAGAGAACTGGATCTGAGCTTCAACCACCTGCCGGACTCAGCAGCGAAGGAGCTGCTTGATCTTGAGCAGAGTCCAACCTGTCAACTGGAGACTCTGAGGTCAGTAGATGGTTGGAGTCAGTCCACGCTGCTTTCAACAGTATTTTACTAAACACAGTCAGTATCACAGATCCAGAAGCTCCGCTCACTGACCACAGTGACTCTACACTGTTGTGTGGTGCACACTCTCCTTAAAGGGACGGATAAGGGAAGTTTAAATCAACGTCTGGTTGGTTCAGTTGATCTCTAATCTCTAACTCACCCAGAACATCTCAATGTCTCCAGACTCATCCTGTCCCCAAAACACCAGATGACCTCAGTCAGCTTCCTGGAGACAGGTCCATGTGTGTGTCCTCAGAGACAGTGAGACAGTGGGTGTCCTCAGAGTCAACAAGACAGTGTGTGTCCTCAGAGACAGTGTGTGCTTAGCAGCTGTGACTTAGTTTATTTTATTCTGGAACATGTGTGAGTTCTCCTCTGATTTTTATTATAGAACAATTTGATCCTGTTTGTGAAATATGAGGCTCTGCTGTCAGTCAAACTGTCCATGTCTGTGATTGGTCATACACAGTAGACCCCACCCCTTGATGTGCACGCTCAGATCTCGATGAGGAAAACCTGAGTTAACTTAACGAGTTGATAACCAGCGTCATGTGACCACTTAGCCTGACTGTCTGTCAGGTTCAGTTGAGCTGATCTCAGAAAGATCTCCTGGACATGTTGTAGTGTCTTCGTAGTTCAGTCCTCAGTGTTTCCTCAGTGAAGCTGTGACAGGACAATGAGGACAGACGTCAGGATTGGACAGAAACACAGAGAGACAACAGTCGACCAATCAGACGAGCCACAAGCTGCTTGGGATCATGTGATTGAGTTGACGTGAAGACGACAGTTGTTGTTGTTTTCATGTGAACAGGAAGTGAAGCTGGACCACAGCTGACAGCCTCACACGGGGGACAGAGACGGGGTCGTCTTCATCTGATCTGAGACAGTTTGTCCTCTCACTTCATCAGTGAAGAACTGATCAGGTGGATCTTTGTCACAGCTCTGAGATCCGTGGGACTGAAGCCACTCCTCATCACATGGTGACCAGGAGCTCTTAGCGTGTTCATTCCAACACGTGAACATGAAGCAGAGAGGAAGCTGCTCCACCTCTGAACAGGACTGAAGTCCCTGCTGCTCTTTCTACTGGATGAGCTGCATCACTGACTCACAGCTGATGAAGTGAGTCTCTGTGACACTGATGTCTTCTTCTCTCAACAGGTGGGAGAGATCTGAAT
>CM028873.1:29012592-29038606 GCA_016801935.1 Platichthys stellatus | reverse complement strand
CACACACCCCCACCCCGAGCTACACACACACACTGACAAACACACACACACACTGAGAAACACACACACACACACACTAAGCAACACACACACACTGAGCAACACACACATTGAGCAACACACAAAAACACTGAGCAACACACAAACACACACACACTGAGTAACACGCACACACACACACACACTGAACAACACACAAACACACACTGAGCAACACACACACACACACTGAGCAACAAACACACACACTGGGCAACACACACATACTGAGCAACACACACACACACACACACACACACACACTGAGCAACAAACACACACACTGAGCAACACACACACACACTGAGCAACAAACACACACATTGAGCAACACACACACTGAGCAACAAACACACAAACTGAGCAACACACACACACACACACACACACATACATATCTCTAAATGTGTGTGGTGCATTTGATTACTATCTTTTCCTTAGGATGATTTTAAAATGAATTATCGAGGCATAAAACACAAACATTCTTCATTTATCAATATTTCCGTGTG
Organism: Platichthys stellatus; assembly: GCA_016801935.1. NCBI lineage: Eukaryota > Metazoa > Chordata > Actinopteri > Pleuronectiformes > Pleuronectidae > Platichthys > Platichthys stellatus. Next base: position 29,038,058 of record CM028873.1, on the reverse strand, counting down.
TTGTTGTAGTTTTTAAAGTTGATGTTGAATGAATCAAACGCTGTAGTTGACCGCTGCTTTATTTTCCATGATCATTTAATCTGTGGTGAGAAGAATATACAACTATTTTAGAGTTGTAGATATTTCCTGGATATATTATACACGGTGTACTAGTGATATAGAGTGTGTCTGTGTTTTGTATCTGACACAAACTTGTTTTACACCAAAAATCTTTTGTGGAAATTTGCTTTTTGAGATTGATGAGGGTAAACTTTTCATCTTTGTTACAGATTATGTCCCTGAGCTTTAAGTTTCTCTTTCTTTTCTGGAGCTTTACACAAACATAATAAACATTAATCAAGAGACTGTGGAGCGTTTTTATTTCCTTGTTTTTGAAAAGCATTTAGTTTGTGTATCTGTTTGTGTGTTAACCCCCAAATAAGCGGGGTAATAATGATAATTATTGAGCCACATCATTATTTTATATTTACAAATGTGTTGTATGATTAAAATGTGTTTATAGCTTGCTGCATTACTGGATTGCTTTAGATTGTGTGTTGATTATGAAGTTTGTGGTCGATCATGTGAAGCAGTTTAAACAACAGCGTTCATTTCCCTCCAGTGGTGAGTTTGTGTATTAGCACCTCAGCACACCACGGGATGCGATGGAATCTATTAAACCAAATTATCATCAACCTATGAATCAAATGTTTGAAAAGGTTGATTTATTTGAAAATATGAACAGTTTAGGAGTTTAGCCATTAGCCTGTTTCTGTACGGTTAAAGGTGCAGATGTTCAGAATCCTCTGGTGTGCGCCAAGAAAATATGTATTTAACACAGAACTGTTTATTGAAATTAGAAAGAAATAAACAGATTTGGTACAAGTACTTTAAACTCAATGAGATAATAATATTGGACTAGTACTATAACTGATATAATAGTTTATCTGCTATTCTTTTTATAAATTAGCTTTGGCTAAAGCTAGCTCACCAGCCTGCCTTAACTACCCAGACTGCAGTTGGTTTGGTTTTCACCTCCATTTGAAAGATCTTTTAAAAATGTAAATTATATTTCCCCACAGAAATATTACAGTAAAATAATCCTACAGCTGAAGAACGTCCATAAGTCCAATTCTGCTTCTGACAAAAATTCAACCAAAGTAGTTTCAAGAGAGAGCAGGAGTCTGTATGGGTCATCCGGTGGGGACAACTACAACAACAACAACAACAACAACAACAACAACAACAACAATATGTCTGCAGCTCAAACTGTAGTAAAGCTGGTGTGGCTCAGATAAACGTCATCTATGTTGTCAGTACTCCACATTTCAAGCCACTAATAAGTATTTGTTGTACATTTTAGTCTAAATAAAAAAAAAAAAAATCTAAAACTCGTTAAAATAAATGTAATTTACCATAAACAGGTGAGAGGGCTGTGAACACAAGCCCTTCCGCTTGGACTTTTATTTTGTCGTGAGAAATAGATCAAATAAATATAAAAACACAAAACGACTCAAATTCAATTTGAGCTTAAATATACATGAGAATAAAATATCAAACCTTTAACGAATATAAAATACACGTCACATCAGACACATAGAAACAATATGAGATATTAATCAGTTCATATAATAAAATTATTATTTATTTCCCTAAATGATTTTACATAAAATTAACTTTTAACTGACTAACAACAGCGACACGGGCGGTTGCTTAGTAACGGCTCCTTCGCCCCCCCTCCCCATGCCTCTGATTGGTCGCTGCGTTGCACTTTTCGCGCCAACGCGTTGCATTGTGGGTCCGCAGAGCGGAAGTGCTGCGGCCGTGCAGAAACAGGAAGCTGGGGGTTGACGCGGCGCCGTGTTTTCCAGGATTTAAACTCCCGAGGGCGGATTCCACTTTTAGAAACTCGGTCCAAACTGATCCCGCACGTTCCCCGGACTCATGCGGGGCGAAGAGGCGTCGGAGTCGGGCAGGATGGAGGAGCGCTCGATCCGGAGGAGCCTGGAGGTCCTGTGTCAGGAGCTGAACATGGACGAGCAGACCGCGGCCGCCGCCATGGACAACTTCACTGCCATCTGGGACACATACACCCTGGAGGTCAGAGGTCACCGGAAATAACACATGTCTCATCAGCTGTGGATCGTTTTTATTTCCTTGTTTTTGAAAAGCACTTCCTTTGTGTATCTGTATGTGTGTTAATCATACAGACACACACAAAGATCACTTCCCTACAGACACACACAAAGATCACTTCACTACAGACACACACACAGATCACTTCACTACAAATAAACACAGTTCACTTCACTATATATACACACACACACACACACACACACACACACACACACACACACACACACACACACACACACAGTTCCCCTCACTACAGACACACAATTCACTTCACTACAAACACATACGCAGTTGACTTCACTACAGACAGACACACACACACAGTTCCCCTCACTACAGACACACAATTCACTTCACTACAAACACATACGCAGTTGACTTCACTACAGACAGACACACACACGCAGTTCACTTCACTACAGACACACGCAGTTGACTTCATTACAGACACACACAAACATCACTACAGACACACAGTTCATTTCACTACAGACACACACACAGTTCATTTCACTACAGACACACACACAGTTCAGTACAGACAGACACACGCAGTTCACTTCACTACAGACACAAGCAGTTCACTTCACTACAGACACACACACAGTTCATTTCACTACAGACACACACGCAGTTCACTTCACTACAGACACAAGCAGTTCACTTCACTACAGACACACACACAGTTCACTTCACTACAGACACACACACAGTTCACATCACTACACACACACACTGAGTTAAAGGTCTTCGACAGCCTCTGTTTACATCCAACACTGGTTGATCAGGACTGGACGACTTGGTCAAAATCCCATATAATCTAAATTTATAATTATCAGGGAGAATATCACATTTTTATTTCTTTAAAGTTTCAATTAAGGTTTGACAAGGTTCATCAATTCTGTATCATAGCTCTTCACATTGTGAATACATCAATATGAATTGACTTTTGATATATTGTTATCGAGGACATTTATACTTTAGTAATTATTGTGATATTGCACGTTCTTAATTGATTGATAAACTGAAAGACGTGACCTCATTCTAGAAAACACGTGACAGAAAGACAACAAGGTTTTCTGTAAGAATCCCTTATCACGGCTTTAGGTGAGAAGTCAAAGCACTGATGAGCTCAGATGAGATCATATCTGAGATGTGTATTGAATGATAATTAAGTGATTGAATCGAGCTGTTCTCCAAATTACTCTCTTAATTAAATGAATAATGTTTGTTTACGATGTCGGAGCCCAAAGTGACTTATCATGAATCAAATCTTAATCACACTATTTTAATTTATGATGTAAAAAAAAGAAGACAAGTTCTCACATGTTACAAACTGGTAATGTGAAATGTGTGACGATTCACTTTTTATCATTAATTTGTTATATTTTCTGTTGCTGATTAATTGATATAGAAAAGTTTTGCAGTTTTATTAAAGATTTTAATTTGTACACTTGTTATTGCATCAAGTGGCTCCGACAGTCAGACTCTGCAGAATGATGACTCACTGAAGCCTTATTATAAACAAACATACACATATTCAGACGGACCTACCACACATTGTGTGTTACCTGCAGCTCGTGGTGTCAGTCGGCGTCTCCACAGGATGTGATGTCTGGTTTTGTCCCTGCAGGGAGACGTGGTGCACTGGCTGGCCTGTTCCCTGTACGCAGCCTGCAGGAAGGGATCTACTCCCACGGTGGGTAAAGGGCTGATGGAGGGAAACTGTGTCTCTCTCACCAGGATCCTTCGCTCCTCCAAACTCAGGTCAGTCACTGTTTACTCTGCAAAATCTGTAAATTATGAAGTTATTCATCTCGTAACTTTCATACACTTAATTTGAACACCGTGCACTGCTCCAATACTGTCTCCATGGGGGATTTATTAAGGATTATATCAAACTAGTCAGCTGTTGATGGGTCAGATTTGGCCCCTAATTGTCGACTGTGCTGTAAAATAATCCAAATTGTCCGAGAGCTCATGACCTGATGAAGAGCTCCTTCGATTTCTCTCCTTCTTCACACATTGTGTGGATATTATATTATTATATAATACTTAGTTTTCTTTATTTGCTCATTCCTATTCACAATATTCATTCCCAAATATCAACTTTGTAAATGTATTGTGATGTGGAAGCTGTTTATTTGAATGTCTTTCTTATACTTCACATTTGTCTGATAGTAATTTCACGTTATTTGAATGTTCCCCTGCGCGTCGTCCAGTCTGATCCAGTTCTTCTCTAAGATGAGGAAGTGGGCCGACATGTCCAACCTCACGCAGAGCTTCCGGCTGCGCATGGAGCAGCTGGAGCGCAACTTTGAGGTTTCCACCGTGATCTTCCGCAAGTTTGAGCCCATCTTCATGGACATGTTTCAGAACCCACAGGGAGCCGAGCCGCCGCGCCAGCCACGCAGCAGGAAACACAGGCACGAGACACACACACACACAGACACACACATGTTTATGCTTATATTTGTCTAAAGCTGGAAACACGAGTGTAATGTTTTTATTCTCACATTTAGTCGTTGTTTCAGTAATAACCTATTATCAAGAGACTCACACACAGACACACAAAGTTCTCCAGCTTGGTATAACAGAGTGTGTGTTCTCCCTCCGGCTCTGCAGGCGGCTGCCGTGTCACATCAGTGATGTGTTCAAGTTCTGCTGGACGTTGTTCGTCTACACTAAAGGTAAAAGAAACACACACGTGTTCACAGCTGCTCCGTGAATCCTGTTTGTACTAGTTTTGTCTCTGCTGCAGATTTTCAGTTTGGAATTAGTCTACCTTTTTACATCTTCAATTATTAAAAAGGATTACAGGTTTATTTTAGTTAGATCTACAGTTATTCTCTTCGTCGATCAACACAGCCGAGGGAGATGTATTTTATTCAATGTTCATCCTCTTATAAATGCAAAGACAAGCGCCAAGCACTAATCATTTAGAATCTGAAACCAGCGGTTGTTTGATATATTTTCACCCCTACTTCTATAGTACTATAATATACTACGTGTATATTGTGTGTGTGTGTGAAGGTAACTTCCGGATGATCGGCGATGACCTGGTGAACTCGTACCACCTGCTGCTCTGCTGTCTGGACCTGGTGTTTGGAAACGCTCTGCTCTGCGCCAACAGGAAGGACCTGATCAACCCAACCTTCAGAGGTAAAGAGACAGAGGGAGAGGTGGAGAGAGGGAGGAGGAAAAACCACACTTCAACAGTATTTGTTCACATGCAGTATTTTAGTAGTTGCAAGACAAAAAAATTTAAGATTTACCAAACATGTTGCACAGAAACTTGACATTGCGGGGGTCCTCTTCTCAGTTCTGGAAGTGGTCCAAGCTGTTTGACTTCCCCCGTTCTAATCGGCTGTTGTTCCTGTAACTTGTCTGTCATATGGTCACATGATCACATGTCCCTGTCCCCAATGTTCGTGGTGGTAGCGTCAGATGAGAGCTGAAAAAAACTGTCACTACAAATGATGTCTCATTTAAGTTAAATAATAGTTACTGTACATAAAATTTCCATATTTATGCAACAATTCATTGAGACAGACCGACCCTGAAAGTGTCCTTGTTCTGCTGTGAGATATTTCTGTCTTCAGGGCTTATTCTAGTCCATGGAAGTCTGGCATGTGTGTTAAGTTTTGTTGTGGTGTTCAGGTCTTCCTGCTCTCTACCGAGCTGACGGTCACGTTTCAGGGGACGAGCCTCCTCCCTGTGTGTTGGAGAGGTTGTGTGAGCTGCACGACGGACTGGTGGTGGAGGCCAAAGGCATCAAACAGCACTACTTCAAACCCTACATTCAGAAACTGCTGCAGAAACGGGTACAAACACACCAACCTGTATTCTCTCTTTCTTTCCAGAGACATCTTATTCCCCCTCTTCAGGATCATTTGACTCCAACCCAGATATCAGTTGTACTTTTTAAAACAGTAAAAAGTCCATTTCTTGTTGTAAACTCGTGTTTGTCTGAATCTCTTTTCCTTCATCAGATCCTCAGAGGGAACGCAGAGCTTTTAACAGAACTGTTGGATCCTCAGAACTTCATTGATAACAAGTGAGCGACAACGCTGCTAATATGAGTTGAATAGTTTTGAACATAGATGGAAGCATGTTAGCATAAACCTTCCTTTAGCTAGAAGTATCTAACTCTGTGTTTCCCTCAGTAAAGCCATAAATAAAGAGTATGAGGAGTACGTGCTGACGGTGGGAGACTTCGATGAGCGAGTGTTTCTCGGAGCCGATGCCGATGAGGAAATCGGAACCCCGAGGAAGATCGTTCAGGAGCCGTCCGCCAGCCAAACGACCAATCAGAAGCAGCTGCAGCAGCATGTGGAGAAGGTAAACACAATCCTGATGTTCCGTACACAACAGAGCACATCCAGATGTTACACAGGAACCCATGGATTATAATCCTCTTTGTCTCCTTGCAGTCCGGCTCCCTCGCCCCCTCCACCCCTCTGACTGGACGTGTTTACCTGAAGGAGAAGGACCTGCTCGTCACGCCCGTGTCCTCGGCCACGCAGAGCGTCAGCCGGCTGCAGAGCATGGTGGCCGGGCTGAGGACGGCGCCCAGCGACCACCTGATGCAAATATTCAAGTCAGTAGAAGTCCAGTAGAAAACTGGGAAACGGTTGTTTGTACAGATTAAAACAAAGAAGTTGAACATTAACGGACACGACATCATAACCACGTGTACTAACAGTGAGTTCTGTGCTTGTGTTAAAGGTCGTGCTCCAGAGATCCCACAGCCTCCATACTGTCCAGAGTGAAGACGCTGGGACACGCCTTCAAAGAACATTACACCAGAGACTCGGAGGACACACCTGGATCTCATATAGGTATATCACACTGAGATTCATCCTCCTTCATGACGGCTGTAATGTTTCAGTTAAATGGTTTTATAGGTGTTGTTGGTGCAGGTGAACAGTCACAGTATACCATACAGTTTCTGTGATGTAGCCCACCTTCCTCATGATGCAGTGTAGTGAGGTGTCCCTGATAAACTGACTCTTCAGCTCACGTGTAGAATGGAATGATATCTGAGGTTTCTTATTTCTTTAACACCTGGGAATGAATGTTTTTTTTTAACACTGTTTCAAATGTGTTTGGCTTTAGGGAAACCAGAGGAGCATCGTGCTCGTAAAATCAAACATTAACTTAACTTTCCTTTTCTTTCTGACTTCTTACTCATTTTCTGTTTCAGACTTTGCAGAGAACCGCCTGAAGTTGGCTGAGATCCTCTACTACAAGATTTTGGAGAACGTCATGGTTCCGGAAACCAAACGGCTGCAAGGCAAAGACATGAGTGTAAGTGGCAGCCACAGTGTGTGTTATTGTGTATTTTAATAATCATGATATCAAATTGACGTTTAAATGAATATAAATCTGTGTGTTGCCAGGTGCTGTTGGAGCAGGATATCTTCCACTGCTCCCTGATGGGCTGTTGTCTGGAGGTGGTGTTGTTCTCCTACAGCTCCCACAGAACATTCCCATGGATCATCAGCGTCCTCAAGCTGGCCCCGTTCTACTTCTTTAAGGTGACAAACTCATTTATGTCTCTGCTCTTGCCTCCAGAAGAAAGACTGCATTAGATCCATGAAACCATCAATTACTGAAACTCCCCTAATACAACTTTGTGTGTCTGTGTGTGTGCAGGTGATCGAGGTGTTTATCCGCTCTGAGGAAGGTCTGTCCAGAGACATGGTCAAACATCTGAACTCCATTGAGGAGCAGGTTCTGGAGAGCAGAGCATGGACCGCGGACTCGGCCCTGTGGAGCGCCCTGCAGGCTGCTGGGAGCAAGGTCCCCACCGTGGAGGAGGTCAGCAGGACACACACACACACACACACACACACATCTACACACTCGGATGCTTCCTGGAGCAAGCTTCTCCTCTTTCTTTCTGTTTTTCATTGACTCTTCCCTCTCTCTGCCTCCAGGTGAATTTTTCCTCCAGCCTCGACACGGGTTCTGGTTTAGGTTCTGGATCCACCATTGGAGCTCAGTCCCACCTGCCACTGGTCGCCCTCTCTCCCATCATCCACCCACGCATCAGGGAGTTCAGATCGGGTCTGGGCAGCATCCGCAAAGGTGGGTGTTGTGTCTATGTTGGTCAATAACATAAAAATGTTGACGTTGCAGTTTGTAGAAATTAGTGACATCTAGTGGTGAAGTTGCACGTTGCAGCTGAAAACCCTTCACCTCAGCCTCACCTTCCAAAACTGAAAGAGAACCTGTGGTAGCTTCAGTTTTCATAAAACCTCAAAGGGTGTTAGTTTGTCCAGTCGGGGTCACTAATAGAAACATGGTGGCCTCCATAGAGAGGACCCCCCCCCCCCGGATGTAAATATAAAGTATACCCACCCCGATGTAAATATAAAGTATTTCAATATAAAGGCCCATTTCAGGGTAAATAAAACAACAATTTATATAATTTAGATGAAAGACACTTATTATTTTACATATAATTTCTGTCAACAGATCCTTTCACCTAAATCTTAGCCACTGGAACGTTAATTCATTTCAAACTCTGTCCATGTATTACAACCTTTTTTTTAACCAAACCCTAAAAAGAACGATTCCAATTCGTAAAAAAAACATATTAAGAATCAACAATATTACATCCACCTTCGATTTTTGTCGTTCTACGTTACACTTTAAAATAATCAGGGGTCACGTCATGGTTTTTCCTTTTAGCCTGTTTTAATTTTGGTTGTTTAATAACCTTGTTAATGGCGTCACTTCCTTCCTTCCACCAGACGTGCCTCCGTCTCCTCTGTCGGTTCACGACCGGTACAGCTCTCCTGCAGCCGGCAGCGCCAAGCGCCGTCTCTTTGGCGACGACCCTCCGACCCTGGCCTCAGGTTTGAATCCCGGCTTGAGCCCGATGTCGTCTCCGGCCAAAAGGTTAACGTTCGGCTCAAGTGGCACCCTGAAGATCGGAGGCCAGGTGACGCCCACCACTCTCCTCAGTCTCCCGCTGCAAGGTAGATGACACATGCACACACAGTTTAATAATTCAACACAAAAATACACATGCAAACAGACAAATGGCATCTTCAGTTTGAGGGTTTGTGCCATTTCACCGAGGACCATCAGGTTCAGATTTGTTAAAGATGAAAACCGCGAACTAAACCTCTCTGTTCAATCTGCAGGTTTGAATAATGAGTGCACCATCAGGCTGATCCCGGTTCAGCCGTGCGACTCCTCTGGCACCGTCACTGCTCGGTTCCTGCTCACCGCCTCCCCGAGCAGAATCACCGCCCCGTTACCCACGACCTCTGACCCCCAGGCAGGAAGTGGACGACCACGACGCACCGGGTCACTCGCTCTGTTCTTCAGGAAGGTAGGAGCTGGAGGACAGACACAGATCGAACATCCATCAAACATCAAACAAACACAACATCATAGTTCTGCCAAATGTGTTCTTATATATGAATTGGTATCAGGAACTTTCTAAAACATCAGCTCCTATACTCCATATTGGTTTCTACTCTCTACCAGTGATGTTCATGTCTCGAGGATGTTTCAGTGTCCTCACCAGCTCGTCCTCTGTCTCTGTCTCAGGCGTATCACCTGGCCAGCGTCCGTCTGAGGGACCTGTGCTCGAGGCTGGACATCTCCTCTGAGCTACGAGGGAAAATCTGGACGTGTTTCGAACACGCTCTGGTTCACTGCACCGACCTGATGAGGGACCGACACCTCGACCAGCTGCTGCTCTGTAGCGTCTACATCATTTCCAAAGTGAGAATATTAAGAAATATGTCAGCTGAGGTTTTTGGGAGGAAGTGTTTGTGGGAGCGGCTCTGAACCAGAATGAAGACGACCTCACCGATGACCTCATCGTGACAGGCGATGTGTGACCCCTGAGATTTGATGTTTGACAGAAACTCAGCATCATGGTAACTGTGTGGTTCCTTCTTCTCTTCACCAAAGATCACCAAAGAGACTCACACCTTCCAGGACATCATGAAGTGTTACCGCAGCCAACCACAGGCCAGCAGCCACGTAAGAGACACACACACACACAATCAAAACAGAGTTGTTATACTACAATAAAAAAATAATTTAATAAGAATTCTTATAAAGCTATTTTTATTAATGGATGTCTTCAATAAACCAACCTAATTGAAAAACATGTTATTGAAAAATGTGTGTGTTTTTAATAGTAGATTTGTTTTTTTTATTTTAATTGTGAAAGTTTGCAATGTGTGTGTTTGTGTGTGCAGGTGTACCGGAGTGTGTTACTGCGACACAGAGAACCCAGGGAGCAGGTAGCTGACGAGAACATGGAGGTGGATCCTGTTTCTGGTGGCGAATGTACGATCACACACACGGATACACACACACACACACACACACACGGATACACAAACGTACATACGTACACACAAACGTGTTTGTTGAAGATCCTGTGGTTTCTCCTGTAGGCAGAACACAACATGATGACACATTTTTTGATGTTTCATAGACTGAAATCAATCGATCTTCAAAATGTTATACTTGATCAACATGATAACTCAAGTTTACTAATCCTGACCTTTAGAAAAACCAGAGTGCACAAATATTTGACCCTTTTGTTAAATGAATTATTTACAGTTATTGATCTGTTTGTTTCTTCAGCTGCCGAGAAAACCAATCCGGTGTCAGGGGAGGCAGACTCCGGCCAATCAGGCGAGGAGGAACGTGGTGACCTCATTCAATTTTACAACACTGTGTTTGTCCTGAAGATGAAAAGCTTTGCCCTGCGATACGCCACCCATGACAACCGGGTATGGTGCTCGCACGCCCTGAGATAACGAGATTCCTCTGAGTTTCACCGTGGTGGAGGTGAAATGAAGAAAACAACCTGACCTGTGTTCTCTCCTCCAGGCGGACGCTCCTCCTCTCTCTCCGTTCCCGATGGTTCGGGCTCAGCCGCTCTCTCCTCGGCGGATCTCTCAGAGACACTCGCTGTATGTGTCGCCCCACAAGAACTCCGCAGGGTGCCTCACGCCCAACTCCTTCACGTACCGGATCAACAGCAGCCCGTCCAAGGTACGAACACTCAGAGGAACAGGGTCTGAAACTCTCCTGGTAACTGATCCATCGGTTCAGTGATGTAAAGTAATCGTTGTAATGTAACCTTGAATCTCTGAACCCCCCCCCTCCAGGAGCTATCAGACATCAACCGGATGATCAGACAGGGCTGTGTGAGCAGGAAGCGCGCCTTCACCATGGAAGGGGACGTGATGATGTCATCAGAGGTGTGCGACTCCCCCAGCAAGAGGGCGTGTCCGGAGAACGGCAGCAGCCCGGACGTGCTGCTGAAGCGGCTGCAGGACGTGGTGTCCGAGCGGCAGAGTCGCTGACGGATAGAAACCTGAAGAACGAGCGTGTCACTCCTCCTTTTAATAACGGACGCTTGTTCATCTTTGACCTGAACGTGTAAATATGATGACCTCAGGGTCAGGGCGCCTCTTCAACATTCAAACCACTTGGTTTTATCAAAAGAGAATTTTAACTCCGCTTCACGACCTCTGAATCTTGGGCTTGGACACCAGAGATATAATGATATCTACAACGGGATATCTGAGCTCCATCATGATGACGATTAGAGAAAAGAACTGAAACATGTGATTTAGCTGAAATTAATTCTTGAAAGATGAAAACACAACCAACTTCATTTTAACACTATCATATTTTCTTACATACACAACTCTGATGTGTAAACCTAAAAAAAAATCCAATATCCAATGAAGATATTTTCAGAGAAATTGTGATAACTCAACGTTTTAGTAAAAACATTTGCTATTTAATGTTTTCTCGCCTGAGAGTCTGAACAAGCTTCATGTGTTGGTTCCATAGTTTCATTTAATCTGGTTAGATTTGGTTACACAATAATTAGCTGTCTCGACTTCCTGTGATTGGTCCAAAAGTCCAAACTATCCCCAAAAGGTTCAGGCTGAACTGAAAAGTCTGAAGATCTGGATCAAACGTGGACGTTGGGAAAGTTTCCTAAAAGTCAAAAAAAGCACAAACTGGTTTAGTTTTTATTCACAGATGAATTTTTACGGCTCAGACAGATGTGGAAGACGATTAGAATCTTTCACTAATGTAAATAGTTTCCTTTAACAAGACAAATCAAGCTTTATTGTACAGTTTCCAGTCAGAATAAGTTTTTCCTACATTATCTGCTGACGTCTACTGTTGGTGGAGATTTCAATGCAGAGGAAACGTTTTAATTCTTTTACTAGTTTTATGGTTATGAATTGTTGTATTATTCTGTGGGTTGAATATAATAACAGGTTGAATGCTGACAAACGAGAGTGCTGGACTGAAGCAGCGTTGTTCAAGCGCACTGTGTAGTATCTACACTCAAATTTAATTTAACACTTTATTGAATTCATTGATGAAACAGCACTGCTGTTGCTAGTCGGTCTCTGCAACTTGAAACATGAACACCTGTGTAGCTGCTCTGCTCAAAGCAACAAAGAGTTTTAGCAAAAATATAACGTCTGTTTGTAAAATGTAAATTAAAAGAGGGTTTTCTGCTCAGATGGAAGAGGATTGGTCATCGGGACCCGGGTCTGTGTCACGCTGGTGTTTTCTTCTCTGAGTCTTTTCAAAGACGTTTGTATTTTCTACAAACTGTAAACATTTTGTACAATAAAACTGAGCTGTGTTAATTCAATTGTCTTCTTCGTCTCCTTTCGCCTTCCTCCTGCTGGACTGGAAACCGTGAACAGATCTAAACTGAATCCGGGGGGGGGGGTTCAGGAGCTGCCACAGAAACGGACACAGACATAGTTCACGACACTGCAGCCGGCCACCAGGGGGCGATTAATCTGCTTTGGCTTCACTTGTGGGAGCCGTCATGTCCTCCATCCTTAGACATTATTTTTATGACCTACCCTGTATCCAACCTCCAGGGGGCGGTTCAGACTCCATCTTTATTTTAAGTCACATTTATATCTTTATGAATTTATGATTGTTTTCATTAAGTTGTTTATTTGTGTGTTAACTGATATTTGTATTTATTATTGTATTAATTGAAGTCTTTATCTGTCGCGCATGGTCAGTTGTACCACCGCGCTCTCTCTCTCTCTCTCTCTCTCTCTCTCTCTCTCTCTCTCTCTCTCTCTCTCTCTCTCTCTCTCTCTCTCTCTCTCTCTCTCTCTCTGGTTTGATTTATTTTTTGGGCGAACTCCATCTGCGGGAAAGAGGGAATAAGTTGAATGCATCCGCTTCCCTCTCCATCTGGAGCGTGCCGTTTTTTAATCTTCTGAGCCCAAAGATTTGTTTTGCTTTAAATGTTAATTACGATGTAAGCCATTTTTAACCCCCCTCCCCCCCCCCCCCCCTCCCCCCCTTCCCCCCGCCCCCCCCCCCCCCATGCATCCACCTCTCCCGGGGAAATCTGTGTGGGATTATTTGCTCCTGCTCGATCACCCGGTGATACCGACTCGAGCTCTGCTCCCTGTCCGCGTTATCAGCCGTCAGGTCGGGATAAGAGGGACGTGTGAGTCGGTGTTGTGCTTATCTTCCTCAGGCATATCCTGCTAATATCTCTCTCTCACACACACACACACACACGCGGGGATATGGCGCTCCAGGTTTGGGCACTTTGGCGCATCACAAGGTCATGGTGCTGGTGATGGTGCTGGTGCTGGTGCTGCTGGTGGTGGTGGTGACATCACCGGGGTGAAAGGACACCTCGCTCTCGGGAGGTGATGGTGGACGGTGCCTGTGTCAGTGCGACTTCCTCCCGGAGCTTCTCCGGCGGCAGAGACACTGAAACCTGGAGCGTTTCCACTGGAGAAATGCAAAAGGAAACGTGTCCCCAGGCTGAATGAAAGGATGAGGGCAGGGTACCGGTGTGAGGAGGAGGACGTATGATAGTGTTGTTGTTGTTATAGTGTTGTTGTGTAGATTCTACAGATTGTGACTGTTGGTGGAATCCTGTGAGTTTGATGCGCATGGACGAGGTTCACACCCAGGAGGTGTTAACCCTCCAGACTCTGGGTGGAGTTTATCCTCTGAATTGTGTTATATTAGAATAGTGTGTGTGTGTGTTTGGGAGTGTACAGGGCCGGATTAACTGCCCAGGGGGCCCAAGCACACATTTTTTATTTCATTATTTCCTTGTGGCCTCATTTTTATGCTTAATGTTGGATACACTGCTTTCAGACGTGTGCTGACCTCTGCAGATCCTCTGTGTTTCTCTGGAGGAGGTGCATGTGTGATCGAGTCCGGCTCTGTTGTGCGTGTGTGATAAACTCCGAATCCGATTCCCTGGATTTTACCTGCAGGTCATGTCCGAACACGACTCAATTGGAGCAGTACCACCAGAAATCAAGAGAGGGCAGTGTCGCCAATTGTTCAAGTGAGACACGAGGGAGAAGCTTTAAGTCTGGTGGAGGAGAGAAAACTACAGGCGTCTATGTTGGGGACACGAAATAAGACTTTTCATAACTTTGAGTTCATTCTTCAGGGTTGTGTTAAACCCTAAATGATTCATCCGACAGCAAAACATTTTCCGACTTTAACGTAAATTAAACCCTGATGGTAGAATATTATCTTTGTGTCCCAGACCAGTTGTATTTAACGATAAATAATCAAACAACCTGAAGGTAGGATGCTCTTAAAATATTGTGATAATATAAATTAGGACCCACTGCTGCTGGTACATGGTGAAGTTGGGAACTTTGGGGACTTTGGGAAAGTTCTGGGGTTTGTGATCCAGCTCTGGTGTCGTTACAGACCAGAAGTGGATGTGTTTCAGATTCAAGATCAGATTCTAACTCTGCATTGGCCTCAACAGACAGAAGCTGCAGGGGCGACTGTGATGAGACCAGAAGAGGAATGGAAAACGGTGACGACCAAGGTGAGATGTCAGTGGTTCAGGGGATTTGTCTGTGATCCTGTGTTTAGTCAGATCAGGTTTAAATGGTCAGAATCTCCCTTCTTTTTTTTGAAAGAGTTCTTAAATGTGTTCCTGTCCCTTGTTATTAATTCAGTATCATCTTTCTTCTCGGTGATGTCACAGAGAGTTTGGTGAAGAGATGAGCTCATCGAACACATCTCCATGGAATCCTCTTTCAACGCCGTAGAGCTCCGGGAGCTGCGGGGCGGAGGAGGCCGGCGAGGCGTGTCTCCATCGCGGGTCACGGCGCCCTGGACAGCGGTCGCAGTGGGCAGCTCCGCCCGAGGCTTCGAGAACGGCTCCTTCCAGCAGGACGAGGAGCAAAACCACCACCAGCACCACCAGCAGGAGGAGGAGGAGGAGGTGGTGAGCTGCCCACCTTCAACTTCAGGCAACAGCAAGGTCAGTTTGGTGTCTTTCTACGGAGGTCAAATAAAGATGGACGAGGTGACGGCCCCCAATAGTCAAGCCAAAGTCTATCGCCCCCTGGTGGCTGGCTGTCGTACATGCCATGAGCCCTGCCTCCTCCATGTTCACAGATGGGACATGGACCAAACTAAAAAGTCAACTTTTATCAAACTGATTCATGTTTAAGTCTCGATGTTACTGGTCTAAATGGTTTTAATTAGTTATTTTATGATGTGTTAATGGTGCGAAACTTCATGATTGACATCTCACACTGAGTCATGATTGGTCGACGGGACCTCGTTACCACAGATCATCATTTTAGCAGTTTTAAAATGGAAACTGTTTGTTTCATCATCAACTTGAATCTTGGTTTATCTCATTGGGACTGAAATATTTAATAACGCCTTTTACTCGCTGATAAAACGTGGCTGTTATATACAAATGAGGTTGTCATTCCTTCCTTCCTTCCTTCCTTCCTTCCTTCCTTCATTCCTTCCCTCCCTCCTCTCAGCATCAGCATCAGGAGCTCTGCCCTCAGTCGTACGATGAGGAGGAAGGAGGAGGAGGAGCGGGGGAGGATGGAGGACAGGACTTCACCGAGATAAACCCGGCCGACGACCACTCGGCGGATTATGGCTTCGTCTTCGCCCTGGTGTTCCTGGTGAGCGGGATCGTCCTGGTGGTCATCGCCTACACCATCCCCAGAGAGGCCAAAGTGGACCCGGACTCGGTGTCGGCCCGGCAGATGGAGAAGCTGGAGATGTACTACGCCCAGCTGGGCTCCCACCTGGACAAGTGCATCATCGCGGGCCTGGGCCTGCTGACCCTGGGGGGGATGTTCCTGTCCGTGCTCCTCATGGTGTCCATATGCCGCGGCGAGATGTACCGACGTCGGGCAGCGTTCGTTCGACCCAAGAGGACTTACGGCTCCATCAACCTGAGGATGAAGCAGCTGGCGACAGGAGAGGCCGGAGAGGGCGGGGACGGAGGGGAGGAGTTTCTGGTGGAGCCCGCAGAGACTCGGAATAACATTCAACCAGGGGAGAGCCGGGACTCCAGATCTGAACCCAGCAGAAACCCTCCGAGTGCTTCTTCCTCTTCCTCTTCCTCAGCTGCTGCACACGGACTCAACTAGCTGTGCGTTACCGTGCTGCCTTCCTTCGAGTGAGCGCTCAGCTGCAACACGGGGATGCAAAATGGTGCAGACCCCCCATTTGTGCTGAGAGAAGCTCGTCCCCAGCACAAGACTTTGGGCTGCAGCAGCCCGGCTTCAACCCGGCACTCTGGGATGAAGGTAAACTGAGTTAATGGGTTATTTATTCTCGCCGATCGCATAAGGGATGTATAACGAGGGCGGCTGGACCCCACAGACGATGAGTGGTAAGCCTGGATCACAGCCTGGTTGAGCATCACAGATCAGAGCTGCTTCAGAAATGTATGTTTGGAGGTTCACAGGAACAAGCACATTGACTGAACCTGGCGAACACAGAAAGTTAGATCCTCACCTCACTGAGACTCTGGAGGTCCATACTCAGATCTAAACATGTTTTCAATCCTGATCACAAGATTCACACAGAGGTTAAATATGAGCTTTGTGATGCTGCTGTGAAAATCACTGGAAATCAACGTCAGTCGCTGGACAGCAGATGTTGTTTCATTATTTTATAAAGTAAATGTGAAGCTGTGGTGCTCACTGGCCTGCAAATACACGGAGGCAGCATTTAAACAAACAATATTTCACTCCCCTGTGACATTTACACTCATCACCAGCATCAGAGATAAACAAACAATAATCATTTTAAAGTTTATTCAGTTTAAATCTGCATTAAGCAAGGATTCAGATTCGTTGAGTGACTCAGTGAATTGGAAAAGAACCAACGATTGTTCACATCGAGGTTTGGATTCATTAACTTTCTTCTTGTTATATTATTAGTTTGACTAAGTTTGACTTTAGTTCAAAATATTAGGATCTCCCATATTTTGTCTCAGAACACGAGGACCTCATTATGACTTCATTCCTGATATTCAACAAATAACTTTTATCGTATTAGTTTGATCTCGAAAAAAACTTTTCTTGTGAACTTAAATTAAAATGGGATTTTCTCCATTTGCTCATCTCACTTACAACCCAGATACCTGAAGATGAACAAATTGATAAATAAGTGAAAAATCTAGAAAATACAAATACTGGCAACTCTGCTAAGTCTCTAAATTTATTGCAACACACTGAACAAGTCTTAAAGTTTACAAATGTAACAAGAAAGTTGGAAAGTTTCTGTTTTGTTATTTTTGTGCATCTTTGGGGTGAAAATTGCTTAATGCAGCTTTAACCTCCAGTATTTTGTTTACCTCTGAAAATGCCTGAGGAGCAGCAGCAGTTCAATTCACCAACAATACAAACATGTTTTTTTAAATATGGATGCAGAGACACGTGGGAGGAGCCGATGACTGAAGTGAAATGAGTCTCTGTGGACAGGGGGACGTACTTTACCCAGAAGGCACCAGGAGAGCTCTTCCCGGCGACCTCTTTCCTCCTCGTCTGTATTTTGTTAATAATTTTTTTAACCAAACGACAGATTTTGCCGCAAATCAATTTTGTTTTTCTAACAGTGGAAATAAGACGAAGGTAAAAATATCTCTGGAGGAGGATAAGTGCGTTAAACAGAGTTATTGAAGAAGAGACAGCGATGAAATCAGTGACGAGAAGGTGTGAACGTGGGCTCCTCAGTTATTTAACACTTTCACTGAAGGTCGTGAATCACACACAAGCAAAAAAATCTCACGTCTCATTTCTCGAGTCTCATCCTGCGTCACTCAAAACTGTTGATGCAGCTGAAATGAATCTGAAAAGTCCATAAAAACATAATTGAGGTCCGGACGATAGATAGAAAAATAGCAGTGGCTTCATTTAGGTGTCGTGTGTCTTTGTCTCTATCTGACTGATGCTCAGCCATTAACATGGAGAAGAAGCTGGTTTCCACTGAACCTTTAATGACGCACTTGTTTGTATTATATGTAAACAGATGTTATTTATGTCATGTGAGGATACAAGAAGCCTTAATGAGTAGACACACACTGTAAAGTCTATATACACTAATGTTATTACGCTGATGTATTAAAGTCTGTATAGTGAGCCAATTAGCCAAGGGTAATGTAGCCACACACACACACACACACGCTAATTCTGAGCTCTTTATTAAACTATGTACCAGATTCACAGTACAAATACGCTGTAAATACAAATGTATACGTTTCAGATGTAGAGAACCAGCAAACGCTAAAACGCTCAGAAACCAAAATGCGCAGCGCAGGTATGAAAATTAGGAAACCTCCTCACAGCCTGAGGTTTTTATCATTTCTTCACTCAAGTTGAGATTCATTTATTAACAAACAACCATAGTAATGTGATATAGTAACTAGTAGATAAAATGCAAACTGTAAATTAAATGTGTCTTAACCACAAGATTCTGCAGCAAATTAAGATATGATTTAATTTCCCCTCAAACTTATTTACTTGGTGACAAAAAATATTGTGGTTTGGTGGAGATGTTTAAATATAAAATGATGTTTCTTATTGGTCGGAACTGTTCTATCATCTCTGGCGCAGCTCGTTAACCTTGTGGTGTCTCTGGACGGTCACAGGTTCGATTCCTGCCACCGTCTGTCTCTGCTGATGTGTCCTTGAGTATGTTTCATCCATCAGAGCCGGAGCCTTCTGCTTGTGATGCCTTCAGGTGATCCTTGGATTGGTTGTCACTGTTTTCATAAAGTCGAACAACAGCCTTTTTGTTTGTTGGTTTTCGTGTAGAACCCAAAACAAACTCACAAAACCTCGGCGTGTGGACTCAACGTTTTAGCTGCTGACAACAGCTATAAAACAAATAGAATGAAAAGAGCACAAAGCTATCATCCTCTCAGTCAGATACAAATTAATAAATAATATTAATCCTGAAAATCTCACGTGAATCAAAACATTTCCCTGCTGTTGTCGGTTTTGTTAACAGGTCAAGTTGTTGTTTCCGAGGTTGTTCCATTAGTTTATTGAAGCCTGTGTTTAATGCAGGATTATGTGGCTGACGGATGTTTCCCGGCTTCTGTTCTCATGTGGTTCGCCCGCTCCACCTCAGCTCACTTCACGTCTCTCCACACAGATCTGGATTTTCAAACCGACCCAAACAAGATTCCCACTGTTACTCCGAAACAAGCAGTGCCTTGCTCTCAGGCACGGCTGTTCAGGTCGAGCACAAAGATCCATTCACAGAAACAGCTGAATGGAGATTTCAATATCTTGTTTTATTGCTGATTCTTATTTGGAGAGACAAACTCCACTGCAGCCGCTCAGATCTGCAGATCAAGCCAAATGATTCCTGTGATCTGAGCCTGAGTGAGGAAGCAGATGAGAGGAGATGTGAGTCAGAGGAGGATTCTGTGTGAGCGGGAAGTCGATGCAGCCGAGTGGCTGGATGACGTGAGTGGATTCTTGAAGAGATGCATGTTTAACTTGTGGGGGAAGACGAGTTGTGACTGTGCATGAAGCTGAAGACTTTGAACGACTCATTCAGGTTCACACCCACTCGCCTCCAGGCCGGACGAGAGGAACAGACACGACTCAGATTAAGATTCGAACCAGCGTGAAAAAGAATCGAGTCAGTTTGGCAAACAACACAACACAACAGCAGCAACACAACACGATAGAAGTGAAGCTTGTTGCTGCTGGTCGACTTCACACAGACGCTCAGAGCTGAAAAGCTTTCTAGAGTTTCACATCAGGGATCAACTGATTCGCTCTCCAGATGTCGGGGAGAGCGATTGCGGGGCCAGATGTCGGGGAGAGCTCCAGGGGAGCCCACAGTTGCGGGGATTCCGGGGCTCCAGATGTTGTGTAGAGGGATTGCGGGGCTCCAGATGTTGTGGAGAGGGATTGCGGGGCTCCAGATGATGGGAGAGGGATTGCGGGGCTCCAGATGTTGTGGAGAGGGATTGCGGGGCTCCAGATGTTGTGGAGAGGGATTGCGGGGCTCCAGATGTTGTGGAGAGGGATTGCGGGGCTCCAGATGTTGGGGAGACCGATTGCGGGGCTCCAGATGTTGTGCAGAGCGATTGCGGGGCTCCAGATGTTGTGGAGGGCGAATGCGGGGCTCCAGATGTTGTGGAGAGGGATTGCGGGGCTCCAGATGTTGTGGAGAGGGATTGCGGGGCTCCAGATGTTGTGCAGAGCGATTGCGGGGCTCCAGATGTTGTGGAGAGGGATTGCGGGGCAGCAGATGTTGTGGAGAGCGATTGTGTGGTGTTTTATGTTGTTTGTGTGTGCAGCAGTTTCTCAGACATTTTAAAGAGTAAGGGATTGCGGGGCTCCAGATGTTGTGGAGAGGGATTGCGGGGCTCCAGATGTTGTGGAGAGGGATTGCGGGGCTCCAGATGTTGTGGAGAGGGATTGCGGGGCTCCAGATGTTGTGGAGAGGGATTGCGGGGCTCCAGATGTTGTGGAGAGGGATTGCGGGGTAGCAGATGTTGTGGAGAGCGATTGTGTGGTGTTTTATGTTGTTTGTGTGTGCAGCAGTTTCTCAGACATTTTAAAGAGTAAGATAGAAACTCCAGCTCCTATGGAAGGTCTTTGTGGTCTGGTTCTGATCCATCGTGCTCTTGCATCTGCTTCCCTTCATCAGACTGAGGGTCGGCAGCTGGAGTCAGTGAAGCCAGAGAGGAAGCAGAGTGAAGTGTGAAGTCTCCGTCTCTCACAGAAGGTCAACGAGCTGAGAATCATTTCAGAGGAAAAGAGCAAATCCACGTTCCGCTTCTTCTGCGACGTGTTTGAAGGTCAAGACCAAAGTCGAGCAGCTAGAAAATCAATCTTCATTCTGTCGGCAGCGCGATTAATCTGTTACCCTAGAAATAGTCTATTTATATCAAGGATGGTTGGTGGATCAGTTCTCGGATGACATAGAAAGTCCTTGTGAGGACGCGGCCACAGAGGACGCCCATCGTGTGTTTTTACTACAACTCATCCATAGGTGGACGTAGATGTCTTCCTCCTTATCTCAGCTGCATCTCTGTACGACAGATATTATTACAATAAAACATATTGATGAAAAAACAACTCTTGGATTTAGAGAATAAAGTTGTGATTTTACCAGAATAAAGTTATAATTTAAGTATCTATAATTATGACTTTTTCCTCATAATATTGTAACTTTCACCTTTTAAAAGATATTTTGTTTTACGACTTACCCTTAAATTATTATATTAATATAAAATATAGAAAAAGCTCCTGATCTATGGATTTATCAAATTTAAGAAGAAATGATTTTTGATTTTCCATTTGATGGATTTGTTATAGCTCTTCTGGTTCAGGAAGCCGAGGATCATGGGTAATATCCAGCGTTCGGACACGGAGCCCAACAGAATGAATCACCACATGGGGCTTCAGCAGTGTTCCTGCAGCTGTTTGGGATTCAGTCCTTTACTCAAGGACACTTCAGCAGAGCGCACGGCGTCGACCTCGAGCTCCAAGTCATTAATCACGTCTCATCCTGCTGCTCCAGAGAAAAACTCCAGCTGAGGTCGAACAGGGCAGTGACAGCAAACCTCCTGTAGCATCGAACAAAACACGTCCCACAGGAAATATAAAGAAATAACCGTTTCGATTTAAACAGAGTGGTGGTCCTGTGTCTTCACAGGCTGGAGCTGGATGCTTCCCTTCATGTACAGATGCATTGAGCACAGACAAAACACGCAGCCGTAGCATTTTACCCCGAGACTCGATGAATGTACAAATTAACCAGGAGGTGGCGCCGTCGTCCATCATCACGGAATCTGGTTAGGAAACGAACAGTCTCAGGAGCTCAGTGGGAAAAGTAACATTCCTGTAGTTTTTTAAATCATGTCCTGAACATACAGAGTTGAAAGATGTATATTTAGAGATGAAGGGATATTTCACATCGGAGAAACTTCAAAAACCTAAAAACATTCAAAGTCCTGTCTTGAAAAACCGAGAGAGAATCTGTAGCTCGACAGCAGCAGATATTTAAGTTCTACATCGTTTGAAAGCTCTGAGTCGTCCGGTTCTATCTGTGCAGAGAGTTTTAGGATCGTTTCACTGCAGCAGCGGTCGTCAGGGGATTCATTCAGACAGGTTGTGATGGTTCCTACAAAGACAAACTAAAACGTACCTTCTTAAGAAGTGCAAGCTTGGTTCAGTCGGTTTTTGGTTGTAAAACTAAAAGACTAAGACTTTCAGCCTCTTTCAGCTGCCGACGCTTAAAGAATTCAAATGTACAGTGTTTAGAAAATCAAAACTATTATGTCCAGGTGAAATATCGCTTTAAAAAAACCCCGAATGAACTGACTCATATTAAAGTTTATAAAATGTATGTAAAGAATGTAGAAATATTCATATTGTTATTCTGTGGCCTGAGAAAGATGTTGTTTGACTGTTTGTGGATCGAAGATGTGAAACTTTTACAATCAGTGAACGTGACGTTTAGCACAGAACAAACGGCTCAGTGAACATTAAAGGGATATTTCACTTTTATATTGAAGCAGTTTGTCCTCCTGATAATAGAAAAGAATCAGAGTGAAGAGCACAGTCACTGTTCAGGGTGTCGTTTCAATATCATCGTCATCTGACCTGTGTTCCTTTTGTCATTTTATAATACTAATCAACTGCGCCCAGATATATTCCTCTTTAGATCAAACAAGGATGAATGTAGGAGTTCTGAATGTTCAATTAAATAAATATTCTCACTATAGAAACTGATCAAACATATATAAATATATCAGTGTGGGCAGGCCCGTCTTTTACCTGTGCTCGACTCTCTTGGTGGAAGCGAGCGCTGCTTCGTGTGCTTCAGGTCGTGAACCTGCATGTTTTTCACGTGTGACGCTGTAAAATGCTGTTTTTAAATATGATTTTGTTAACGTGAACAATAAAAACAAATCTGTTTTGCTGTTGTTTTTAATCTGTTGTTCTCTCTGGTCGTTTTCTCTCATAGACTCCAGTTCAACGTAGAAGTTGGATTTATTGATTTAAGATTTAAAAGAGGACGAGGAGCCAAACGGAGCTCCTCAAGGAGATCGTTCCAAAAGGTACAAAAGGAAAATAGAAGTAGAAATAAGAGAATCCTTCCACTTGGATTCAAACTGTATCCACAGATCCTCATTTTATTTCAGGTAAAACATAACATTTTTGTTAATTCATGAAACAGGTGTTTTGATTAATTTGTATATATATATATATTTCTACAGTGTAGAACAGTTCAACAGCAGCTCAAACTATCCAAAATAAATCTGGACTACTTTCCTCTAATTAAAGTTGGGTAATATAAAACATGAAAGATCAAAGTACGCAATCAAAGTATTGAACTAAATGTATGAGTACTACAGAGAAATGAACATGAAGAGTTTAAATAGATAGTCTGAAAGTGAAAAACCACATCAGCCAATCAACCGACGTGATCAGCCACTCTGTGACCAGAGCGAGGACTCCCTGCGGTGTGCGCCACTGGATCTGTTTATCTCCCAGCATGCACTGGGAAAAGCAAAGAGACCTGTGGCTGTTTGTCTGCGACCTGCAGGGAAATACAAATGTGTTGAGCTGAAAGTGATGAGAGGAGCTGCAATGTAAATAAAATAAATGGTTTGAGGCCGATAAATAAATTACAAAGTGTTAAAGAGGAAAGTCACAGTGAGAGAAACAAAAGAATAGGAAAGAATTAAAGAGAAGGTTGAGTGTTAAACGACAAGAAATGGAGGATGAATAACATCTACCTCAGAGGAGGTAGAAGATGGGTGATAGAGTGAAAGGGTTCAAATTAAAATGATTCATGATGGAGAGACACAGGAAAGGAAGGAAAGAAAGATGCAGATTATAAAACATGAAGAACAACATCGATTCATAAATAGAGACGAAGAAGAGACCAGAACATAAAGTCTGAGATTTTTATTCAGGCATTTTGACACGAGATCTGTCATCCTTGTTTTTAAATTAACAACAATCCAAACTGAAGAACTTAATCAGAACCAGGTTTCAATCTTTTCTAACAAGTTTGCAAAACACAAGCTCGAGAAAACGTCCTCATGAATAAATTACAAATATGAGACGTGCTTTATTGTGATGAGAATCATACGTTAGACACTGAGAAGGTTTTACTCTGAAGGACTGAGTAGGTGAGGAATCACTTCCTTCACGCTCTGATAATTAACATGTTTTAACAGGTTGTCAAAATATCTCAGACAAAAAAAAGGTTATGATTGTTTATGAGGTTATTATTATTAAACACATCATGAACACGGATCTTCAGCGTTCTTCCACGCAACTTCTAAACACATTAGTTTTATAAAAGGAACAAATCACAAAACAAAAAGGAAAAGGTTTTCTGTCAAACCCGGAGGAGATGAAGATGAGCGTGAGAGAAGAGGAGCAGGAAACATCTGCTACATGAACATGTCGTCATAACCAGGAGGAGGCAGGTGGTCCGGGTCCGGCCTGAAACAAAATAATAAGACACATTTTCATTTATCAACTTTAAAACGTTGAACTTGTTTATTTCTCTTAAGTGTTTTTTCATCCAGCACCAAAAACAGTACAACAGAACTTTGAGTTTCAAGTATCTAATTAAAAACTGCGTCTGGATAATCGCTACACAAATAAAATCCATACATCTTCATTTCAGCGGAACGATACAACCAACACTCATTAAATGACAACAAAGTTCAACACGACAACCTGAAGGACATAGATCACAGTAGAGATGGTCAAATATGTTCCTAAGAATCAAATGTTGCTTTCTCATTTTTTATTATTTCGTTTATGTAAAACAAGAATCGTGAATTATCATTTAAGTGTGATGTTGAACAACACGATGCTGCAGCACAGCTCCTGTTAAAAATCCATTATCTCTGTGCCGAGCGGCTAAAAGGGTAAAAGGGTGCGGCTGCTCAAATCAGCCGTCACTCATTTTTAATACTAATTGTGAATTAATGGTAAAGACTCATTGTCCTGTTTGTGTCTCTGCAGCTGATGTCTGTGTGTGAG
>CM028873.1:28938735-29011886 GCA_016801935.1 Platichthys stellatus | reverse complement strand
AATCAAATCCATACATCTTCATTTCAGCGGAACGATACAACCAACACTCATTAAATGACAACAAAGTTCAACACGACAACCTGAAGGACATCGATCAGAGTAGAGATGGTCAAATATGTTCCTAAGAATCAAATGTTGCTTTCTCATTTTTTATTACTTCGTTTATGTAAAACAAGAATCGTGAATTATCATTTAAGTGTGATGTTGAACAACACGATGCAGCAGCACAGCAGTTAAAAATCCATTATCTCTGTGCCGAGCGGCTAAAAGGGTAAAAGGGTGCGGCTGCTCAAATCAGCCGTCACTCATTTTTAATACTAATTGTGAATTAATGGTAAAGACTCATTGTCCTGTTTGTGTCTCTGCAGCTGATGTCTGTCTGAGAGGTTTTGTATTTTCAACAGAGTGATACATCGTCTCTCTCTCGCTCGGCTCATCAGGTCAGATGCAGGAAAACATCAGTTTCTGTTATTAGTGAATCAACAGAGGAAGGTGTGTGTGTGTGTGTGTGTGTGTGTGTGTCTCTCACCCTGCTCTGCGTTGTCCGACTGGTCCAAACGGGTCGAAGCGAGCTCCTTGGGGAACGGCCCCTGGAGGCAGAATGTCTGGGATCCCGCTGGACGGGTCAAAACCAGAGCGAGGATACCCCGACCTCAACGGGTCGAGTATCATCCCGCCACCGCCACGAGACCTAGGGGACGGGCCCCCCCAGACCCCCGCCCCGGGGGAGGGGGGGGGGGGGGGCACATTATGTTCTCGTCACCGTTCCTTTGTCTGCGAGAAGAATTAAAAACTACTGAACTGATTTTCTATGATCACATGAAACTAAGGAAGAGACTGAACGGACTCTGCAGCCGTGGTTTCAGTGGATTTGTGGTCAAAGCTTCATATTTGTGTGACAGACGCCAGTAATCCCCTGCTGTCTGTCACTTTATCTCAGATTAGAACCAAACTACACTGATGCTTAAAAATCAAGATTCACAGACGTGTAAATATTCTCCCATGCAAACAATGATCTGTGGGTTTTATTGTGAAGGAGAGAGAGGCGCTCACCCAAAAGGATCCAGATCTGCTCCTCCAACAGCAAAGGGAGGAACCATGGGGTCAGGCCTGAAACACACAAAGACACACACGTTAACACATATAATGTAATTTCCATGATTAATTATTCAAATCATTTATTTGTCAAGGAAAGTCACGACTGTTATTAATAACTCAAGCTCCTAAATGTGAGGACATGTCTAATTATTCACAGTGAAGCACTGAGACAAACTTCATGTGTTGCAGATCGTTCCTGTCGTCTCTCCCTCCCTCTCTCCTCCTCTCTTCTTGGTCTTTCCATCCTCCATCTCCTCCGGCTGCTTTTCAAACTTTCTGTTCTCTGCGGCCCTGACTCAGTTTTCGATTACTCATTCATCCCTCCTCTGTCTCCATGAACGCGAGTTCCCTCCCCCTCCTTCTGTCTCTTTATCTGTTTTTCTTATTCCCTCTCTCTCTCTCTCTTTTGGCTGACTCTCTCCCCATCTGTCACTGCTCTGATCTCATCCTTATCTCCCTCCTCACTCTGCGTCTCTCCGGGGATGAGGAGGCAACAGCAGCGAGGTCGATAAAGTGCTGACATCACCTCACATCTCATCTGATCGGGCAGGAGGAGGAGGAGGAGGAGGAGGAGGAGGAGGAGGAGGATCAGGATCAGGATCAGGATCAGACAGAATCTCTCTCTTTCTGTGTTTAGCTGTTTTCCAACATGGAACTCTGGATAATGTGTGAACATCTGGAGTAAGTGTGAACAGCAGGTTGTCGGGTCCCAATTCGTTCAAACAGGAACATGTGGGAACATCCATGCGAGGGGCGGAGCCTGTAGAGCAGAAGGAGGCGGGGCCTGTAGAGCAGCAGGAGGCGGGACATGACGTATAAACTCTGCTGTGGAAAGATCAGTGTTGTTGTTTACAGCTCCTACACACAGGCGTCGGCCCTCATCACCAGAAGATCTGGAATCTCCTCGTGTCTCCAAGTGTCCGGCTCCTCTTCTTCATCCTGAGATGGTTGTTATCTTCCAGTTTCATGTCCGTCACGTGTCTGTGTCCTCAACACGTCCACTCGCTCTCTGGGAAGTTTCCTCAATGGAGACACATCTCTTGTCTCCAATCAAGAGACCACAGACATCAATGTGTTGTCATGGATTACCTGCCTGGAGAGGGACCCTCACTTTAACTTAGCCCTGACCCAAAAATCGGCTTTGATTGGGGACACAGCTTTTGTCCTCAGTTGGACCCAGCGTCCCTAGATGACTGGTTGGGGTTCTGAAAGTTGTCCCAACTCAAACTCTGCCCTCATTTACTCGCCTCTGCTGCTGCAGTCAACTTCCTGTCTAGACTAGGCACAAACAAACTAGGCACAAACTTAGCATGTCTTGAGGAGTGTGTGTCTGAGTGTCTGAGTGTATGTGTTTGTGTGTGTTTGTGAGACTTTAGAGTGGCTTCAGGACAACTCTGACCGTCCTTGAGTGGCTCGGCTAAAAGACGCCGGCAGCTCAGAGACGCTGATGGGGTCTGACGCCCTGTCCCAGGTGGACCGCTCTACATACATGTCTTCACACCACAGATCTGTGTGTGCGGTTAATGCTGGTTTTGTGTTGAGTCAACATGAAATTAACAATGTGAACATATTGTGGTTCATGTCAAAGAGAGAGCCAGATGAAGATGAGCAGTGAGTGTCCCCTCCTACCAGTGCGGCTGTGTTCCCTGGCGAGGATGTCTGCTGGGCATGTGGAGGGGCTCGCTCTCTCTTCTTCTTCTGTCATCCTCTTCCTCCCTCCGGCTCTTCCTCTCTGTCCTCTGTCCCATCGGTCTGTCCTGAGGTGGCAGCAGCTGAGTCTTCACCTTCTCTGACAGACTGTCTGTGTCTTTGTAGACACTGTGGAAGAAAGAATCTTAAGAATTAATGAAATGTAAATAATGAAATGAATCTTAACAACTTTCTGGTAGTTGCCTCCACTGAGGAGGTTATGTTTTCACCCCAGTCTGTGGGCTAATGTTTGTTTGTCAGCAGGATTATGCAAAAACTACTGTACAAATTGAGAAGGAAAAGCAAAGTCATAGTTTGGGTCATGGGCCAAGAAAGAACTCATTCAGTTTTGGTTTGGATCCAGGTGGATTTTCCCCAGGCTCATAACGTCACCGTGACCTTTGACCACCAAGTGAAAACTGGTCCGATTTGAGAGAACTCCCTAAATGCAGATTTATGAAATCATGTCCAAAAGGCCAAAACCCTGTTTTGTGAGGCCACAGTGACCTTTGACCCCCCGCATCAAATCAATTAATCCATGAGTCCAAAGGAATGTTTGTACCCCCCCAGTCGGTCCTGAGATGTTGTGTTCACAAGGATGGAAAGGACAGACAACTCAAAAGCATAAAGTCTTGGGTCACTTGATGTCAGTGGCTGAAAAATCGGACACATTTAGGGGACTGATATTTATGAGTCTGTGGAATCTGCTGCTGAACCGAGTGAAACCCCAGATCCATCAGATGTACATGTGGTGTCGTGAGGGGACTGTTGGGTCTGTGTGAAGGTAGCAGCTCTACTGAGTCACACTCTCTCGTGTCCATGAGGTGAAAACAAAGAATCACAGACCGACCTGTCAAACGTGTGCAGCTGGTCAGCATCCACGTGATCGCTGACGTTCACCGTGAGGTCGGACACCTGCTGCGTGCTGGAGTTCTGCACACACACACACACATCCCAAGAAAACACACATGCAAACATGTTAACACACAAACGCAAAAGATCAATACATGTATACTGAAATCTGACAAACCAGGACAATATGAAACTGAAGAGGTGGAAAACACGGCAGAACAGCTTCAGGCCTGAAAACATTGTCTTTGCTGACCTCTGGTGGTCAGATTAAGTTATCGCTGAGCTGCAATCATGTACACACGCAAGGTCAACTAGTCAGTAAATGCTGGTTTATACAGGGGTAGAGGGAATTTAATTTGTATTCATCTTAGAGTATGAACTGAAACTCAAAACACCCATAACAGTAAACAGTGTTGTGAGTGTGTCAGCAGGAGATCTGGACAAAATGAGCTCTGCTAGGAAACCAGGAGCACGAGGAGCTTTTCTTAAATCTGACACAGAGTCGATCATCTGAGTTGTAATTCAACTCTCACACGGATTTTAAACACGCTGACATTTGGATATTAACTGATTTAAAATCTCAAAGCTCTAGAGACATACAGATCATCATAGGGGCAATTTACAATAATCATGGAATTTATTATTATTAATATTTGTAGCCATATAAACAGCTTTAGTGGGAATATTGTATTTTTCAGAATAACATTTTATGCAAATATGGTGTGAGCTATGTGAGTTGTGTTATTGTAGGTGTGAGCTATGTGAGTTGTGTTATTGTTGGTGTGAGCTATGTGAGTTGTGTTGTTGCAGGTTTGAGCTGTGTTGTTGTTGTTGTAGGTGTGAGCTGTGTGTGTTGTTGATGGTGGTGTGAGCTGTGTTGTTGTTGGTGTGAGTTGTGTGAGCTGTGTTGTGGTTGATGTGAACGGTGTTGTTGTTAGTGTGAGCTGTGCGGTGCTGGTGTGAGCTGTGTTGTTGCTGGTGTGAGCTGTGTGAGTTGTGTTGTTGTTGTTATTGTAGGTGTGAGCTGAGTGAGTTGTGTTGTTGATGTTGGTGTGAACTGTTTTGTTGTTGGTGTGAGCTGTTTAAGTTGTGTGAGTTGTGTTGTTGATGTCGGTGTGAGCTGTGTGAGCTGTGTTGTTATTGGTGTGAGTTGTGTTGTTGTTTTTGTTGTTGGTGTGAGCTGTGTGATTTGTGTTGTTTTATTATGAGCTTTGTGAGTTGTGTGAGCTGTGTTGCTGTTGATGTGAGCTGTGTGATTTGTGTTGTTGTTGGTGTGAGCTGTGTGAGCTGTGTTGCTGTTGGTGTGAGCTGTGTGATTTGTGTTGTTGTTGGTGTGAGCTGTGTGTTGTGTTGTTGTTGGTGTGAGCTGTGTGTTGTGTTGTTGTTGGTGTGAGCTGTGTGTTGTGTTGTTGTTGGTGTGAGCTGTGTTGTTGTTGGTGTGAGCTGTGTGATTTGTGTTGTTGTTGTGAGTTGTGTGAGCTCACCATCAGGTTGAAGATCAAGCTGGAGTCAACAGTGATGGCTTTGAGCATCAGTTGTGTGTCAGTGTCGCTGGCTTGGTATCTCAGACTGTACAGCTCCTTGTTGCTGCTCCAGTCGGCAGGAAGAAGCTCGGATCTCTTATCAGTGCTGAGGGGCTGCAAAGAGAGGGAGGGAACCCGAGAGAGTATAAAGAGAGGGAGACAGAAAGGAAAGACAATATAAAGAGAGGGAGAGAGACAGAGTATAAATAAAGAGAGAGACAATTAATCTATAAAGAGAGGGGAGAGTGGGTTAGCTAGCTGCAGATGACATGACAGGTTTTAGTGTTATTATAAATATGTGTATAATTAATTAAACTAGATTCAGTATTAAACAACTTGTTAAATCTAAGATAGAACACGTGTCAAACTGTCTCGGTCCATTAGATATGAACAGTTTACACACAAGAGCTAAAGCTAATCCGACCTGCGCAGAAGACAAGCTCCGGATTCCCTTGGAAAAAGTTAGAATTTAAATTCTGACTTTAGGAAAATGAGTCATCATCAAATCCAAAACGGATCGAGTTAATCATCATTAATGATGGAGATCTGGTTTTCTATTCGGCGTGAGGATTTATCACAAACAAGCAGGTGGTTGGATGAAGCATCAGATCAACCTCTTACACACTTTACATGAGCTCCATCGAGCGACGAGCGGTTTAAGCTCAAGTCGTTGAAACCGAATCATGGATCATGAACCGACAAATGTCACATGACGTAAATAAATATACAGACGTTAACCGATATTCACCGGGACGTAAATCGGTTGTATTCTGACTGGAGTCTGGTGCGACGTGAAGCTACCGGCTGAGTTCTCACCACATCTCCGGAGCCGACGCACCGCAGTCCGCTCTTTATCATCTCCCAGTGGACGAAGCACACCGCCGCGTCCTGCGGGCAGCTGATGCCGCCGGAGACACAGGTGAACAACACCTCCAGACCCGCCATGTTCCCTCCGAACCTGCGCGACAAACACAGTGAGGGCGAGAGAGCTCAGTAGTGTCAGCGGTAGCGTTCAGAGGCACTTCCGGTGTCAACGGAACCTGCCACTGCTATGTGGATGACAGACGGTTGGAGGCCAAAAAAAAATAACATTCTGAAACCCAGCACTGTGGAAAAGTTATTTTTAAACAAAAATGATTATAAAATGTTGTCCCTATTTTACGTGTTACATGTTGTCCCTAGTCACACAAGCACATTCACATCACAACCCTCTGCCCAATTGTTTTCCACTTTCCCTTTTGACCCCGCCATTGTATCATAAAGACAGACACCATATAAATAAATTCATCATTTATGTATTGGCGTGACAAACATCATTCATTAATTTATTCAATTCAAAGCGTCACACACCAAAGCCATGGTGTGGCCACTGCCTTTACAAATCAGTGGCAGTTTCTGTTTCCACCGGAAGTGCCTCTACGAGCTGCCGCTGCCACGACTCGAGCTCGATGCCCCCCCCCCCAAACAACACACTCTTCCGTTTCTAGAAAAACGAAAACGAAAGTGTCGCCTCAGCGTTTCAGTGTAAAAGCTCAGCAACAACACCAACGAAGCTCCCTGAGGAAAATAGAATAAAACAAAACATGATTTTGTCTGATTTTTAATTGAGTTGATCACTGTACTTTGCATCAATATAACTGCCAGAGGTCAAGTAGCATTAGATCATTAATAAGAAGGATAATTTGTTTATGTATAAGTTCAATTTCATTCATTGACCAAACAAAACCATTTAATTGCATGAAAATGAGCAGAAATAAGAATAACCTTATATAATAATTAACAAAGCAGATAACTCAATTCAATTTGAAATTAAAACACAGCCCCTCAGCAACCTCTACTAGTTCCTAAGTTAAAACTACTTTTAAACAATTCATAAAAGCACACAAAATCATTTACCTGACACAACAAAGATGTATCAACACATTTCATTATATTTCCTCAACATACTGGCTTTATTTATTTTTTAATATGTGTGTTAGACTCTTTGGATTTTAAGTAGGATCTGCTCAAATTCTATTTTCTGAGAACAGAAAAAGAATTTATAACTAAATTAATTTAGCTTTAATAAAAGGAAAACATCCGTATTTGATGAATATAACTTAACAGCCTTTTGTACGTGTGTGTTTTGATCCGACACATAAAAAGTCCGGAGGGGAAAACATGCTGAGGTTTTGTGTTCCGCTCTCTCGTTATGGAGGCGGATCCATGACTTGAATTTAGATTAAATACCATTCTCTGATTGTTGAATATTGATAAATCAATCAAGACAATTAATAATAATAACATTAATAATCTATTAAATGAATCTTATAAATGATTGTTTTTTTCTTCATTTATTTATTTCGTCAGAGGTTCTGTCATATTGTCCGGTGCAAGAACAGACTACATTTCCCATCGTGCCTCTCGCGGGGCGGAGAGCGCTTCCCTGTTAAGATGGCGGCTCCTTTGACGCTGCTGCTGCTCGTGGCTGTTACCCTCCGCGCTGCTCTCTTCAGGGCCGGGCTGACGGAGCTCATCTCCGGGAGGGTGGAGGTGGTGTCGCCGCTGACCGCCTGGAAGAGAGGTAAGCGGGGCTGCGGCCATTCCCCGGGCCCGGAGCAGCCGCTGAGTCCCGGCAGCGGCTGCTTCCTCCTCCCCTGAACCACAAACCGGTTCAACTGCAAAGATCTGTGTGTGTGTGTGTGTGTGTGTGTGTGTGTGTGTGTGTGTGTGTGTGTGTGTGACTCATTGTGTGTGTGTGTTATAGAGTGTGTGTGTGTGTGATACATTGTGTGTGTGTGTGATACATTGTGTGTGTGTGTGATACATTGTGTGTGTGTGTGATACATTGTGTGTGTGTGTGATACATTGTGTGTGTGTGTGATACATTGTGTGCGTGTGTTACATTGTGTAGTTATCATGGTGGTTTCAGATGTGGAGGCTCATTTAAAACCAGTCTGTTGGAGGGGCATTGATGTTTTTTTGTGTAAGGGGATTGACTCTCTCTACACACACACAGACACACACACACACAGGCTACTGTAGTGTGTCATCTGCAGTAAAACACCACAACCCATCATGAATTGTTCATTAGGCAGCTGCAGCAGGAAGTTGCATCATGACAACGCGTCTGAAGCTGCTTGTGTACAGAGACGGGTTGTGATGTGACTTTGTCTTTGTGTGACATTTTGGTTTGTGTGTCCGTTTGTCTGCAGTGGTTGAAGGTTTGGCTCTGCTGGATTTGGGCGTCTCACCGTACTCTGGAGATGTTTTCCATGAGGTGAGAGGTTCACACAAGCGGGGGGGATTTGCACCATGATAAGTAATCTTCTTAAGTAATAAAGACAAGATCAATAAATGAGCAGTTCCTATTCGTAAATAACATATTCTATCATCTCTTACAAGGAAATCCAACATGGTTTGAAGTAGAGTTTATTTAATAACAATGCTGCAGAAGTTTCCATTACAATTTTCCACACAGTTCCACCACCAACACGCTCACGTCTATATGAACATGTTTAATAATCCTTTTCTCTTCCCTTCAGACTCCTCTCATCATTTACCTCTTCCACTTCCTGGTGGACTATGCTGAGATAACGTTTATTGTGAGTGGGCATTCATTTTAATGAGCCAGAGTAGAAGTCAGGTTGAAGTGTGGATCATTCCCACACAGTCCCGTATGAATACGAGTAAACGTTTCTTTGTTCGGCTGGAATATGAACAAGATTTCATATTTTCTCTGATAAATATGATGAGAGCTCCCCGTCTTTGTGACGCTGCTTTCGTTGAAGCCAGATTTATGAACCCGGTGATTGTATTGAAGAATATTTGTGTTTATTTTATAATGTGGTTATATTCCAGAGACTGTTGTTGACTCTTTGTGGTTGTGTCTCTTCAGTTAGCAGATGTGATCACTGCTGTGGCACTTTACCTGGCAGTGAAGGACTACAACAAACAAGTGGTAAGAAAATTGAAAAATGGGCAAACAAAATAATGCTAAACAAATTATAATATTTAATCAAGTCAATATTATTTGCTTTTTCTATATTCCCTCTCGTGTATGTACTTGCATGTGTTTTAGTTTAATTTAAATTTTAATCACATAGCTTTTTTCCACATGAAAGGGACCAAACCATGTCCGGTGAATTATATATTTTACTCAGATAGAGTTGTTACTCCTTCCACTCTAAAACTAGAAGGTTCTTGGTTCAGTTCTCGATTTTGCACGTTCTCCCTGTGTTTGCGTGGGGTTTTCCAGTTCTCCAGTTTCCACTCACAGTCCAAACACACAGATTGAGGTTAGGTGGATTGGAGACTCTAAACTGAGTGTTGGTGTGAATGTGCGCAGCTCTACTGTAATTATATTTATTATATTATTTATATAAAAATAACTACTATTGAGGACACATTTAGGTGTGTAGTGTGTATCCTCCCTGTCACCCAGGGGCAGATGAGCAGTGGGTGGATTGTAGCTCTGGTGTGTTTCTCGTTCCATGTGTTGTCGATGCTGTTTCAGTTCAGAAAACAGAGATATGCTCTGGAGGCCGACCGCTACCCCCTCGACTGTCTGGAGCTCATCAGGAGCCCCAAGGAGATGTACTACATCCCCCTGAAAGTAGCCATGTTGTAAGTACCATGGTTCAACTAACCCTTGTTGTACTTGTGACACAAAAAACCCACAGGCGACTAATCTTCCAAACTAAAAGGTGAAGTTTTATTCTCCTTCATTCTTCTCCTGTTCTTCAGTTATCTGTTGAACCCGTTCAGCATCCTCTCCTGCGTCGCCATGTCCACCTGCGGCCTGAACAACGCCGTCATCGCCCTCTTCATCCTCTCTACGATAAAGGGTACGCTCGGATTTAAACCACGTCGGGATTATTCTCTGTTTCTGGCTCAGTGATTTCAAAACAGGATTTATCTGAGTATTTACCCTCTTGTTTCTGCTTCACTGATTAGAAATGGCTCTTAAAGCTGCTTTTAGTGTCTAAAAATAAATGTTGTCCTCTACAGCAACTTTTAAAATACCAGAAAACAGAAAAAACAAAAATGTATTATTTATCTGTATTAATTTGTGTAATTCTGTGTTGCAGGAAATGTTTTGCTTAGTGCCATATTCCTGTCCCTGGCTACGTATCAGTCCATCTATCCTCTGACTCTGTGCGCTCCAGCTCTGCTGTACTTGATGCAGGTAGGTTGCGTGTGAATGGAACTCATTCTGAGTGTAGTTCCTAGATTTGTGTTAAATTTAAACTCACATTCCCACGTGTGTGTCTCCAGCGACAGTACATCCCTGTGAACTTTCGACGGGCCGGCTTCTGGTGGTTCATCGCCCAGTACGCCTTCATGTACCTGGGCAGCCTGTTCGTCATCGTGGGCCTCTCCTTCTTCCTGCTTGGCTCCTGGGATTACCTGCCCTCCGTCTACGGCTTCATGTGAGTGTTTAACAGAAGGTGGAAGGTTCCCTGTGGGAGGGTTTGACCTCTAAAGGTGCAGCTGTTTTAGAGGTTCCCTGTTCTGTTTGTGTTGTGCATGAGGAATCGCATGTAGCTGCAGACATACTGGGAAGAGCGGCCTGAAAATAACCATTCCCCATAGCTGCCTCTGAGATGTGATGGCTGGTACAACAGAGAAATGAGACGGTTCTCAGAGAACGCATCCCTCCACCAAGGCTTATTCCTTTAAGGAACCACAGGCCCCATAGGATGAAAACAACAGTAACAAAATAAATTATGATGAATGACAAAAAACTCCTGCTCGAGATAAATACAGGTTCTGCAAAGATGAATCTTACTGACCTGTTTACTTCTCCTCACGACAGAGTTAACGTCCCCTGTTCTGTGATCGTTGTCTCTTTTGTTGTCCTCGTGTCACCGTGTCTGTTTTCCGTCCCTCTCCAGTCTCTCAGTTCCAGACCTGACCCCCAACATCGGCCTCTTCTGGTATTTCTTCGCCGAGATGTTTGAACACTTCCGCCTCTTCTTCCTCTGCGTCTTTCAGATCAACATTTTCTTCTACACCATCCCGCTGTCCATCAAACTCAAGTACGTACTCTGTCTTATCCTTATCATTGTCCGTCCTTCAGAGTTAATACAGAGCTGCTGTCCCTTCACTGACTTCACTCTAATGTGGGTGTGTGTGTTTTTTGCAGGGAGCATCCAGTGTTTCTGATATTCATGCAGTTGGCTGTGATCTCCATCTTTAAGTCTTACCCCACAGTGGGAGACATCGCTCTCTACATGGCCTTCCTTCCTGTCTGGAGTCACCTGCACAGATGTGAGTTTATGAAATGCAGATGTTGAATATTCAGTGGAAAGTTGTGTGGAGGCTAAAGTTTTGAAATGTACAGTAACTAAAGGTGAATGTTTGGGTCCTAACTGAGGCAGTTTACCCTTAAATTGACCTAAATGACGAAGCTGCATCGAGCTACAATATGAAAATGAGATCAGGTTGAATTTATCCAGAAAATTGGTTATTGTGCCAAAGATGCTCATAGAAAAAATACATATAGCTGCTGTACGTAGGAAGCTGGTGATTCAGGTCAATTTTAGTATCTGTGCAGAAGCTTTAAATAAATATGTTGAAATTATAACCTGCAGTTGTTGGTTTAACAACACAGATCATTTGAGCCATTAAATGGATCATTTTTACCAGATTTAATGGGTTTTGTCCATTAATACCTTTTTAATGTTCTTGTTTACCTCTATAAAATAAAATCAATCGACAAATGCTCATTGAACCAATGAAAGATATCATTTCCAGATGTGTAATCGAAACTGTCTCTCCTTGTGGCTCTTGTTCAGTCTTGAGGAACATCTTCCTGGTGTCCTGTGTCCTGTTGGCCTGTTCCGCGTTGTTCCCGGTTCTCTGGCACCTCTGGATCTACGCCGGCAGCGCCAACTCCAACTTCTACTACGCCATAACGCTCCTGTTCAATGTGGCCCAGGTACGACCTCCTGCCTGATGTCGTCTATAGACCAAGCAACAATATTAAACTTTTTAACCTTAAACCAGCAGCTTGATTGAACTGAGTTGAGATGGTTCGGTGACTTGGAACGTTTCAAATATCTGTGATCTCCAACATTTTTTTAAATCGAATAAGAACTGAAAGTCCCGACTGATCGATTAACGTCTCAGACTAAATCCCAAGAGTCTTTTTTCTCTACACAAAATCAAAGTCATCGCTCATACATGGAGCCGAACCAATTAATCCCCACATGTTACATAGTTTTGCTTTAATTCGATCTTCTTTATGATTAGCGAACACCATCATTTATCTGAATCACTGTTATCAGACACTGTGAATGACTCCGTCTGTGTCCGTCATTTATTTCCCCTCAGATTCTGCTGATATCTGATTACTTCTATGCCTTCCTGAGGAGAGAGCACCACCTCGCCTACGGGCTGTACCTGAAGAGGAAAGACGGCTCTGAGGCGACGCTGGTGCTCAAATGAAACGCCCACTCACTCACATCCTCCGCCTGAGCGGAAGAGACTGCTCGACGTCTCACTTCTCCTCAAAGCGGACGAACACAAAGAAAAGACTTCTAAAGCCAAACTGGTTCTCCGACAGAACATCGACACGTGTGCAGAACATGTGTCTGGTACAACTTCATATGCAAACAACAGAACTACATCATAGAACGGACTCATGCAGATGTTGGATGTGGGGAAACATCTCCCTCCTCTTTACTCTTTCACTTGTGTGAAAGCTTCACTCCTCCTGGATCCTACAATGCTTTTATTTTGAAGTCTCCTCTTTGGTTGCAGCCACTCCAGTAGAGTTTTATTTTGACGCAGTGTTTATCCTGCAGCTCCGTCCTGGACAGCTTTTATTTTGAAGCACCAACTCCCACTCCCAAGGCTTTTACTTTGAAGTCTTGTTCCTCTTTCAACACTTAAGAAGAAAATTTTAAAAAGTGGGAATACTTCTGCTGACATGATCATTCCTGATAATTTACAGCTCTCCCACACACACATTTTCTTCTTGTGTTCACACTGGAACTTGTACGCAGACAGGATGAAGAAATCTTTTATTTTGAAGGGTTTTGTCTGGAAGCCTCTTTCATCTCTTCCATGTTTCTCACGTTGTTTGCACTGTTTGTTTTTCTCTCTCTCAAAGTTTCCTCATTTATTAACAAACTCTAGATCGTCAGTGTTGCATCTCAACTGAAATCCAGTCGAACGACAACTCACCTCATCATGGTTCATAAACCGAAACACTACCGGGGGCAGGGATCGATTCAGCCACACACACACACACACACACACACTGATTCATCACTAAAACCCAGATTTCTCTCTCTCTCTAGTCTACCGAGAGCGCATCGGACAAAGAAGACAGTGAATGTGTCTTAAAAAATAAAGTGCTTCAGAATCTGTGGAGAGAAGAAACAGATTTGTGTTTTCTGGACCAGGTTAAAGAAACTGGTTCTGCAGCGGCCTTGTGTTTACCACTCGTCAAAATTGGAGCTTTGTAGCATTAGAGTTTCGGCTCATAATGTGTAAACAAACGTAATTAATCATTTGTTTGTTAGTGGTACACGTTCATATCATAAACATTTTCTCCCTCAGTCGACACAACCTCAAAAACTCCATATGTTTCTGTTGACTTGATTTAAACAGTATCATTCCATTTCCACAACACTAACTCCATCATTAACGTAAGAGCCGCTAAATTCCCGACAGGTGATATTTTTTAACTTGTCCTCAGAAGATATTAACTTGTGCGTAAAGATAATTTAATAAGATCTCTGACCAGGTTTAATTTAACTGTAGATTGTCATATTTTAATATCCTGGCTGCTCTTCTACAGACACATGTTAACTTCATATTTAGGTTATTATCTCGCGATTACAAGATAAGAAAATATCACCTGTCTGGACCTATGGGACTTTTATTGTGGCTCATGTCCTTTAATCTGCTCATTTGTTCCAGCTGAGGTTCATCGAGGCGTTTTGATACCATGAGTGAGAAATGAGTTTTAATATTTATTTATTTCCTGCACTGAAAACTTTGCAATGAGATTCCATTTTTCCTTCTTTTCTTTGTTTTTGTTATCTGAGGTCAAATCAGGAACTCTTCAGTTTTTGATACTGTAAATACTGATGTGATTTGTTTTGTTACAGATATTTAAGTGCAGGTGTGAAAGGGATAATGGTAAATTTGATGAATGAATGACCATGATGTCACAAATGATGATTATTAAACTTGAGGTGTTGGTTTACTCCTGTTGTCTGTTTTTTTTTTAAACACCACATATCAGTTGCTGTGATAATTTTTTTTTTTTACTGAGTCATCAAGCAACATAAACAATAAGTACAAATAAGTACCGCTGTGGCTGATGGCAGCTTCTTCTCTTTTTCTCTAAATGATCTATCTTTAAAATGTTTTCACGACTGACTGACAGATTGTCCTGAAATTTACTGAGTCACGTCTCAGTTTATAACTTATCACAGATCAGGATGAAATGTAATAACTGTAAATGTAAGAACTCAGTCCTTATGTTGTGCTTCAATTCATCAAATATTCAAATTAAAATATTAGTAAAATTTGAAATGGTTTCAAACTGGTGTATATTTTATCCAGATGTGCTGTAATCGAGATGTTTAATGTTTAATTTGTATTTAAAAAAAAAGAAATGTTGCTAGATTAACCTTTTGTGACGTTTCCTTTAAATAAAGTGATTCCAGATATTCCCGGGAAAAAATGGAACACGTCACAGTCCCCGCCCGCCCTGTCACGCCCAGAAAAGGTGCGTTTGTTTTCCCTTCACGCCCGGCCCCGCTGTCACTCCAACGTGTCCCCACGACACCGCCCGGACGAGCCTGACCGAGGCTGCGTGTAAACCAAGCGCACTCTTCTTCCAGACCCCGCCCCCGAGGAACAAATCGACGAATCAGAACACGAGACGTCACAGTCCTATCTGAATATTCATTACTTTTCGCGGGCTTTCACTGTCACGTGGTGGTTTCGCGCGAAAAGCGAGTCCCGGCCGGAAGAAGAAGTTTGTGCCGAAGCGACAGAAACAGACGCAGCAGCGAAACATGGCGGTGAGTGAAAACCTGTGAAAACAGAAGATTATCATCATATTATTATTACACGAGTCACGTGTTCGATGCAGGAGACAGAAGAGAACCGAGCTGTCCACGTGACGGATCAGAGAGAATCCAGTTCCATGTGTGTTCTTCACTTCTGAGGCTGAACAATAGAGAAACGGAGATTCTGTCTGAAATGTGGATTCTTATGTTTTTAATGTTTTAGTTTCTCGTCATAACTTCTATTAGAACATCAGGATCGTTGATCGGTGAACACGTGTTGGTTTGTGTTCGATGCTCGCAACGAGCACAGCTGACATGTGGTCAATAAGAATCAAACAATAGAACACCTGAACATCCTGTTTAATAAGGTTATCATCTTCCACATGGAGCCACAGGACTTCTCTTCAGCTAAATCCTTCAGACTTCATTAATCTAACGTTTCCTTTTCATCCTGATACTTTAACGAGCTCCTTTCACAACACACTATTTTACTTTCAAAGTTTCTTCCACCTCCACCAGTTATTAAAGCCATAGATGTTAATACCTGTGACAAATATCCATCATAAAAGCACGACGATCATTAAACATGCACACAACTCCATCTTGTGTACTTGTACGTATTTCGGTGCAGTCGCTGGTCTCATGGAACTCCGTCCAGCCTAAACAAAGGAAATGTCACAGGTTCGAAATACATTTAACTTTAAAAAGAATAACACACGAGAGAAACTGTAGAAATACACGTTTGTTTGAATCCATGAGGCCACAATTTAAAAAAAAAAAAAAAATACTATAACACAAGTGAAAACGATGCATTTGACGTTTAACTTATTCAAATTAAATAGAAACTGTCAGAGATCATTCTCATTATGCAGAATTACACGTGGACATTTCAATGTTGAATCGGAGCAAACTTCAGCTGCTTTTATTTCCTGCTTTGCTCGGAAACATTTTTTATTTTATTTTACTTTTTTAGAGTAAAATCTGCAACATAACGAGAAACTGTCAGTAACCAATGAGACGACGGCACAATACAATCACTTATAATATCCAATAAACTGTCAACTATATTAATATCTTAGAAAACACATTGAATATGATGGTGTATCAGCTCCACTGTTCCAGTCGATCACATCACGTTCTGGTTTCTGGATGTGAATTAAAAACTAAACGTGGTTTTGTTTTTGTGTCAGGATTCCTCCGAGTCGTTCCACATGGCCACCAGCCCCAGCCGAGCCTCCAGGAGAGGAGACATGACGTCCAGCCCGGGACGGGACCTGCCTCCTTTCGAGGACGAGTCGGACGGGCTGCTGGGAGACGGACCCGTGCCCGGAGAGGAGGTGGAGGAGGAGGAGGACGGAGATGGGGAGGAGCTGATTGGGGACGGGATGGAGAGGTGAGGACCGGGCTGTGTTCAGAAGGTCAACCTCCGATGACCTGTTTGTTCTGTTAATCAACACCGACTCCTTGGCCCTCTGCAGGGACTACCGTGCCATCCCGGCTCTGGATCAGTACGAGGCCGAGGGTCTGGACCTGGAGGACGAGGATCTGTCGGAGCTGTCGCCTGGAGCCCGGGCCGCCGCCGAGGAGGCGATGAGTCGGAGGGACAGGGAGCAGGGAGTCAGCGGGCGCCTGAGGAGAGGGCTGCTCTACGGTGAGGAGCTGAGTGATGGTGTATTTAAGGAAGAAGTTTCAGTACTGGGGACGTCCTGGTGACCTGGAGGGGAGGGGCTCTCCAGGTCTGTGTTCCACATATGGACGGAGGTTTCTGGAAGGATTCGATAGATTTGAGCCTGAGATCTCTACAGATGTAAACTGTGTTTTAACAAGCATTAGCATTAAACCACCTGAAAACATTAAATAAATGCAAACTGATCTTAAGCTCATTTCAAAGGAAGAGATCTTCATCTTTTGACCTTTTCTTCAACATGACAGTGGTTTTAGTTTTTACTACATCACTGTTAATGATTCTACTTTTCCAATGTGTTGACCAACGTAGGCTCGAAACGCTTGGGGTAGAAGGTAACACACAGCAGACCTGTGTGTGTGTGTGTGTGTAGAAGTGAACTGACTAATTTCTCCTTCCTTCATCCAGACAGCGAAGATGAAGACGACGAGCGACCGGCGGCTCGGCGAAGGCGATTGGCCGAGCGGGCGGCGGAGGGCGTCGACGGAGAGGACGAGGAGATGATCGAGAGCATCGAGAACCTGGAGGACATGAAGGGCCACACGGTGAGGGAGTGGGTCTCCATGGCGGCTCCCAGACTGGAAATCTACAACCGCTTCAAGAACTTCCTGCGAACCCACGTGGACGAGAACGGCCACAACGTCTTCAAGGAGAAGATCAGCGAGATGTGCAAAGGTAGCCGAGGTTCTCTTCAGCGATAAAACCCAAACATCTAGATGAATGACTTTTAAACGAATGAACCTGCGTCTGTTATTTCAGAGAACAAGGAAAGTCTGGTAGTGAACTATGAAGATCTCGCTGCCAGGGAACACGTGTTGGCCTACTTTCTACCAGAGGCTCCGACTGAGATGTTGAAGGTGAGTTTATTTTTTTATTTTTTATTTTTTAGTTTGGAAGCTCTGGAGCTGCTTCCTGTTTTGATCACAGCTGTGGATGAAGGTCATCTTACACTTTAACATTAAAAACCTTCCAACTATAAAAGCCTCTGTTGTTCCTCAGGCTTTTTGTTTGAAAACACAAAATAATTTCAGCTAAACCAAACAACAGGTGTGAAATAAATCTAACGTCAGACTCGATGAAACCGACCCGATCGTGTCTCTGTCTTTCTCGTCAGGTTTTCGATGAAGCAGCCAAAGAAGTGGTTCTGGCCATGTACCCGAAGTACGGCCGCATCGCCCACGAGATCCACGTCCGCATCTGCAACCTGCCGCTGGTCGAGGAGATCCGCTCACTCAGGTAAAGTTCTGCTCTTCAAACTAATCAGTGTCTTTCTTTTTCCATCGTTCTTCTTGTAACTGTAAAAAATAAGAATGTGCCACTAAAAGATCTTCTATTAAACAAACACTCAGTTTATCATAAATAATGAAGGAAAGAAGAAAGGAATCAAATTTCAACTGCATCTGATTCCTGCTGCTCAAATCTTCATCTTCCTCCTCCTCCTCCTCCTCCTCCTCCTCCTCCTCCAGGCAGCTGCACCTGAACCAGCTGATCCGGACCAGCGGTGTGGTGAGCAGCTGCACCGGCGTCCTCCCTCAGCTCGGCATGATCAAGTACAACTGTAACAAGTGTAACTTCGTGCTGGGGCCCTTCTTCCAGTCCCAGAACCAGGAGGTGAAGCCGGGCTCCTGTCCCGAGTGTCAGTCCCAGGGGCCCTTCGAGATCAACATGGAGGAGGTGAGCACAAAGCGTGATGTCATTCACTCTGTCGTATCTCTACCAATGAGGAGGTTGTTGTTGTTTTGTTTCTGTGAATGAACCAGTCGTCCTCCTCCTGCAGACAGTTTACCAGAACTACCAGAGAATCACCATCCAGGAAAGTCCTGGTAAAGTGGCCGCCGGGCGCCTCCCTCGCTCCAAAGACGCCATCTTGCTGGCCGACCTTGTTGACAACTGTAAACCTGGAGATGAGATTGTGAGTCTGTTTCTGAAAAGGATCAATAATCGGAAAAAAACGTTTTGATTCTACCGTGGAGAACAGAGACTAAACTTGATGCTCCTCCTCCTCCTCCTCTCAGGAGCTGACAGGAATCTACCACAACAACTACGACGGCTCCCTGAACATGGCCAACGGCTTCCCGGTGTTCGCCACCGTCATCCTGGCCAACCACATCACCTGCCGCGACGACGGGGTCGCCGTGGCCGAGCTGACGGACGAAGACGTGAAGGCCATCGTGACGCTGTCCAAGGACGAGCGCATCGGAGAGCGGGTGAGGGGTCCCGCTCCAGACGGGTGACACTAAAGCTCTGATGGGTCACACCAGTGTAACGATGGCTGCTGCTCACCTGATCTCTGACTGGTTTCCTGTTGCAGATCTTTGCCAGCATGGCTCCGTCCATCTACGGCCACGAGGACATCAAGAGAGCTCTGGCTCTGGCGCTGTTCGGAGGAGAGCCCAAAAACCCAGGTAGAGAAACCAGTCCACATGAGAGCGGGTCCGAGGTCTGGTCTGTACGGGGGACTCGTGATGACTCATG
This sequence comes from Platichthys stellatus, assembly GCA_016801935.1. NCBI lineage: Eukaryota > Metazoa > Chordata > Actinopteri > Pleuronectiformes > Pleuronectidae > Platichthys > Platichthys stellatus. The sequence continues at coordinate 28,992,549 of CM028873.1, read as the reverse complement.
ATACTCCGACTGCATCCACACTGATTTGCTGGTTTCTTGAGACTTTTAGAAAACCGTGACCCCCTTGCTCTCCTCCTGATTGGCTCTTATCGGTCACATGACTCGACTAACAGCAGTGGGTGCTCAACACTAAACGCTCTGTTTCTTTTTCCAGGCGGGAAACACAAGGTGCGCGGAGACATCAATTGTCTTCTGTGTGGAGACCCTGGAACAGCCAAGTCCCAGTTCCTCAAGTACGTGTGTTACTGTGTGTGTGTGTACAAGTACTGCTGAAGTAAATATTAAATATAATAGATGGATTACAGTGCTTCAATTAGTCCGGTTTCAGGTTTGTTACACAGGGACTGTTAATTTGAGTTGGTGTACCTAATAAACTGGTCACTGACAGTATGTGGTCAACAACAATAACAACATATAATAACTAATAACTGGTTGTGAACTGGTGTGTTAAACCTAAAGAGAGAAATAACAAATAAAACAACTGTTAATGTTTAAATGAGGACAGGAAAATCCATTTTTTATATTGAAAGATGATCAAAGTTATTGTCGGGTTTAGAATCTGAACCTGTGTCCTCTGCAGGTACGTGGAGAAGGTGTCGAGTCGCGCCGTCTTCACCACCGGTCAGGGAGCGTCCGCCGTGGGGCTGACCGCCTACGTGCAGAGACACCCGGTGAGCCGGGAGTGGACGCTGGAGGCCGGAGCGCTGGTGCTGGCCGACCGCGGCGTCTGTCTGATCGACGAGTTCGACAAGGTGAGCTGCTCGTGACCGAGGGAACTGAACCTAATCCACTTCTTACTGAGGCAGAAGTGAAACCAGACGTGTCTCTGTGCTGCAGATGAACGACTCGGACCGGACGAGTATCCACGAGGCCATGGAGCAGCAGAGCATCTCCATCTCCAAGGCCGGCATCGTCACCTCGCTGCAGGCCCGGTGCACCATCATCGCCGCCTCCAACCCCATCGGTACGTGACTCACCGGTTCAGTCAGACTAAAAAAAAAAGCTGCGACCTTCAAGCCGTCAGCGTTTGGTTCCAGCTCGAGGACGTCAGACGTTCGGCAGCTGATAAAGACGAGAGTCGCTCAGAGATGAAATCTGAGGCCGGGGACATGAAGTGCTTCAGACACAAAGAGGACAATCCTGCTTAAAATCTAAAACCACTTTAAAAAGACGAGAGATACGACATCTTCTCTCGGGCTTCGTGAGAAGTTTGTACAATGTAGAGTCTGGGGATTGAGTTTTGATTTATCGAAGGTCAGAGGTCGTTACAGAAGAGTTATCCTGAGGAAGTTCAGGAGCAGATGACAGAGTCAGAATCTCTGAGTTGAAATTGAAGGAGTTCTTCTTGTGTCACTGAGACGTAGAAAGAGACATGGAAGGTTTCGGACTGAGACGTTTATCAGCCGGTAGATGACTGGAGGATTTATAATTCATTGTTCTTCAGTTTGTATTTGCAGTGTTGTCTCGTTCTCTTGAGTGACAGCTGATGTGTCCTCTGCAGGCGGCCGGTACGACCCCTCCCTGACCTTCGCTGACAACGTGGACCTGACGGAACCCATCGTGTCGCGTTTCGACGTGTTGTGTGTCGTCCGAGACACAATCGACCCCGTGCAGGTACACGCCCCCTTCGTCTCTTTCTTCTGAAGGTTTCTGTCCAGATTCAGATGGTTTACATCCAGGACTCCTTCTCACCACTCTCCGTTTGGCTCGTGACAGGACGAGATGCTGGCTCGCTTCGTGGTCGGCTCCCACATCAAACATCACCCCAGCCACAAGGAAAGGGGCGTGGCCTTAGAGGAGGTGGTGCTGCCCAACTCGTCCGACGTGCCACCGGTTCCCCAGCAGCTGCTGAGGAAGTACATCATCTACGCCAAAGAGCGGGTACGACCACACACACCCTGGACTCTCACAGCCATGTTCATCACACACACGACTGCTGGTCTTTAACCAGTTTGACCAGTGGAAATTGAAAGTCTGCATCTTTAATCTGCAGATTCATCCCAAACTGAACCAGATGGATCAGGACAAGGTGGCTCGGATCTACAGCGAGCTCCGCAAAGAGTCGATGGTGAGTCCTCTGAACATGTCCACCTTTCACTGAGGAGACATTCCACAAAGTCAAATGTGTGTAGAGTAAATAATAGAATTTAAGGTTGTGTATATTTGTGTGGTTGTGATTTTGCGTTGCTCCTTTTGAGAATCTGTAACGTCTGATTGATGTTCGACCACCAGGCGACCGGCAGCATCCCCATCACCGTGCGTCACATCGAGTCCATGATCCGAATGGCCGAGGCCCACGCCAAGATCCACCTGAGGGACTACGTGCTGGAGGACGACGTGAACATGGCGATCAGGGTGATGCTGGAGAGCTTCATCGACACGCAGAAGTTCAGCGTCATGAGGAGCATGAGGAAGGTCAGTGGTCTCTCACTGTCACAGAGGGTTCAGGGTCTCAGGACTTTAACGCCGCGGCAAAACAGGAAGTGCTCATCCTCAAAGTTGCAAAAGTGTAAACAAACCCAAGATTTAAACATATTTCCTGTGTTTGCATTGATTAAATGTATTTGAATGCAATATAAAGTATAATACACTTTAAAATATACACAATGTAATGGTATTTCTGAGTACAGCTGAAAATCTGTCAGTTTGTGTCTAATGTTCATGAATCTGTTTCCTCGCAGACGTTCGCTCGGTATCTGGCTTTCCGCAGAGACAACAACGAGCTGCTGCTCTTCATCCTCAAGCAGCTGGTGGCCGAGCAGGTCTCCTACCAGCGCAACCGCTACGGCGCCCAGAACGACACCATCGAGATCCCGGAGAAGGAGCTGCAGGACAAGGTAACGAGGAACCACAGGGTCACATGGTGTAGATACTTGACTGGGCGTGTTCCCGGGTCAGAGACTCGTCACGGATACGTCCCTGATCAGTTGACCTCAGACGATACAGAAGCACGCAATACTTTTCTGCTATCAGTAAGAAAGGATAACAAGTTCTAATCGTCTCTTTTTGTCCTCCTCCTCTTCCTCTGTCCTCTTCCTCTTCCTCCTGCAGGCGAGACAGATCAACATCCACAACCTGTCTGCCTTCTACGACAGCGACCATTTCCGCTCCAACAAGTTCAGCCACGACGGCAAAAAGAAACTGATCCTGCAGCAGTTCTGAGTTTTCTCTCCTCTTCCTCCTCTTCCTCCCAGTGTTCAAGTGTTGCTTGAACTCGATTTCTGGGCCTATCTCTATCGTTGTAGAAAACAGTGCTTGTGGTTGTTATCATGTCGGTTGTGTCACAAGTGAGATGTTGTTTCCTTTGGGCTCTGAAGTGATTTGAAAATGTCTGAAGAGAGAAAAGGAGCTGGGAGGACGTGTGAAAGGGGAGGAGTCAGTTTTCATCCAATCACAGCTCGGAGCAGAACACAGACGAGGAATTTGGTTTCGACCATTAGATGTGCTGACAAGCGATGGAGGAACCGGAAGCAGCTGATTCCTCACAGATGATGAAATATTTAAAATGTGGGTTATAACAGGGAATGAATAAGTCGACGTGTGTTCAGGACGTTAAAGGTTCAGTTCATGTTACGCTGCATCGCCACAAACTAAAGGAAGAGTGGATCTAAAATCAGTTCAGTAAAAATACAGAATTAAATATGAGAATTTAATGTTTCAGAAAAATAAGCCGATCCTCTGTTTTCTGTCTGTATCTGTCCCCACGAGGGCCGAGTGTAAATAAATGTAAATGTTTTTGTCCGTGATGTCGTAGAAAAATACTTTTCTTCTCATTCTGGTGGAAGTTCGACCTGAAGATTTGAACATAAAAAGATTTTGTATGTTAAAACGAACGCGTGTTTAATGTTTCTACTGTGGAAACTCACTTGAAGTTGGATTGTTGGTGTTTTGATAATAAACTTGTTTAACTTCTGCTCTGCATCATTCAGTGTGATTCACGAAACATGATATTCCTAAAGGATATAAAACAATACTTCTTGATATATTTTAAATGTTGCCCTGCAGGATTTGGTCATAACAGCTTTTCTTATAATAAAAGTTTGGAGCTGTTGTGTACGTGCAGCACCTGAACGCAGCAGGGGTCATCTCTGGCGCCATCTAGCGGCGGGTGGTGTGAACAGCAGCCAGCAGCAGTCACACGGCTATTTCAGCGTCGTTGCAGCAGCAGAGGAGGAAGAGGAGGAGGAAGAGGAAGATCACATCCTGCAGCTCTGTCCTCCAGCCTCACACCGGAGACTCACGCGGAGTGAACCCGCAGCACAGAGCACACAGAGCGGCCACGAGCAGCGCGTCACCGCGTAGACCTCCATCCACCCAGAGAGCAGGTGAGGAAGAGGAAGAGGAGGAAGATCACATCCTGCTGAGCTCTGTCCCTCCGTCTGTCCTCCAGCCTCACAACACGGACACACACCGGACACACACACAGGGAGCCTGCAGACCTTCATCCATCCAGAGTCCATTCAGAACCGGTGAGGAAGAGGAGGAGGAAGAAGAGGCAGCACTGCAGCAGACATGCCGGGCCTGCTCTTCATCACACTCATCAGCGGTGAGTGTGATTACTCATCTCATCCAATCAGGAGCTCAGATTCAATTCGTCTTCATCATTTAGAGAATAAGTGCGAGGAGACTTTGAACTCATCACATGTTCGAGTCCACGTGACTGGTTGTGTGTTTTATTGATGTTTACTAGTGTTTGTGTGTTTTATTGTTGTTTATCAATTCTGCAAGGTGGATGCACTGTGTGGGACACACAAACACACACGCACAAACACACGCACACAAGCACACACACACAAGCACACACACACACACACACACACACACACACACACACACTGCCTGATGTTTGCTTGTGAAGTCAAATCCGGATGTTTCCAGTGATTAAAGCTGCAGCTGATGTTTATTTTCATTAACCCTAAAATACAACATCCCAAATTCCAAAATTCTACAGAATAATTAGTCAATAATTATCAAATTAATGCTCAAATATCACTTTACAAAATATCATGAATGGCACATGGATAATAATCTGATCATCAGTTTATCATCATGTGACAAACAAAACATCAGATCCTCTCATTTAGAAGCAAGAAAGTGAAACAATGACCAAGCATGATTCTTCAAAACACAAATCTTCTGTTGATTAATTATTGATTATGTTTATTCAGACCTGTTAACAACATTTATGGATATTTGGCATCGTCATCGTTGAAACGTCTGAATGTTTAATTCATTGCAGGCGTCACAGACTCCAGCTCCTTCATCTGCTCTGAGGCCAGCCACAGATTTCATTCTGCAGGTTGAGGTTTTAGAAATAAGAGCTCAATGAGTCAGTAGTTTCCTTTGAATCAAAGCTTAAGACCTAGTGATTGCTCTCTTCATGGGGGGGGGGGGGGGGGGATTTTCTCTGCCTCAGTTTCTGTCTCACGTTGTTGTTTTTGTTTTAGTCTTGTGTGTTTGTTGTGTTTGCTTCGAGAGAAGCTGCAGAGATGAAGATCTCCTTGTTGTTATTACCATGAGAAGGAAGCTGGGTCTCCAACACGGAGGCCTGAGGGGGGGCAGAGAGGAGACCAGGGGTGAGGAGGAGCAGATTTGGGGGAGGGTCTCTGTCCATAAGCTGATCTGAGAAAGGGGCTTTAATGAGCCCCCCCTCACAGAATCAAAGCTGGAGACGACAGATGCAGTGTTGATGGAAACTTTAGGGTCCGAGCCACAGACCTCGATGTGAGGGGCTCATGCCTCAGAAGGGACGAGTCCTCCATGGGTGTGGCACAGCGCCACCTTCAGGATTTCAACCAATCTACCCCCCCCCCCCCCCCAACCAAACCCCCCCCCCCCCCCCCCCCCACGGCACAAATCACAGACATTCACCAGACTGAAGTCACATGTAGCGTGTTCAGTCCGAGGTTGTGTCTCCTGACGAACTCCTACAGAATCTCAAGATCTGTCCGGAAGGAAACTTCTTTAAACGTTTTTGTTTTCCTTGAACATTGTTTCAACATGAGGGTTGATGTATCAACGACAGCTTCTCACTGGTCTAACTGGTTTCAATGGTCTCACTGGTCTAACAGGTCTCAGTGGTCTCAGTGGTCTCCATGGTCTCACTGGTCACACTGGACTCAAGGGTCTCACTGGACTCAAGGGTCTCACTGGACTCAAGGGTCTCAATGGACTCACTGGTCTCAATGGACTCAATGGTCTTACCGGTCACAGCCGCATCTGAACAGACCAGGAGGAAGACGATGAAGAAGAGCTCTGCACATTTTGACCATCACCACACGTGTGATGACATGAGGAACACAGGAAGTTGTTATAACTCACACAGTTCATGCTCATCTCCCTCCCTGAAGCCGTCTCCTGCCGGTCACAGCGCCACCTACTGGCAACAGAAAGTAAACCTCATGACACAATCATGAAATGTTCGTGTCCTGGTCTCCGTGTTGTGCACAGTAACAGTGTCCCCTCAGACTGAAGGACGAGGGGGGGGGGGGGGCAGCTTAGCGTGTCTGTTGTGCACAGTAACAGTGTCCCCTCAGACTGAAGGACGAGGGGGGGGGGGGTCAGCTTAGCGTGTCGCATACAAGTTTGAGACATGTTGGCCATACCATGATATGGTAATCTGCCCTGAGGTCAGACAGCCATCTGTGCTCCCAGACAGAGAGCATCATGGGAGGAGCCTGAAATGAAATGTTATTATAGATATAATGACTTCGACTCATCACATTTAGCATTGATGAGCAATATAGCATTAACTAATATTATAATATATCAGAAGGCACAAGAGGGCATCATGACACTTCTGAGGTTTTATATATTATTTCTACTGTGTTTTATTTTATTCTGATTCATGAACATTTCTGGATGCTAGTTGAGTTTTAGTTGTTAAATTAATAAACAACCATAATACAGTGTATTATTCTATTATAACATTATAGTGGTATTACAGATGCGTAGTATTTATATTCTGGATAATAAAATGAAGAGGTTTAAAGTACAATGTATACTACTGTTTACTTTCACCTCTGAAAGAAGTTTGTCACAATCAATATACAAACATTTATATATTATATTATATATTATATAATATTTCAACCAAATATTTGACTTGTTATTTAGTTCATAGCCTTTTTAAATCTATACTTTTGTAGAAAGGCAAGAGTTCAGGAAGATAAATTAAGGTTTAACTGTGTAAATAATATCAGTTGTTACATTTCCCAGTGTCTCCAGTCAACCCTATGATTAAATGGTAGCAAACAATAATGTGTTAATATGAATATTTCATGTCAGTCCTTGTTTCAGATTATATTTGAGTTGTCCGTTCTGTTTTAATTCTATTTCTTCCCCCAGCTGAATCTTAAAGCCTCTGCTGATGTGGACATTTAACAATTGAATTTCAAACTAAAGCCTGTCTCCAGTGTGACTGTGGTTTCTCCTCTGTCTCCTGCAGCTCTCGTGTCCAGCTGTGACGGTTTCAGACGGACCTCGTCCCAGCGCCTCTCACCGCTCAGACAGGATGAAAGCCCAGCCCAGGAACTAGTCCGAACCAAACGCCACTCAGTCCAGGAGCTGGTGCGAGCCCAGCCTCACTTGGTTCATGACATGGGCTGGCCCGAGATTCGTGAAATATCCAGATCCGAGGTGGAGTCTAACTCGTCTCAGTTAAAGCCACCGTCCTCCGGAGGTCAGGACGCAGCCAGGACCGCGGCCGCTGTGGACGAAGACATGGAAGAGGAGATGGAGGTGAGGAGGATGTGGAGAAACGGTCGGAGCTGAACCCAAACAGCTGCACTAATATTGACGTCTGAACAATGATGACGATTTTCAGTTGAAAGTTGTATTGGAAACTTTTCTTTAAGTTTATTGGTCACAAATCGTTTTTATGTAAAAATGTTAATATCAGTTGTAAAGTGAAAGTTCCTCTGTGATTTCAGTGGCCAACACAAACGGTGCAGTCACATTATCTCAGTAAACAGTCGAGCTAAAGCTTCAGAACAAAGATAATCTCTGAACTGAGAGTCAGTCTGTGACTTTGTTTATTAGAAACCCATTTATTTGGTTAGGAGATTTTATGCATGTAAGCATGAATTTGTCCATCTGTTCCTCTACTTTCAGCGTATGGTCCATTTGGCAGCTCCACAGGACGCAGGAGGTTACCGGGCTCACACAGACCCAGACACGGAGCCCTTCGGTGGGCCGGGTGCCGGCGATGCCTCCCAGGAGGCCTCTGGCTTCTATGGAACGGACACGGAGGACAGATACAGAGGAGAGGAGGGAGGAGAGGACCGAGAGAGAAGAGGAGGAGGAGAGGACGAGTGGGAGGAGAGAGAGAGGAGAAGGGGGGACGAGCATGACGCTTCAGATGTGATCCACCTTACCCCAGATCTGGACACTCTGATTGGTTTGTAGAAATAACTTCCCCTACAGAACTAAATCACACACTCGTCAAACCTGCTGTTATTTATCTTCAGTGATTTATTGAGATCCAGCAAAGATCTCTCCTCTGCCCTGAGGATCAGACGTGTCCGAAACAGACTCTGCTGCTCGTTAAGTGTGTTAGAAGTGTTTACACACACACACGCACACACACACACACACACACACACACACACACACACACACACACACACACATGTTCCTGACATGTCTGTTTGTGTCTCTCAGGCTACAGTCCATCCCTCCACCCAACCAGCTCCCTGCAGCCCATCATCTCCTCCCCAGCTGAGCTGCATGATCCTGGGCTACAAGAACATCGAGCGTCCCCTGTCCTGGAGGTGAGGACAGAGAGAAGGTGTCTCCATGACGAAAATTATATTTCACCGTATATGTGTTTTACCTTAACCTCCCTGTGCAGTTTCAGTCACATACATTCTTTTTCCAGGCTCATATGATGTCACTGAAATCTAAACAGCTCCTCTTTGAGTCCAAGGGAAAAGTGGTCAGAACTTGGTGTAGTGTCCTAAAGGCAGACATGAAATATCACGTTCAAGAGGCCAAAACATGTTCTGTGAGGTCACTTCGACATTGACCTTTGACCTTTGACCTTTGACTTAACATTTTTATAAAATAAATTCCCTAAATGCTTTCTTGAGTTTTTGTGTTCAGAAGAATGAGCCGGACAACCTGACAACATATTAAAGTTTCACACAGCTCGCAAAAACGAACTCAACAAAGTCAGTGATACCTGAGCTGTGCACTGCATGGAGTAACAGCAGTAAATGTTTATTAGTTATAGAATTGAAGTATTTATGATTTTATTTACACAAGTTTAACTTCATGAATATACAAAGATGTAAAACACAGCAAGGACAAAGTGTGAAGACGACTTGAAACAGAGGAATCATCCGCTGAAGTTTGACTTTAATTAGATCACAATAAATCTGACGTAATCCACTAACCCCGCGCTGAAGGATTTAATTAGTCTTTAACTGCTTCGTGAGATTATGGGATTAATTGTGTTTCTTTGCCCTAATCGTCTGAGTCAGAAGACGCTTGACTCAGCAAAGAGCAGAGATGATAAACGACCTCAGACACACACAGAGAAGTGTCTCTGCAGGTTGATATAAATCACTAATCTTATATTATCATCAGTAATATAAGTGATAGTACTTTTATCCCCTACCAATATTACTACAACTGTATTTCCACCATGTCCTCATGCCGATATCAAACCAACCTGATTACAACTCGAACCGAACCACGATCAGTTGTTTCCACTTATATCATGAAGGACAAGTGGCCGTAAATAAAGGAGACAACATGTCTTCCACTCCAGATGGGTCCTTTAGAGAGGGAGCTGTGGGAGGCCGAGCGGGAGGAAGACGTTCAGTCCAGTGGATACGGAGTCCGTCACTCCTCCATCGCCTCCACGACCACAACATCCACACCCGCTTCCACTGCTGCTGCTGCAGGCGGAGACGCTGCAGGAACCTCCCCCCCTGAGACGGACACTGGCACTGACTTCGGGCTGCTGGGAAGTTTTACAAAAGGTAGAGCAAATATAAAAAATCAGTTTATGATGACGGGTTTGATTTGGTTTCCTGTTTCTATCTTTGAAATGTTTTTATTTACATGCACCCACGGTTTGAAGCTGCTGATTAGAAAGGTTAAAATGTGTACAGATGAGATGAGTCCTATTATTGGCCTAAAATGTTAGTAGACTAAATAAGCTTAGCTTAGCATAAAGACTGGAAACAGGTGGAAACAGCTAGCCTAGCAATAGTAACTAAAACCCACCTAAGATAAAGACTTCACATCTTTAAGGAACAAAGGTGCTGAAATGTGATGTGTCTGGTTTGTGTTGGCAGATGAGACGGAGGATGAGGAGACAGAGCGGGAGGAGGAAGAGGAGCACACCGGCCTGTTTACCCAGAGTCCCACTGTAGCAGAGGTCGGCCTGGCCCCCAGCAGAGAGCCTCTGCAGCCCAGTGTGGAGGAAGAGGAGCGAGGGAATAAAGGTGGGAAGGATCTTTTACACTTCAGTATTATAACCTCCCAATTTTTCTCAAATCTAAAATAGTCAAAGTAAAACCATACTCTCTATTCGGATCATGCTTCTCAGGGCCTGATGTCTAAAGCCATAAGGAGTACATTTTAAAAGAATACGCTGAATATCACAATATCCGATGAAGTACTTGTATATTTGCTCGAGCAGACCGACTGAATGACCGAGGAGCCGAGGTGGAGGAGGAGAGCTGGAAGAAGATGGAGGGAGAAGGAGCATTAATCCGTCAGATCGTCCCGCTCACCACAGATCCCTCACCGACCATCAGCTTCACCGACCCGGCCTGGGCTTCGTTAGACAAGACCACGTCCCTGGAGAGCCAGGGGTCGGAGGTCAGGGGCGGGGGGGCGATGACTGCCACAGAGAACATGAAGGTGGCACAGCAGGTACGTTGTCATGCTGAAGATCCATCCACATGTTTTTATCACAAGAAAAACCAGCAGGTCAGTTTAGAGTCTCCAATCAACCTAATTAAACTGGGAACCTTCTCCCAGTGAGGTAAACCACTGCCCCATCATTAGAGGATGTTCACACTGGTGTTGTGCAATAATAGGTAGACTTAATGTTGGCTAATTATTAATAATCATAAATATGATAATTCAAATATTACAATTATTTATAAAAAATAATACAATAAAGTTATCAATTGAGAATAATGAAATTATTAATGAAAAACAGTACAATTATCAATTAACAATAATACAATTATAAAATTATAATTTATAAATGACGGGGCACCCCCCTTGTCTCATTTAGATCCAGTTCAATTAGAAATCTCCATATTTACTAAAGATTATATAATGAACAGTGACGGTTATGGAGTTCTTGACAGTGTAGAGGTTGGCAAAATTCACTTATGCGACATTAATGAAAAAACATTTGTAAAAGATTATTTTATTATGAATATAACTAAGTATAAAAACACAAATTACTAACAACGTGCTAACTAAACAAAGATGTGTATGTCTGTGTGTCTTTGTAAATACAAGTGTACCCAAAATGGCCGCTGGCCAAACTAAAGAAACAGCCCCCCTCCTTTTGAAGTGGTTTTACGACAGGTAGCGGGGGAGGAGATAACTAGGTGAAGAGATATGTGTGTGTCTGTGTTGGTGCTAAGTTAGACAAAGGGTGTAGAATGAACTGCAAAGAAAGACTCTGAGGAGCATAGCAAACTAACATTACTTTAGGATAACTTATAACCAAAGTATCACAAAATGAATCAAACTTATAAACACCACACAGAATCGATTAAATAGTCTTGCTTAGTATAATTGTTAAGCCCAGTTGTGTTACCCAATCCGAGGAAAAGGGAAAAAGGAAGTTGCAGTTCTGTGAAGTTGGTCTGGCTGGTCTTATAGTATCTGCCTTAGCGGTTCTGTTGAGCTGTGCAGCTCAGATGCTGGTTGAAGTTTTCCTGCAGGACATCGAGTCGCTGCTCGGAGTTTGGTAGAACTTGAGATGCAAGGAGGTTTCCTTAGTGAGATGAGCTGGAAGCTGCACCTTTGCGCTCCTCTGGTTGGATTCGAAAAGATGATGCGAGCTGGAGAAATCAGGTTTCTCCCCTCGCCGATGCAGGAAGAGAGGCTGGCAGCCTTCCACCATCAGACGGATTGAAGAAAGAGAAAGAATCGGGGCCTTATATTGCCCTGGGACCTCACAGGTCATGGGGTCCAGAGTGACCAATAGGAGGCTAATCACACCTCTGCTCTGGTTGAAGTTGAGGAATCCTGGGAGACTGAGTTCCCTGTGCTGTGGCTTTTTCCAGAACAATGGAACATGTGGTTTCAGGCTTTAGACTGCCCATATAGGCCGAAGAGAAGGCCTTTGGTTTTACAAAAACACTGTCCCAACACTGCTGTTGTCAAATCTTTCAGGTGGTGTGTATAGACTGGAAGGACCTGGTTGGACGTGGGTATGTCGTCCTCAACATGACGCAAAACCTGAACTGTGTAAGTACAAATAATATGTACAGTAATGAAAAGGTCTGAATTCTGTACTTTAACGTCACTAAATCCTCAGATTAATGAGGCTTCGATGCACCAACGACTCCTTCAATGCTTCCTAACTTATCTCCTTTAGCAGTAACATCGTAGTTACACCTGGACACACCTACGCAAATATAACGTAGAAGGAATGGCTTATTTATTCTCTTGATGCAGTTGAGAAAGCAAATGTTTTGCAGTTGTTTTCTGTTTCTGTTGTTTTCCCTTTTACTTAAGTTAGCATCAACATATCAAGCCTCATCAATTAAATGAAGTGTTTATTAGTAAAAGGTATCTTCATTAACCACAACTTGATAAAGTACCAATTAAAAATGAAAGTTCTAAGCAAAATGTTCATTTGATAATTTATGTATTTTTATGTGTTGCCTGTGACCTCGACTGAATATTGAGCTCCAGATGTTTGGAGGCAGAGCTTGGTGACATTTTCAAGAAAACTTTACGGTGGTGGGTTCAAAGACTCGCTGCAGTGCATTGTGGGACACAGAGGCTAACATCAGGAGGCTCATGGGCTGGTCCATCATCTTGATACTTCTGGTATCAGTGTGTGCGTCCATGTGGGGTGAGGATATGTGTACATGTGGGAGAATCACTGATAACTGTAAGTGTGTGTATGTGTGTTTGTGTGTGTGACAGGAGGAGTTCCGTGTGGACCAGGGTGTGCGGTTGCTGAAGATCATCGAGCGAGTGTTTGCTTGGAAGATGAACAGCCCTGAGGGATCATTGGTACTCTTCCTCAGCAAGCCCACACACCAGCAGCACCAGCTCCTGATGAACGTGGCATCTGGCCACGGTACACACACACACACACACACACACACACACACACACACACACACACACACACTCACAACAACACATACACACGTTTTTACACAAAAGTTTTTCTTAGTAGTTTGTCCTGACTCTTGTTTAATGTTAAGGGCAGAGGATGTCACAGCTTGTTAAAGCCCTATGAGACAAATTGTAATTTGTGAATATGGAATATACAATGAAGAGTACATTCTACATAAACACATGTATTTCTGTGTGTCTATTTGCTAGGGGAAATTGACTCAGGGATTCAGACACAGTCACTTGCACCTGCACACTCTTTACTCTCACTCCAGCATGTACAGTTTATCTACATTCATGATATACTGTGTTTACATCTTACAGTTCTACATGTATTCATATTCCTTTGTTGCATCTTTTCAAATTTCTACTTCTTTCAGTTGTTTCTTTCAATGTGTTTCAAATACATTCTGTTTGTAGATTGTGACTTTGACAAATAAAACCGTTGACATTCTTGACTTTATTTGCAGGCACAGGTTTGTTTCAATTGTTGTGTTGTGTCTCTCAGGAGTGATCGGCACCAGTGATGTGCTGGACATGTTGGGGGAGATCAGGAAAAGTCTGAATAAGGTAAAATAACTGCAGAGTTTACATTTATAGATTTAGATTATAAGGTTTCTGCTTGTAGGAAACAGTGTGATACCTACCTGTTCATTTATATACAGTGCCTTGCATAAGTATTCACCCCCCTTGGACTTTTTCCCATTTTGAACTGTTACAAACTGGAATTCATTTGACACAACACAACACAGTTTTTTAACGGTGTGGATAAACAGCAAACACAGAACAGCCTCAATGAACGAACCAGCATCCAGTCAAAATGAGAAATACTCACCGCGTGTGAAGCTGGTAGAGTTGCTGCAGACCACAGCACATCCGGAGTTCGTGACGCCAAATTCTATGGTATAATGCATGCAGCCGAAATATGTCGATGTCGTTGTTGAAGTTGATGATGATGAAGGAATCTCAGTGATTTTAGAGTTTAAAACTTCTCAGAGGGATTTTTCTGCATAAATAAAGGACGTAGCTCTTTAGTTTCCATTTCTGTATATTAGCAGGGAGCTGATCTGAAAGAGCGATAGTTTAAATATATTCAGCAAAAGATCACCGGGCTACAAACTGTTTTTTTAGTTTTAAGGCAACTGCAGGAAACGTTTATTATTTTACAGTGCGGGACTGAACTCTGCGTGTTTGCCTCCTCAGGTGGGAATCCAGAGCTACAGTGCCACCAGCCGCTGTGTGTCCCGGCCCAGTCAGACACGCAGCGACTACGGGAAGCTGTTTGTGGTGCTGGTCATCATCGGCTCCGTCTGCATGGTCATCATCACTTCTGGGTTCTTATACATCTGCTGGCAAAGACGACTGCCGGCAACCAAGACGACGGTCAGTGAACACGCACAGAAAGAAATGCAAGGCCTGTTCTTCACAGTTTTATTCAGACATTCATTTTGATTTATTTCAAACATGTGAATAATTAAAAAGAGAAATTTACTAACATGTGAAAAAATTTACCTTAATTAAAGTAACTCAAAGTAAAGCAGTATAGCGTAACGTGATATGGCGTGACCAGATTTTTCCCTCAGGAGGTGGTGGAGACCAAAACCAGAGCCAAAATCTACTGGGCTTGTAATCAGCAGGTGTCTAAATATTCGGTGATCTTTGACCTTTACAGTTTCGCGCTGAGGAGCTTCACTTTGTGGAGAATGGCTGCCACGACAACCCCATGCTGGACGTGACCAACGACAACCAGTCTGAGATGCAGGAGAAGAAGCCGAGCACCAACGGACTGACGGGGGGGGGCGAGACAGGAAAGGACGACAGCAGTCGCTGGCAGGTGATGGGAAGACTGATTAAGTGGATGTACGAGGACAAAAAGATGAACAGATGAAGGATGAGTGAATAATGTTCTCACACACGTGGCAGCGCTTAAGTGTTGAATAATCTGCTGTTGGTTTCTTAAGGGAAAACTTTATTCTGCTCAGCTACAGCGTGAAGCCTCTCGTCTGGTTTCTCTTTCAGGTGTTTGTCAATCAAGCGGCGGCTGAGGAGGAGGAGGAGGAAGAGGAGCAGGACACACATCTCTGATGGAGGAAGAGGAAGAGGAGACAGGCTATGATGGATGGGCGTTTTTTATAGATGGTGGAGCCCAGAGAAGAAGAAGAAGAATAGGAAGATGGCAGAAGAGAAAACAAGGTGTCTTCGATTGAGGGAAGATAGGAAGAGGAGGTGGAGGAAAGAAAAGAGAGAAGTGGGGATGAAGGCGAAAAGCCTGAGTGAAAGATGTGTGGTGCAGGAGCAGGAGTCACTGACGTCATCACAGCGATGAGACACCGAGGTGAACATCACATTCATGAATTCATAGAAAAACAATCAAATCTAAAACCATTTAAAATGGTTGTTAAAGACGGACGTCAGATCCCAACTTGATGTTTGAAAATATCACCATTACATAAACAATCTGTTTAATGTGCCTTATGCTTTTAGCGCTTGACAATATGGCTGCATGACACAATTAACACAAACAACACATCACAGAGCAAAGCACCTTTTTCCAGCTTCAACGGTTGAATGTAAAGAAGCAATTGTTTAGTTTGTGTCACAAGGAAACAAACTTTACTTGACACAACAATATGACCGGCAGCAGGAATCCAAAATAATTCAATAGGCTGAAAGTACGGATAATAATGTCATAATTTAAAATGTATATTGAGATGAACGTGGAAAGATCACCAATGAAAAGAAGTCGGGTACAAAGCAAAACCTACGATGAGCCTAAAAAATGTAATTACCCAGAAGGTCGCTCAGAGGTCACTTTATCTTTCCTGGATCCGACCCATAACCAAATTCTAAAGTCTAATTAAAAACATCCTGGTGAGTTTCACATCCCTGCAGATGATCAGTGGTTTCACCTCCACGTCTAACTCCGGTGACGGCAGCGACTCCTCTCGGCTTCTCCTCCGAATCACCGGACAGGAAGTTGAGCCTCTAGCGACTTTGAAAGTAAGGTTTTGGCACTTTATCGATTCCTCTTTGGAAATAGTGACTATCATCGCTGAAATGCTGCATCACGTTAAATGTATAACATAAAGCGATTTCAAATAACTCTATTTTGCTTATAGGAATGGTTGTAACTGCTGAGGATGTTTACTGTTCCCTCTGCAACAACTTGTGTTAAATATACTGACGTGCTGTTAGCCTGATGCTTCTCTTTAACGGTGCTGGAATGGCTGCTCTATGCTCCTCAGTAAATCCTGAGGCTTTGACACACGGGCAACATTTAGAGGCCAAAAGCATGAGAATAAAGTGAGTTACAGTCGAGCCCCAAGTCTTCTGTCTTTAGTGTTTAATGTTCAAATCAACACGTCATGTTCAGGTCAGTCATCTAATGTCCAAGTAACTCTGATCCCATCTGTATTACTATGGTCAGAATATCAGAGGCTCAGCAATCAGTCATTAATTGAGTATCAGGATCTAGTCCCTGTTGCAAAAAGTATCTTCAAGACTCTAAGATCGAGTACAAGTCACCATGGCACATTTCAGTCGTCATTAAAGACCTGTCACAGCTTTGTGATTGTGAGCTTAGTAGTGTTCGGGTCCCTCAAGTCGTGTCTGAACGACCAGGAGTTTGTCTGAGTCACTACGATCATGTCTGAGTCAGTAGGATCATGTCAGTGTGATTATATTTTAATCAACAATTCATCAGGACAATTTCATGTCATGAGGGTCACGTCTGAGTCACCATGTTGGAGTCAGGAAGGACGAGTCCCTGTGAATGGGTCCTAGTCACGATGGTCAAGTTTGTTTAACTGATTAACATTTAAATCTAACACCTTTGTGTGGTTCTCAGTGAGAGGATCAGTTGACTGACTGGAGACAGACAATCGTCCAGAAGCTGCGTTAAACATTGACCATGCTTGTTTTCAGGCTTTAACTACCATGTAGGCCGGAGAGGAGGCCTGTGGTTCCACAAAAACCATGTCCCAACATTCTATTTCTCATATTTTATTCAGTGACTTCATCACGCCGTTCTCCGTCTCCATGCTGGTCACATTTAAATCTCATTTAATTCAGATGTTGCCCGTGTTTTTGCTCTTTTTCTAAGACTTTCCTCGATGTAACTAATGAAAAAGGCTTCACTATAAACTAGGCTGATTTAAATGCATTTTTGCAGCTCAGCAGGATCGTTCAGGACCGAGCGAGGATTAGAGTTTCTTAAATGTGCAGTATATATGATCTGTTTCTGAAAGCACAAGAGACCGGCAGGACGCATTCCCCTTGTCCTGCACTTGAAGACAGATTATAGGAGCATGTAGCTTTCAGCACTGCAGCCTCGATATAGACACAGACAGCGTCTCCTTCTTTCCTTTGCTGAAAGAGTCGGTTTAAAAGACAAATTTTGTCGCCTTCTTGCTAGAAATCCACTTAACACTGAACAGATCCTTTACAACTGTTTTAACAAGGGCTTTTCTTTCCAGAAAGCCTCACGCAGTTTCCATTTAGTAGCAGTGCCAGTGCAAGTCAGTGGGCATTCAGCTGTAAGAAAAAGTAATAACAAGTTACCCTTTGTATAAAGAAAAGATGGTTAGTTTCATAGTGTGAATTTGCTGCTATTCAACGAATATATTGTTCAGTTATTATTCATTCATGGCAGGTATTTCATTTATTTTCTCCTTTCTGTACATCTGTTTATATTTGTATTACATGTTGTGTCACCCTTTTGGTTGTCAATGTAATAAGTTAACTGTGAGAAATAAAGTGTAGAGTAAATGAGATGTTTTGTAATTTCTCGCCCGTTAAACCTTGACACGGATAGTGGAAGATTTCTTATGTTTGCAGGATTAAATGTTTGTGAATAAACAGAATAGTTTAGTCAGTAGTGGTTAGTTTCAGTAGTTTGTCATGTTTAAGAAAAAGACGACATCTTCATTTCCAGTTTAACACAAGTTCAGGTTCCTCTAATTCATTTCAAACACGGGTTTGAGTAAATCACAATTATAGTTTGCATTGGAACACTGCAAGGAAATTTACAACATAATGTATATATACATATATATAAAAACATATTTAATGACTCATTTCATTATTGATCAAGAGTTTTTTTTATTCTTTGTACTTTCATAAAAATAGTGATTGAATATATTGAACCTATTGATCCATGGACTTTATTTCAATTAAATTTTCAATAAAATCCAGACACAACTATTAAAATACATAAACAAACAAATAACCATATGAGACCATGTTTGGCGAGTTAATGTGACATAGTGACTCCCATTCCTTGCTACCTGCAGCCAAGTGAACAGAACCCGCTTCCTTACCTCGTTCCGCTCGGCAAGGGGTGTTCAACTTTAATCCATATTTATTTTGGTCCGTAAGGTTGTGAATAGCCTCTGCTAGCGGCCTGTCGTCCTTGCTGCTACTATTCTTGTGCCGCGGCTGTACAGCAGGTGTTATATTTGCCTTGGCCCGGAAGTGAAGGAAGGTGCGTTTATTAAAATGGTCCGCTCCTTAAAGCTACAGGTATTTATGCGAGGGGAGACACTACGTGTACAAAGACAACAAATTACTAACTGAAATAACCCAACACATAGTTGAACATAAAGAACAAAATAAGCCCAACCTAAATAACAGAACAAAACAGTCTGCATAACCTGGCAGGTTTAGCAGACAGTTGCAACAACTGTTGATTTATTAGTCAGCTGTTAAACTTGCAAAACCGGCAAAAGATCAAATACTTATTTCTTTCACAGTATAGGTGTGTATTATATGAGGGATAATTCAGTAGAAACAAGAAATAAACACAAATCTTTCATGTTATTCAATGAGTTATTTTTTCTAGGGAGAAATAAATTGTTTAACTGATAAAATCAGGTGAAAGGGGAATTCTAAATTCTCTATTTACGAAAGTGAACTATGAATATGGATAATCTGAAAAGTTTCTGACAAATCTTAACAAATAATTTTGTTGTAAACGATGCAACTTAAATCTTTGACCACACAGAGCAAGTAAATTCATTCTCTCCTATATTACTACTCATATGCAGTTAGATTACCAATTAGTCTAAATCTTTTACCAAACTAGGAGCAACTAAATGACCTCTCTTATGTACAGTTAGATGGACCTTTTGATGAAATCGTTGACCACACTCAGAACAACTAAACGGTTTCTTTCCTGTATGAATCCTCAAATGTAGAGTTAGCCTGCTCTTAAGAGAAAATCTTTCACCACACTCAGAGCAACTAAACGGTTTCTCTCCTGTATGAATCCTCAAATGTAGAGTCAGACTGTTCTTTTGAGAAAATCTTTTACCACACTCAGAGCAACTAAACGGTTTCTCTCCTGTATGAATCCTCAAATGTAGAGTCAGACTGCTCTTTTGAGAAAATCTTTTACCACACTCAGAGCAACTAAACGGTTTCTCTCCTGTATGAATCCTCAAATGTAGAGTTAGCTTGCTCTTATAAGAAAATCTTTTACCACACTCAGAGCAACTGAATCTCTCTCCTGTGTGAGTCCTCATGTGAACAGTTACTTCACCACTCTGAAGAAATCTTTTACCACACTCGGAGCAACTAAACGGTTTCTCTCCTGTATGAGACCTCCTATGTACAGTTAGATGGCTATTCTGTCTGAATCTTTTACCACACTTGGAGCAACTAAATGGTTTCTCTCCTGTATGAGTCCTCATATGTACAGTTAGATCGCTCTTTTGAAAATATCTTTTTCCACACTCGGAGCAACTAAACGGTTTCTCTCCTGTATGAGTCCTCATATGCACAGTTAGTCTGGGCTTTTGTCTGAATCTTTGACCACAATCAGAACAACCAAACGGTTTCTCTCCTGTATGAATCATCATATGTACAGTTAGTCCGCTCTTACGAAAAAATCTTAATCCACACTCGGAGCAACTAAACGGTTTCTCTCCTGTGTGAGTCTTCATATGTACAGTTAGATCGCAATTCCGTCTGAATCTTTTAACACACTCAGAGCAACTAAACGGTCTCTCTCCTTTATGAATCTTCATGTGTACATTTAGATCGCCCTTACGTCTGTATCTTTTATCACACTCAGAACAACTAAATGGTTTCTCTCCTGTATGAGTCTTCATGTGTTTTGTTAGACCGCACTTTCGTCTGAATCTTTTATCACACTCAGAACAACCAAATGCTTTCTTACCAGTTTTACATTTCATATCAGTTAGAGTTTTTTGTATTTTTTTTGTATTTAAACCGGACTGAGGTTCCAATGTCTGCATCCAATCATCTTCACTGTCTTCAGTCTCAGAAGAGTCTTCAGTCTTGTCCTCAGTACCTTGTTGTAAATGTCCATCAGGACCTGAGTTCCTGGCTGGTTCTTCTTCTCCACAGTCCGCTATGTTCTCCTCAGTCTGACTCTGATGAGGCTGTGACAACTCAGGTTTCTCTTCATCTTCTTCACTCTTCATAGTGACAGCAGTCCATGGAAACTTGATATCAGCCTGCTCAAGTTGTTGAAGCTGCTCTCCCTCCTGATTGGTCCACGGTTCCCCCTGTTCCTCTTTAATGTGGGGGGGCTCTGGGTCTTCCTGGTCCACAAGGGGGCTCCACTGCTCCTGCTCAGGGGAAACCCCTTCTTTATTCACCATCAGCTGCTGTACGTCTGCAGGATACAAATACAAACGTTTATCATGTCAGAGTATTTTTAAAAACTTGTGTTGTGTCGTTTAATGTCTAATATTATTTTTGAAGGATCACACCCAGGAAAAGAGATTTTGAGGTAGTTCATAGTTACCATTAAAAAAAGTTTTATATTTTGAGGTCAAATAAACAACAGAGCAGATCAGGGCGAGTGGAGGTAAGTTAGTTGGTTAAGCTCTTTTCAGATATGACCTGTGGGTAAAAACCCGAGAATTGTCTTCAGAGTTTCTCCAGAGTTTGTGTTTCACACATGAACAAATTAACAAAAAACTGGATTTCGTTATGTGGCAGGAGGTCGGAATATCCGAGTTGCCCTGAACGCAGCACAGTAAGGATGTTAGCAGCTGGAGGAAGAAGCCCGGAGCTAGCTCAGCTGCTCGGCTTCATGTCTGCACACGGACCCTCAGTCTACAGGGAAGGGAACCCGGACAGACCCGGGTCTGGGTGAGGGTTTCCGGGAGTGAGGACGTGACAACAACCGGACTGAGAGGACGAGAACCGTCAAATCCAGCTAGCTCTCTGCGGCTAGCTGCTGCTCTCTCATCGGGGCTTACGAGAACAGCAGCGCATATTTTCAAGTGTAACCATTGGACGGAACCCGTTTAACTGCCACAAGAGTTGTTCATCTTGTAAGAAAGATCTCAATGTGGAAACACGCTGTGTTTTTTTTATTTTCAACCCAATTTTAATATAGCCTATAAATAGTGAATTTGAATATAAAAATATTAATGATTAATCGATCGTTAATTCTCCCGACGATAGATGAATACAATTTAATGGAATGCCCTTCCCTAGTTCTAACCCTAACCCACATTCCCAACTGACCATTCAGGAGAGCGATGTCAAAAAATACTGAAGAGTCTGAACCCCCACAAGGCAGCTGGACCAGACGCTGTCTCCCCCTCCACACTAAGGTACTGTGAGGTCCAGTGTTCACGAGATCTTCAACACCTCACTGGCTGAATACGTGGTGACCGCCTGCCTCAAAACATCCACCATCCTCCCCGTTCCCAAAAAGTAGAGGATCACAGGCCTTAACGACTACAGACCAGTCGCCCTGACCTCTGTAGTAATGAAGACCTTTGACTTTGAGCGACTGGTGCTGACCCATGTCAAGGCCATAACCAACCACCTCCTCGACCCGCTGCAGTTTGCCTACAGAGCCAACAGGTCTGTAGACCAGGCAGTCAACATGGGACTCCACTTCATCCTCCAGCACCTCAACTCCCCCGGCACCTACGCCAGGATCCTGTTTGTGGACTTCAGCTCCACATTCCATACCATCACCCGAGCTCTTCTCCGAGACAAGTCGACACACCTGAGCGTGCCTGAGCCCACCTGCAGATTGCCTTTTCGACTGAATCTTTCATCACACTCAGACCAAATGCTTTACCAGTTTTACATTTCATATCACTAAGAGGCTGTTTGCTATTTTCTATATTTAAACCAGACCGAGGTTCCCTGGTCTGCATACAATCATCTTCACTGTCTTAAGTACCTTGTTGTAAATGTCCATCAGGACCTGAGTTCCTGGCTGGTTCTTGTTCTCCACAGTCGGCTCTGTTCTCCTCTGTCTGACTCTGATGAAGCTCTGACAACTCTGGCTTCTCTTCATCTTCTTCACTCTTCATGGTGACAGCAGTCAATGTGAACTTGATATCAGCCTGCTCAAGTTGTTGAAGCTGCTCTCCCTCCTGATTGGTCCACTGTTCCTCCTGTTCCTCTTTAATAAGGGGGGGCTCTTGGTCCTCCTGGTCCACAAGGGGGCTCCACTGCTGCTGCTCAGGGGGAACCTCTTCTTTATTCGCTATCAGCTGCTGTGCGTCTGCAGGACAAACTGAAACAAAAATACACACGATTATCATTTCAGAGTTTCCTGAAGTGTTTTTAAAAACTTGTGTTGTGTCATTTAATGTCTAAAAATATTTTTGAAGCATCACAGTCAGGAAGCAGAGGTGTTGAGGTAGTTCATAGTCACTGTGTAGGAAAATTCCACTGACCAGTGTCTAGGGTAGTGGAATTCCCCTGACCAGGTGTCTCACTGCTGTGATACTGTCTACCTGACAGGATGGAACCCTTATTTGGCGTTGTCTCACTGCTATGACCTTGATAAACAGGGTGTAGGCCCTTATTTGGTGATGTTTTCTTCCAACTGGTACAGAGATGATGATCTCTTGATTTCATGTCTTCTTTTTTTCATATTATATGTCATGTCACGCCTCTTTGTATAAGTTCTGGCTTTGTGAACTTTTGGCCAGTTGTTCCATTTTGAGCACCCGTGTTTGTTGTATAAACTCTGCAGAGCTTTATTATTATAAAGACTCAAAAGCAACTCCAGTCTGAGAATTTTGATATTTAAAATCTCTAGTTGAATTTCCATCACATCGCCTTAACATCTCGACGCAGCTCATAAATTTAGCAGCATTAGACACTGGAAGTAGAAAAGTTTTATATTTTGAGGTCAAATAAACAAATAAGGACTTAACAGAGCAGAGCAGGGCGAGTGGAGGTTCATTAGTTGGTTAAGCGGTTTTCAGATATGACCTGTGGGTAAAAACCAAAGAATTGTCTCCAGAGTTTCTCCAAAGTTTGTGTTTCACAAATGAAAAACACAGCAGCAGGTTTTCTGCACAGACTCGTTCACAACAGCTTCAAATCCTCCTTATTATTCAGGTGAAGGAGGAGCGGCAGACAGAGACAGGAATTGAC
Source organism: Platichthys stellatus (assembly GCA_016801935.1). Taxonomy (NCBI): domain Eukaryota; kingdom Metazoa; phylum Chordata; class Actinopteri; order Pleuronectiformes; family Pleuronectidae; genus Platichthys; species Platichthys stellatus. Next base: position 28,968,828 of record CM028873.1, on the reverse strand, counting down.
ATAGTCACTACATACACAAACAGTCATATGGCCGACTAGGGGGGAGAATACTCAGGACCACTGCTACAGTACCATCAGCCATGCTTATCATGCAGTTTCCCGCTCATATTCATCTGATCCCGGCTTACAGACAGAAACTCAAACTTTATAAACCTGCAGTGTTGAGATCCAAGAACTGGAGCAGCAGAGAAGCTGTGGAGGATCTGCGTGACTGCCTGGACAACACAGACTGGGACATTTTTAGAACTGCTTCCCACAGCCTGGACGATTACACAGAGGCTGTGACGTCATACATCAGCTCATGTGAGGACAGATGTATTCCAACACACACCACTTACAACAACGACAAGCCCTGGTTTACAGCAAAGCTCAAACAGCTTCGTTTAGAGAAAGAGGTAGCCTTCAACAGTGAGGACATGGATAGGTTCAGACTGGATAAATACCCGTTTGGCAAGGAGTAGGGCTGCCACTAACGACAATTTTTCTATCGATTAATCTGTCAACTATTTTACCGATTAATCTAAACGATTAATTTACCTCCAAAAAAATGTAATTGACCATATCATTCCATTTCCGAAGCTCCGCGCGAAGGAAAGCCAGGAGCCTCCTATCCAACCCCGTTAAACTTTTGTGCAGTTGACATGGGCTGCGATGCGCCTCGCGCCCTGCACCGCTGGTTTTGACGTCGAGTTTGCTTAATAATGTGTGTGAGACGGATTGTGTACTAATGTTGACATCTTTATTTGGGTCCTCACTTCCGTCTGGGACCCCGCCCCCCACATTAATTTCCTCATCCTATTGGTCCACAACATACCAACATAGGGGCTTCCTATTGGCTTAACCTATATGTCAATCAACTGTTGTGAATAACATTGAACGATACCATGGTCAATTAAATGACTCCCTCTGCCCATCCACTACAAGCACACAAGCAGATAGATAGAGAGAAAGAGAGGGCTGGGGCCGAGGGGGGGCACTATGAAGACCGTCATCATTTACCCCCAAACGTTGAACGGGTTACATTGAACAACAAGCGGAAAAAGCAGAAACTCGGGCTGACCGGCGCTGATAAATGTGCGTCCCGTGTGAACAGCCGGGCGCCAGCGCGCTTGAGAATAGCGCTGTGCTGTGCGGAGTGGAGCAGCGCTTCGGCGTCGGTGAAAACCCGGAGTTACTTAGTGATATTGAAGAAGAACATAAATTCCTAATTTGTGTGGGTCCGACGTGTGGGTTTCAAATATTAATGTCGACGCATTTTCAGCGTCGAGGTCATCAATGCCGTCGACCAATCGCGGCAGCCCTAGCAAGGAGATTAAGGAAGACCTGAATGAATGATGTTTACTGCAGATTCGACAGACAGGAGACCAGTTCTAACCCTACCCCACATTCCCAACCCCCCTCCATAGCTATCACACCTCTTCTTCCAAGCCTGGACAAAGAAACTACTCAAGCGTTCAGACACTGATTCTGTATTGCACAACTCCAGTGACTGAATCAATCCATGTTGTGAACCAGTTTTAGAATTTAAATAAAACCAAGATTCTCCAGTTCAGGGAAAGTGTTGCTTTGTCATACATGGATTTATTCATGTATGTGTCACAGCAATCGTTTTGAAATCAAAGCTTCTCACAAATATGGTCTGTGGTTATTAATATGACACAACAGTGCTGTAGAATTTATACTCACTTTAAAGTATGTCAGTATCATAATTATTCACACAATATGTTTTTCAGGATGAGATGAAGCAGTCTGGAGAACTTTTTACACAAAAGGGGCAAAAATGCACGAACAGCCCAGATGTGTGCTGAGCTTTCTAACAGCAGCTTGCAGATGATGATCAAGGACATGTGACCCCTGGCTGCAGCTCAGGGTCAAAGCTCCTGATCCTGTGATATACACATTCCATCAACTTCACCAACCAGACATTGTTTTAACGTATCGTTCCCTTTGAGGAGTGGTTGTTTGATCAACTCCTGTTAGCTAAGTAGCGTTAGCACAGCTGAAGCTAGCTATCGTTAGCAGAGCTGAAGATAGTTAGCGTTAGCAGAGCTGAAGCTAGCTAGCATTAGCCTGTGAGCGGCTCCTCGAGTGACTCACCAACTCGGTGCAGCCGGAGTTCGGGCTTCATCACGGCCTCCAGCTGCCTCCTCTGGCGGCAGATCTTCCGCTCGGACCGCTCCATTTTGTCGGACATCTTCCTCCTCTTTGCGCACTTTGAGTCTCGGAGCGGACAAAGTGAGCGAGCAGCAGGAAACAGAGACACAGAGCTCAGAGCCAACAGTGACGCCTGCTGGACTGGAGGACGAAGAGGAAACTAAAGTCCTGATACTGTACAGTAGAAAATATGGAAGACGAGACATGACTTAATTCTGAATAAGTATATGTATAATACATAAATAAATACTTAAATAAATACTTAAATAAGGAATAAATACTTAAATAAGGAATAAATACTTAAATAAGGAATAAATACAGAAATAAATCCTCTCAAGCATTGGAAGTCGATTGATATGAAATTTATTCCAGAGGTTGAATCAGACTCTTTTACTTGAATTTCAAATGAAGTTTTTCTCCCATCGTAATTTTAAACATCTTCTAAGCAAAATGTTCATTTGATAATTTATGGATCTTTATGTGTTGCCTGTGACCTCGACTGAATATTTAGCTCCAGATGTTTGGAAGCAGAGCTTGGTGACATTATCCAGAAAACTTTACATTGGTTAGGGTTCAAAGACTCGCTGCAGTGCATTGTGGGACACAGCAGCTAACATCAGAGAGGCTCATGGGCTGGTCCATCATCTTGACACTTCTGTTCATGTGGGGTGGGGATGTGTGTGCACGTGGGAGAATCACTGAGAAAGCAAACTAAGTGTGTGTGTGTGTGTGTGTGTGTGTGTGTGTATGTGTGTGTTTATGTGTGTGTGACTCTTCCTCAGCAAGCCCACACACCAGCAGCACCAGCTCCTGATGAACGTGGCATCTGGCCACGGTACACACATACACACACACATACACACACACACACGTTTTAAAGTTTTTTTTAGTAGTTTGTCCTGACTCTTGTTGAGGGTTAAGTGCAGAGGATGTCACACCTTGTTAAAGCCCTATGAGACCAATTGTAATTTGTGAATATGGAATATACAATGAAGAGTACATTCTACATATACACATGTATTTCTGTGTGTCTAATTGCTAGGGGAAATTAACTCAGGGATTCAGACACAGTCACTTGCACCTGCACACTCTTTACTCTCGCTCCAGCATGTAGAGCTTATCTACATTCATGATATACTGTGTTTACATCTTACAGTTCTACATGTATTCATATTCCTTTGTTGCTTCTTTTCAAATTTCTACTTCTTTCAGTTGTTTCCTTCACTGCGTTTCAAATACATTCTCTTTGTATATTGTGACTTTGACAAATAAAACCGATGACATTCTTGAATTTATTTGCAGGCACAGGTTTGTTTCAATTGTTGTGTTGTGTCTCTCAGGAGTGATCGGCACCAGTGATGTGCTGGACATGTTGGGGGAGATCAGGAAAAGTCTGAATAAGGTAAATAACTGCAGAGTTTACATTTATAGATTTAGATTATAAGGTTTCTGCTCGTAGGAAACTCACTGTGATACCTACCTGTTCATTTATATACTAGTATTCACCCCCCTTGGACTTTTTCCCATTTTGAACTGTTACAAACTGGAATTCATTTGATCAACACAACATGCATAGTGCTTTGAAGGTGCAAAATACCTTTAATTGTCACACAAACAATAATGAGAACAAAAAAATCAAATTTGTAAGTATTCACCCCCCCTGAGTCAATACTTAGTAGAACCCCCTTTTGCTGCAATTACGGCTGCAAATCTTTTGGGGGACGTCTCTACCAGCTTTGCACATCTAGAAGTAGAAATGTTTTTCCATTCTTCTTGGCAAAAAAGCTGAAACTCAGTCAGATTGGATGGAGACCGTCTGTGAACCGCAACTTCAAGTCTTGACATGTCTGGGCTTTGACTCAATTTTGACCAGTTCCCCTGTAGCTGTTGAAGAGAAGCATCCCGACAGCATGAGGCTACCACCACCATGTTTCACTGTTGGGATGGTGTGCTCAGGGCGATGGGCAGTGTTGGGTTTCCGCCACACGTAGCGTTTTGTATTGAGGCCAAAAAGTTCAATGTTGGGCTCATCTGACCAGAGCACCTTCTTCCATTTTCTTTCTTCCGGCTTGTCTGTTTGGGTGGACAGCCTTGTCTTGGTAGGTTTGCGGGGGTTCCATATTCTTTCCATTTTCTGTGATGGACTTTATGGTGGACTTTATAATGTTCTCACACACGTGGTGGCGCTTTAGTGTTGAATGATCTGCTGTTGGTTTCTTAAGGGAAAACTTTATTCTGCTCAGCTACAACGTGAAGCCTCTCGTCTGGTTTCTCTTTCAGGTGTTTGTCAATCAAGCGGCGGCTGAGGAGGAAGAGGAGCGGGACACACATCTCTGATGGAGGAAGAGGAAGAGGAGACAGGCTATGATGGATGGGCATCTTTTATAGATGGTGGAGCCCAGAGAAGAAGAAGAAGAATAGGAAGATGGCAGAAGAGAAAACAAGGTGTCTTCGATTGAGGGAAGATAGGGAGAGGAGGTGGAGGAAAGAAAAGAGAGAAGTGGGGATGAAGGCGAAAAGCCTGAGTGATAGATGTGTGGTGCAGGAGCAGGAGTCACTGACGTCATCACAGCGATGAGACACCGAGTTGAACATCACATTCATGAATTCATGGAAAAACAATCAAATCTAAAACCATTTAAAATGGTTGTTAAAGACGGACGTCAGATCCCAACTTGATGTTTGAAAATATCATCATTAAATAAACGATCTGTTTAATGTGCCTTATGTTTTTAGCGCTTGACAATGTGGCTGAATGACACAATTAACACAAACAACACATCACAGAGCAAAGCACCTTTTTCCAGCTTCAACGGTTGAATGTAAAGAAGCAATTGTTTGTGTCACAGGAAAAACAAACTTTACTTGACACAACAATCTGACCGGCAGCAGGAATCCAAAATAATTCAATAGGCTGAAAGTACGGATAATAATGTCATAATTTAAAATGTATATTGAGATGAACGTGGAAAGATCACCAATGAAAAGAAGTCGGGTACAAAGCAAAACCTACGATGAGCCTAAAAAATGTAATTACCCCGAAGGTCGCTCAGAGGTCACTTTATCTTTCCTGGATCCGACCCATAACCAAATTCTAAAGTCTATTTAAAAACATCCTGGTGAGTTTCACATCCCTGCAGATGATCAGTGGCTTCACCTCCACGTCTAACTCCGGTGACGGCAGCGACTCCTCTCGGCTTCTCCTCCGAATCACCGGACAGGAAGTTGAGCCTCTAGCGACTTTGAAAGTAAGGTTTTGGCACTTTATCGATTCCGCTTTGGAAATAGTGACTATCATCGCTGAAATGCTGCATCACGTTAAATGTATAACATAAAGCGATTTCAAATAACTCTATTTTGCTTATAGGAATGGTTGTAACTGCTGAGGATGTTTACTGTTCCCTCTGCAACAACTTGTGTTAAATATACTGATGTGCTGTTAGCCTGATGCTTCTCTTTAACGGTGCTGGAATGGCTGCTCTATGCTCCTCAGTAAATCCTGAGGCTTTGACACACGGGCAACATTTAGAGGCCAAAAGCATGAGAATAAAGTGAGTGACAGTCGAGCCCCAAGTCTTCTGTCTTTAGTGTTGAATGTTCAAATCAACACGTCATGTTCAGGTCAGTCATCTAATGTCCAAGTAACTCTGATCCCATCTGTATTACTATGGTCAGAATATCAGAGGCTCAGCAATCAGTCATTAATTGAGTATCAGGATCTAGTCCCTGTTGCAAAAAGTATCTTCAAGACTCTAAGATCATGTACAAGTCACCATGGCACATTTCAGTCGTCATTAAAGACCTGTCACAGCTTTGTGATTGTGAGCTTAGTAGTGTTCGGGTCCCTCAAGTCGTGTCTGAACGACCAGGAGTTTGTCTGAGTCACTACGATCATGTCTGAGTCAGTAGGATCATGTCAGTGTGATTATATTTGAATCAACAACATTTCATCAGGACGATTTCATGTCATGAGGGTCACGTCTGAGTCACCATGTTGGAGTCAGGAAGGACGAGTCCCTGTGAATGGGTCCTAGTCACGATGGTCAAGTTTGTTTAACTGATTAACATTTAAATCTAACACCTTTGTGTGGTTCTCAGTGAGAGGATCAGTTGACTGACTGGAGACAGACAATCGTCCAGAAGCTGCGCTCAACATTGACCATGCTTGTTTTCAGGCTTTGACTACCATGTAGGCCGGAGAGGAGGCCTGTGGTTCCACAAAAACCATGTCCCAACATTCTATTTCTCATATTTTATTCAGTGACTTCATCACGCCGTTCTCCGTCTCCATGCTGGTCACATTTAAATCTCATTTAATTCAGATGTTGCCCGTGTTTTTGCTCTTTTTCTAAGACTTTCCTCGATGTAACTAATGAATATGGCTTCACTATAAACTACGCTGATTTAAATGCATTTTTGCAGCTCAGCAGGATCGTTCAGGACCGAGCGAGGATTAGAGTTTCTTAAACGTGCAGTATATATGATCTGTTTCTGAAAGCACAAGAGACTGGCAGGACGCATTCCCCTTGTCCTGCACTTGAAGACAGATTATAGGAGCATGTAGCTTTCAGCACTGCAGCCTCGATATAGGCACAGACAGCGTCTCCTTCTTTCCTTTGCTGAAAGAGTCGGTTTAAAAGACAAATTTTGTCGCCTTCTTGCTAGAAATCCACTTAACACTGAACAGATCCTTTACAACTGTTTTAACAAGGGCTTTTCTTTCCAGAAAGCCTCACGCAGTTTTCCATTTAGTAGCAGTGCCAGTGCAAGAAAGTGGGCATTCAGCTGTAAGAAAAAGTAATAACAAGTTACCCTTTGTATAAAGAAAAGATGGTTAGTTTCATAGTGTGAATTTGCTGCTATTCAACGAATATATTGTTCAGTTATTATTCATTCATGGCAGGTATTTCATTTCTTTTCTCCTTTCTGTACATCTGTTTATATTTGTATCACATGTTGTGTCACCCTTTTGGTTGTCAATGTAATAAGTTAACTGTGAGAAATAAAGTGTAGAGTAAATGAGATGTTTTGTAATTTCTCGCCCGTTCAACCTTGACACGGATAGTGGAAGATTTCTTATGTTTGCAGGATTAAATGTTTGTGAATAAACAGAATAGTTTAGTCAGTAGTGGTTAGTTTCAGTAGTGAGTCATGTTTAAGAAAAAGACGACATCTTTATTTCCAGTTTAACACAAGTTCAGGTTCCTCTAATTCATTTCAAACACGGGTTTGAGTAAATCACATTGTAGTTTGCATTGGAACACTGCAGGGAAATTTACAACATAATGTATATATACATATATATGTATATAAAAACATATTTAATGACTCATTTCATTATTGATCAAGAGTTTTTTTTATTCTTTGTACTTTTATAAAAATAGTGATTGAATATATTGAACCTATTGATCCATGGACTTTATTTCAATTCAATTTTCAATAAAATCCAGACACAACCGTTAAAATACATAAACAAACAAATAACCATATGAGACAATGTTTGGGAAGTTAATGTTACCTAGTGACTCCTTGCTACCTGCAGCAAAGTGAACAGAAACCGCTTCCTTACCTCGTTCCGCTCGGCGAGGGGTGTTCAACTTTAATCCATATTTATTTTGGTCCGTAAGGTTGTGAATAGCCTCTGCTAGCGGCCTGTCGTCCTTGCTGCTACTATTCTTGTGCCGCGGCTGTAAAGCAGGTGTTATACTTGCCTTGGCCCGGAAGTGAAGGAAGGTGCGTTTATTAAAATGGTCCGCTCCTTAAAGCTACAGGTATTTAAGCGAGGGGAGACACTACGTGTACAAAGACAACAAATTACTAACTGAAATAACCCAACACATAGTTGAACATAAAGAACAAAATAAGCCCAACCCAAATAACAGAATAAAACAGTCTGCATAACCTGGCAGGTTTAGCAGACAGTTGCAACAACTGTTGATTTATTAGTCAGCTGTTAAACTTGCAAAACCGGCAAAAGATCAAATACTTATTTCTTTCACAGTATAGGTGTGTATTATATGAGGGATAATTCAGTAGAAACAAGAAATAAACACAAATCTTTCATGTTATTCAATGAGTTATTTTTTCTAGGGAGAAATAAATTGTTTAACTGATAAAATCAGGTGAAAGGGGAATTCTAAATTCTCTATTTACGAAAGTGAACTATGAATATGGATAATCTGAAAAGTTTCTGACAAATCTTAATAAACAATTTTGTTGTAAACGATGCAACTTAAATCTTTGACCACACAGAGCAAGTAAATTCATTCTCTCCTATATTACTACTCATATGCAGTTAGATTACCGATTAGTCTAAATCTTTTACCAAACTAGGAGCAACTAAATGACCTCTCTTATGGACAGTAAGATGGAACTTTTGATGAAATCGTTGACCACACTCAGAGCAACTAAACGGTTTCTCTCCTGTGTGAGTCCTCAAATGTAGAGTTAGCCTGCTCTTATAAGAAAATCTTTTACCACACTCAGAGCAACTGAATCTCTCTCCTGTGTGAGTCCTCATGTGAACAGTTAGCTCACCCTTTTGAATAAATCTTTTATCACACTCAGAGCAACTAAACGGTCTCTCTCCTGTATGAATCCTCAAATGTAGAGTCAGACTGCTCTTTTGAGAAAATCTTTTTCCGCACTCAGAGCAACTAAACGGTTTCTCTCCTGTGTGAGTCCTCATGTGAACAGTTAGCTCACCCTTTTGAATAAATCTTTTATCACACTCAGAGCAACTAAACGGTCTCTCTCCTGTGTGAGTCCTCATGTGAACAGTTACTTCACCACTCTGAAGAAATCTTTTACCACACTCGGAGCAACTAAACGGTTTCTCTCCTGTATGAGACCTCCTATGTACAGTTAGATGGCTATTCCGTCTGAATCTTTTACCACACTTGGAGCAACTAAATGGTTTCTCTCCTGTATGAGTCCTCATATGTACAGTTAGTTTGCCCTTTCGTTCGAATCTTTGACCACAGTCAGAACAACCAAATGCTTTCTCTCCTGTATGATTCCACATATGTACAGTTAGATCGCTCTTTTGAAAATATCTTTTTCCACACTCGGAGCAACTAAACGGTTTCTCTCCTGTATGAGTCCTCATATGCACAGTTAGTCTGGGCTTTTGTCTGAATCTTTGACCACAATCAGAACAACCAAACGGTTTCTCTCCTGTATGAATCATCATATGTACAGTTAGTCCGCTCCTACGAAAAAATCTTAATCCACACTCGGAGCAACTAAACGGTTTCTCTCCTGTATGAATCATCATATGTACAGTTAGTCGGCTCTTATGAAAAAATCTTAATCCGCACTCGGAGCAACTAAATGGTTTCTCTCTTGTGTGAGTCTTCATATGTGAAGTTAGTTGAGCCTTCTGAGGAAATCTTTTACCACACTCAGAGCAACTAAATGGTTTCTCTCCTGTGTGAGTCTTCATATGTACAGTTAGATCGCACTTTCGTCTGAATCTTTTATCACACTCAGAACAACCAAATGCTTTCTTACCACTTTTAGATTTCATATAACTTAGAGGTTGTTTGCTATTTTTTGTATTTAAACCGGACTGAGGTTCCAATGTCTGCATCCAATCATCTTCACTGTCTTCAGTCTCAGAAGAGTCTTCAGTCTTGTCCTCAGTACCTTGTTTTAAGTGTCCATCAGGACCTGAGTTCCTGGCTGGTTCTTGTTCTCCACAGTCCGCTCTGTTCTCCTCAGTCTTACTCTGATGAAGCTCTGACAACTCTGGGTTCTCTTCATCTTCTTCACTCTTCATAGTGACAGCAGTCCATGGAAACTTGATATCAGCCTGCTCAAGTTGTTGAAGCTGCTCTCCCTCCTGATTGGTCCACTGTTCCCCCTGTTCCTCTTTAATGTGGGGGGGCTCTGGGTCTTCCTGGTCCACAAGGGGGCTCCACTGCTCCTGCTCAGGGGGAACCCCTTCTTTATTCACCATCAGCTGCTGTACGTCTGCAGGATACAAATACAAACGTTTATCATGTCAGAGTATTTTTAAAAACTTGTGTTGTATCGTTTAATGTCTAATATTAGTTTTGAAGGATCACACCCAGGAAAAGAGATTTTGAGGTAGTTCATAGTTACCATTAAAAAAGTTTTATATTTTGAGGTACAATAAACAACAGAGCAGATCAGGGCGAGTGGAGGTAAGTTAGTTGGTTAAGCTGTTTTCAGATATGACCTGTGGGTAAAAACCAGAGAATTGTCTTCAGAGTTTCTCCAGAGTTTGTGTTTCACACATGAACAAATTAACAAAAAACTGGATTTCGTTATGTGGCAGGAGGTCGGAATATCCGAGTTGCCCTGAACGCAGCAAAGTGAGGATGTTAGCAGCTGGAGAAGAAGCCCGGAGCTAGCTCAGCTGCTCAGCTGCATGTCCGCACACAGACCCTCAGTCCACGGGCAAGGGAACCCGGACAGACCCGGGTCTGGGTGAAGGGTTCCGGGAATGAGGGTGTGACAACAACCGGACTGAGAGGTCGAGAAACGTCAAATCCAGCTAGCTCTCTGCGGCTAGCTGCTGCTCTCTCATCGGGGCTTACGAGTACAACAGCGCATATTTTCAAGTGTAACCATTGGACTGAACCCGTTTAACTGCCACAAGTTGTTTATCTTGTAATAAGATCTTAATGAGGAAACACGCTGTGTTTTTTCTATTTTCACTGCATTTTAATATAGCTATTAATAGTGAATTTGAATATAAAAATATGAATGATTGATCTGAAATCTATCGTTAATTCTCCTGACGATCGATTAATACAATTTAATGGAACGCCCTTCCCTAGTTCTAACCCTAACCCACATTCCCAACTGACTATTCAGGAGAGAGATGTCAACAAAATACGGAAAAGTCTGAACCCCCACAAGGCAGCTGGACCAGACGCTGTCTCCCCCTCCACACTAAGGTACTGTGAGGACCAGCTGTCTCCAGTGTTCACGAGATCTTCAACACCTCACTGGCTGAATGCGTGGTGACCGCCTGCCTCAAAACATCCACCATCCTCCCCGTTCCCAAAAAGTAGACGATCACAGACCTTAACGACTACAGACCAGTCGCCCTGACCTCTGTAGAAATGAAGACCTTTGAGTGCCTTGTGCTGACCCACCTCAAGGCCATAACCAACCACCTCCTTGACCCGCTGCAGTTTGCCTACAGAGCCAACAGGTCTGTAGACCAGGCAGTCAACATGGGACTCCACTTCATCCTCCAGCACCTTGACTCCCCCAGCACCTACGCCAGGATCCTGTTTGTGGAATTCAACTCCACATTCCACACCATCACCCGTGCTCTTCTCCGAGACAAGTTGACACACCTGAGCGTGCCTGAGCCCACCTGCAGTCGGATCAATGACTTCCTGACAGACAGGAAGTAGTGTGTGAGGCTGGGCAAGCTTGTCTCTGAGCCCTGGACCATGAGCACTGGAGCCCCACAAGGTTGTGTGCTCTCTCCTCTACTCTTCTCCTTCTACACCAACAACTGCATTCCTTCACTGTATAGGTGTGTATTATATGAGGCATAAATTAGTAAAAACAAGAAATAAACACAAATCTTTCATGTTATTCAATGACTTATATTTTTTTGGAACATAAAAATGGTTTAACTCTGCTAAAACAGATGGAGGGATTCTTAATTCTCTTTTTACAACAGTGAAATATGAATATGGATAATATCGATAGCTGCTGATAGATTTAAATATTTTGTCCCAAACGATTCATTTTTCTCCTGTATGAATCCTCCTCTCTTTAAAAATTGTACCAACAGTGAAATCGTTTTTCAACACAGAGCAAGTAAAATAATGATCTGCTGTATGACTAATCGTATACACAGATAGATTGCCCATTAGTTTATGTCTTTTACCACATTAGGAGCAATTTAACAGTTTCTCTCCTGTATGACTTCTCTGATGTATATTCAGCTGTTAATTTCGGGCAAATTTTTTACAGACACAGAGGACATTATGAAAAATACATTAAGCATATATGGGTATGTAATATATATGGTATATATCAAAGAAATAGAAATATCAACACAAATCATTCATGTTATTCAATGAGTTATTTTTTCTAAAACAGGTGAACGGGGGAATTATAAATTCTCTATTTACAAAAGTGAACTATGAATATAGATAATATGAAAAGTTGCTGACAAATCCTAACAAGTTTTTTGTTGTAAACGATGTAACTTAAATCTTTAACCACACAGCAATTCAATTCATTCACTCCTTTATTACTACTCATATGAAGTTATATTACCCATTTTTATAAATCTTTTACCACACTAGGAACAACTAGATGGTTTCTCTCCTGTATGAATCCTCAGATGTACAGTTAGCTCACCCTTTAGAAGAAATCTTTTACCACACTCTGAACAACCAAATGCTTTCTTACCAGTTTTACTTTTCTTATCACTGAGAGGCTGTTTATCATTTTTTGTATTTAAACCAGACTGAGGCTCCCATGTCTGCATCCAATCATCTTCACTGTCTTCAGTCTCAGAAGAGTCTTCAGTCTTGTCCTCAGTACCTTTTTGTAAATGTCCATCAGGACCTGAGTTCCTGGCTGGTTCTTGTTCACCACAGTCCGCTCTGTTCTCCTCAGTCTGACTCTGATGAAGCTGTGACAACTCAGGTTTCTCTTCATCTTCTTCACTCTTCATAGTGACAGCAGTCCATGGGAACTTGATATCGGCCTGCTCAAGTTGTTGAAGCTGCTCTCCCTCCTGATTGGTCCACTGTTCCTCTTTAATGTGGGGGGGCTCTGGGTCTTCCTGGTCCACAAGGGGGCTCCACTGCTGCTGCTCAGGGGGAACCTCTTCTTTATTCACTATCAGCTGCTGTGCGTCTGCAGGACAAACTGAAACACAAATACACACGATTATCATTTCAGAGTTTCCTGAAGTGTTTTTAAAAACATTTGGATGTCGTTTAATGTCCAATATTATTTTTGAAGGATCACAGTCAGGAAGCAGAGGTGTTGAGGTAGTTCATAGTCACTGTGGAGGAAAATTCCAATGACAAGTGTCTAGGGTAGTGGAAATCCCCTGACCATGTGTCTCACTGCTCTGATACTGTCTACCTGATGGAACCCTTATTTGGCAGTGTCTTAAGGCCAATGTATGCTTCTCCGTTTTGACGGACACGGACAGATAGGACCGCCTTCTCCAACGTGGAACGCCCTCTCCGGGCCTCTCCGCGGCTCCTCGGAGAGCTTTTCGTGCAGCTCTCATTTAACTACACGTCGAAATGGCGGAGAGCCCACGGATAGCCCTTGGCTGTGATTGGTCCGCTAACGCCAGCATTTCGGAATGGAAACTTCCTGTTCCATTCCCTACATCACAATAAACCAAAATCACAACTACGACTCTATGATTAATGTGACAAGTGTGTTAAGCCAGCGGCGTTGTCCGGCTGACGGTGGCTGGTTAGAGCACTTGGCATGCGTGTACGGTCACATACGGTTATAACGAACTTTCATAACGGGGCTAGCGGGCTAGCCACCATGCTAACTGTGGTGGGAACAGCGCAAAAACCCGCTGACTTTAATCCCACGGCTCTAACTAACAGTAGTAGTTAGTATCGGGTGTCCCTGCTGACTGTGTGTGGAAGCTGGGGGGAAGCTAGCTGCCTCTGTGTAGCTTCAAGCTGTTGCAGCTGTTGAATTAGCAACGCAGTTTGGAAACAAGACCGGGGAACCGCTGCGTTAAGACACAATAACATAAGCATTATGACCCACTGGGTGTCACTTTATTTCAGCAAAAACTGTCGCGTCATCAACATCCTTTTTCTAGTTGTCATCGTTCACTGTGTGTGAGGAGCCGGGAGGACGTAAATAAACCAGCGTGGACTTCTATTTACCTCATGAGGTAGGCTTCTCTAAGCTCGACTTCCGTTGCGCCATCTACTGTTCTGGCGGTGAATTGTTTTCACAACAAAAAGGCTCGTAGAACTATAAATCAAAAAGGGTCCGTCCGATCCGTCCGTCCGTCAGTCCGCAACGGACTCGGAGAAGCTTAAGTGATTTATCCTTTAATAGTCACTTAACACAAATTTATAGAACTGCCTTTTTCTACTTGCGTAATATCTCAAAAATTAGACATGTCCTTTCGCAAAAAAATGCAGAAAAACTAGTCCACGCCTTTGTTACATCGAGACTGGCCCTTAATAATATGGCGCCATTTTACCTTAAAGAGCTGTTAGTCCCTTATAAACCCACTAGAGCACTCCGCTCCCAGAATTCAGGCCTACTTGTCGTCCCTAAAGTCTTTAAAAGTAGAGCAGGAGCCAGAGCTTTTAGCCATCAAGCCCCTCGGCTGTGGAATAATCTACCACTTTCAGTTCGGGAGGCAGACACCATCTGTTCGTTTAAGAGTAGGCTCAAAACCTTCCTTTTTGATAAAGCTTTTAGTGCGCCAGAACGTTACTTGTTCTATTTTATGACACATGACACACAGAGCTTCTTTTTCCAGCTTCTCCTTCCTCTTCTCCATCCCTATCCCCCTTCCCCGGAATCCCTTTACATTATCACCCGCAGATCCAAGGCCTCTGTGGCCGCACCATGGATTGCGGTTTGTTGATCGCGGTGTTGGATCCAGTGTGGCGGATTCTGTGTCGTGTGGGCTGATCGTGGTGGTGGTGGCGGACCCTGTGTCACGTTGGCATCGGGTACGGGCATTGGACCAGGACCGCGGCGGCGGCTCGTGGTGGGTGGCCGTGGACGGTGACTGAGGACTGGAGTGGCGTTCTGGTCTGGATGGTGGATCGTGGTCCTGCTGGTTGCTGACCATGGACTGTGATTGCAGCGGGACTGCTTGGCATGTCATGTTGGGGTTGTCCTTCGGGATGCTTACCCTCATCAAATGCTGCTAGAGACTTTAATCTTGATGACTTTAATCTTGATGATGTTTTCCTACACGTGGCATCTATTGCACTTCTGTCCGTCCTGGGAGAGGGATCCTCACATGTGGCTCTCTCTGAGGTTTCTACGTATTTTTACCTGTTAAAAGGTTTTTTAGTAGTTTTTCCTTACTCTTGCTGAGGGTTAAGGACAGAGGATGTCACACCCTGTTAAAGCCCTATGAGATGAATTGTAACTTGTGAATATGGGCTATACAAATAAAATTTGATAGGGTTAGGGTTAGATAGATTGATTGATTTGATTGATTATTTGTTGATGTTTTCTTCCAAGTGGTCCAGCGCACGGAAAGACACAGCAGATAGACAAAGATGATGATCTCATGCAGCAGGTTTTCAGCACAGACTCGTTCACAACAGCTTCAAATCCTCCTTATTATTCAGGTGAAGGAGGAGCAGCAGACAGAGACAGGAAGTTACATTAATTCTGCTGCATAGATCATGTGATCATGTTTAAATCACCCCGACACCTTCTTCAACTCTTATCAGCACAAACTCTCTTCTCATCTCTGTCTGGTCTTCTAGTGATGACGTCATTAGGAGGAAGGAAGATGATTGTGTTGAGTCAAAGCTTTGATTCACAAAGAGATTAAACTGAAGCCAGGAAACCAATAGCCCACGATCATCTAAAGGGAGGGAGTTTTTTAGACGGAGACCAAACAACATGTTTCTCTGTAAACTCTGCAAATCCAAATGATCACAGCAGCACAACCGTGACGCATGAGCTCTTGAAGGTGGAGCATCCAGCGGAGATTTCTCAAGATGGCATCTGGAGCGAGACAGAACCGCAAGTTCTACTTTTATCCTGAAATAAGTGTAATATATTACGATTATCAACACGTAGAATGGAATACGAATAGACTGGAATAGCAGGGATCATCTTCACTGCACAACTCCAGTCACTGAATCAATCCATGTTGTAAACCTGTTTTAGTATTTAAATTAAACCCAGATTATCCAGTTTAGGCAAAGTGTTGCTTTGGCATACATGGATTTATTAATCTATGTGTCAGAGCAATTGAATTATGCTGCTGACCAATGGGTTTCAGTCGTGAGACCAGACGGAGTCACGGCATCAAGTGATGAGAAGAGGAAGTGAAACTTTCTGACACTGACATGAGGTGTTTGTTCATGAGGTGGAGGTGAAGAGCGACTTTATGGGACAGCAGTGATGTCATGAATGAAGAAAATACACTCAACTCTGCCGCTGCAGCTGTGAATAACACAATGTGTGAGAGGGAAGACGAGAGAAAGAACGGAGCCTGAAGTAAAAACAAGAGCAGAGCTGAAGCTAGCTAGCGTTAGCAGAGCTGAAGCTAGCTAGCCTTAGCAGAGCTGAAGCTAGCCAACGTTAGCAGAGCTGGAGCTGGCTAACGTTAGCAGAGCTGAAGCTAACCAACGTTAGCAGAGCTGAAGCTAGCTAACGTTAGCAGAGCTGGAGCTGGCTAACGTTAGCAGCGCTTAAGCTAGCTAACGTTCGCATGTGAGCGGCTTCTCGAGGGACTCACCAACTCGGTGCAGCCGGAGTTCGGGCTTCATCACGGCCTCCAGCAGCCTCCTCAGGCAGCAGATCTCCCGCTGGGATCGCTCCATTTTGTCTTCGAACACCGCCAGGATCTCCTCCCCCGCAGTCGTTAGCCGCTCGGTTAGCATCGCTCTCAGAGCCGGGACTCGAGCCGTTTCTCCTCCTTTCTCCAGCTGCAGTAGAAAGTCTTCGGCGGCGGCGCTGATCCGCTCATGTACCGACACCCGCAGCAGCTGCACGTCGGACATCTTCCTCCTCTTTGAGCACTTTGAGTCTCGGAGCGGACAAAGTGATCGAGCGGCAGGAAACAGACACCGAGCTCAGAGCCAACAGGGAAGCCTGCTGGACTGGAGGACGAGGAGGAACCTAAAGTCCTGATGAAGACGAGACATGACCTAAATATATATATAAATACTTAAATTCGTAAATAAATAAGGAATAAATCCTCGCAAGCGTTGGAAGTGGATTTGTTATGAAATTTAGTCCAGAGGTTGAATCAGACTCTTTTACTTAATTTGGCTTCAACATATAAAGCCTCATTAATTAAATTAAGTTTATTAGTAAAAGGTTCCTTCATTAACAACGTGAATGAATACCAATTAAAAATGAAAGTTTTTCTCCAATCATAATTTTTTTAACATTCCGGAGCAAAATGTTAATATGATAAATGATGTATCTGCGCTTTCTGTGACCTCGACTGAATATTGAGCTCCAGATGTTTGGAAGCAGAGCTTGGTGACATTTTCAAGAAAACTTTACTAATGACAAGAAGTCGGGTACAAAGCCTAAAAAACCTAATTTAACCACAGGCTTCTCCTCCGAATCACCGGACAGGAAGTTGAGCCTCTAGCGACTTTCAAAGTAAGGTTTTGGCACTTTATCAATTCCTCTTTGGAAATAGTGACTATCATCGCTGAAATGCTGCATCACTTTAAAGGTATAAAATAAAGCGATTTCCAATAACTCTATTTTGCTTATAGGAATAGTTGTAACTGCTGAAGATGTTTACTGTTCCCTCGTGTTAAATATACTGACGTGCTGTTAGCCTGATGCTTCTCTTTAACGGTGCTGGAATGGCTGCTCTATGCTCCTCAGTAAATCCTGAGGCTTTGACACACGGGCAACATTTAGAGGCCAAAAGCATGCGAATAAAGTGAGTGACAGTGTAGAAGTCAAAGTTCAAGAGTCTGAACGACCATGAGTTTGTGGACTTCAGCTCCGCATTCAACACCATCTCCCCAGCTCTTCTCCAGGACAAGCTGACACAGCTGAGCGTGCCTGAGCCCACCTGCAGGTGGACCACTAACTTCCTGACCGACAGGAAGCAGCGTGTGAGGCTGGGGAGGCTTGTTTCTGAGACCCGGACCATCAGCACTGGAGCCCCACAGTGTTGTGTGCTCTCTCCTCTCCTCTTCTCCCTCTACACGAACAACTGGACCTCCAGCCATCCCTCTGTCAAACTCCTGAAGTTTGCTGACGACACAACCCTAATTGGATTAATTTCCAATGGGGACGAGGCCGCCTACAGAGAGGAAGTAAACAGCCTGGCTTCCTGGTGCAGCCAGAACCACCTGGAGCTGATTGCTTCAAAAACTGTAGAGATGGTAGCAGACTTCAGGAGGAGCCCAGCTCAAACCGACCCTCTCACCATGTGCAACTCCCCAGTTAAAACAGTGTCTTTCAGATTCCTGGGGACGATCATTGCACAGGACCTGAGATGGGCGGAGAACATCACCTCTACCATCAAGATTCAAGAGATTCAAGATTTGTATTTGTCAAATGCACAACAATAACATTAAGCAGTCGCTGGCAGTGAAATGCTTGAGTCTCAGGCTCTCTTCTAACATTGCTCAAGTAATTACACACTATACAATAAAATAAGATAGAAATAGTATAAAATAGAATAAAATAGAATATCAAATTAGGAAGTAATGTATATATATCTAAATATATATAAACAGCTGAGGAGAAAATAAAACAACAGAAGTGCAAATATGCAAATATGTCACGATGCTAGTAGTGGTAGAGTTATTGCAGTTCAGAGGAGTTTAAAAGTCTTATGTCCTGGGGGATGAAACTGTCTCTGAGCCTGGTGGTGCGGGCCCGGATGCTGCGGTACCGTCCGCCAGATGGCAGCAGGCAAAACTGTTTATGGCTGGGGTGAAAGGGGTCTTTAATAATCCGGCTGCTCTTCTTCCTGCACCGCTGGGTGTAGAGGTCCTCTATGGATGGTAGCTCCGTCCTGGTGATGTGCTGGGCACGGTGCAGCTGCCATACCAGGCGGTGATGCAGCCAGTCCGGATGTTCTCTATTGTGCATCTGTAGAAGTTGCAGAGAATCCTGGAGTCCATGTGGAGCTTCCGCAGCCTGCGGAGGAAGAAGAGCCGCTGTCTGGCCGTCTTCCTGATGGAGTCTGTGTGATGGGTCCAGGTCAGCTCATCAGTGATGTGGACCCCGAGGAACTTGAAGCTGCTGACTCGCTCCACCGTGGCCGCGTTGATGGAGAGGGGGGCGTGTTCTTCTCCTCGTCTCTTCCTGTAGTCCACGATCAGCTCCTTCGTTTTGCTGACGTTGAGATGGAGGTTGTTGTCCTGGCACCAAGATGTCAGGGCTCTGACCTCCGCTCTGTAGGCCTTCTCATCGTCGCCGGTGATCAGGCCTATGACAGTGGTGTCATCAGCAAACTTAATGATGGTGTTGGAGCTGTGGGTCATTACATGTCAACAGCCTGGCTTCCTGGTGCAATGTAATGCAGCAGTCATTACATGTCATTTAGTTGACACTTTTATCCAAAGCGACTTACATTTTTAGAACACTCATCGTTTTATGAGGGGCCATCTAGGGGTTCAGTATCTTGCCAAGGACACCTAGGCCACGCTCTCCCCATAAAATGGGATATTTCCCTCAACTTTAAATCACATAGCTATTCTTCAATTCACTGGATATTAAGGCGTGGATGGGGATTGAACCCATGATCTTTGGTTTACGAGACCAACGCCTTACCACTTGGCCACCACGCCACTTTCATGCGTGAACAGGGAGTACAGAAGAGGACTGAGCACGCAGCCCTGGGGGCCCCGGTGTTGAGAGTCAGGGTGGAGGATGTGGTGCTGCCGATCCGAAGGCCCAGCAGAGGATGTTCTTCCTGCGGCAACTGAGGAAATTCAGCATGCCGCGGAAAGTGATGGTTGACTTCTACACAGCCATCATTGAGTCCATCCTCACCTCATCACCGTCTGGTTCGCTGCCTCCACTGCCAAGGACAAGGGCAGACTGCAGCGGATCATCCGGTTAGCTGATAAGGTCATCGGCTGTGACCTGCCGGCTCTCCTAGAACTGTTCCACTCCAGGACCAGTAAGAGAGCAGGCAAGATCATCGCTGATCCTTCCCATCCCGCTCACCACCTGTTCCAGAGACTCCCGTCCGGAAAAAGGTTCCGGGCCATCAGGACTAAAACCTCGCGTCACCTGAACAGTTTTTCCCCCATGGCAGTGGGGCTCACAAACAAGCCCCCTGCATCACACCGACTCTGCTGACCCCCCCTCACCGTCCACCCACCCTCGCACATAATTTATAACTCTATATTACTATATTACTGGCACTATCACCAATCTCTGCACCTTAAAACCGCACGTAACTCTTTTTTCTGTATATATTGTTTTTTTTTTATATTGTTTATATTGTTCGATATTGTTTTTATATTGTTGTTTGTAAAGTGCACCAACCACACCAAGGCAATTTCCTGTATGTGCAAATATACATGGCAATAAAAAAAATTCTGATTCTGATTCTGAGGATTGAATAAACAGTCTTGCTTAGCCTAGTATAATTATTAAGCCCAGTTTTTGTTAGCCATCCTTGGAAAGAGAAAAGAGGTTGCTGTGCAGTTAGCAGTTCGTCCTGCCAGTTGTGTGAAGTTTTCTGGGATTGTGTGGTGGTTGGAGTTTTCCTGCAAAACATCAAGTCGCTGCTCGGAGGCTGGTAGAGCTTGAGATTTGAGGTTTCCTTAGTGAGATGAGCGGGAAGCTGCAATCTGCGCTGCTCTCGTTGGATGTGAAGAGAACATGTAGCTGGAGCAGCCAGGCTTCCTCCTCTGCAATGCAGGAGAAAAGGCTGGCAGCCTGCCTCCTTGGAAGGTTGGTGGAAAGAGGAGAGAAAGAATTGGGGGAGACCTGGCCTTATGGATGGACCAGTGACCTCACAGGTCACTGGGCCATTCTGGGAGACTGAGTTTCTTGGCTTCCTAGTAGTTCTCCTGAAAAAAGGGACGGTGCTTGTTTTCAGGCTTTGACTACCATGTAGGCCGGAGAGGAGGCCTGTGGTTCAACAAAAACCATGTCCCAACATTGGGTATTATTTATTTATTCAGTGACTTTATCACGGCCGCTCTCCGTCTCCATGCTGGTCACATTTAAATCTCATTTAATTCAGATGTTGCCCGTGTTTTTGCTCTTTTTCTAAGACTTTTCTTGAAGTTACTAATGTAAATGGCTTCCTTATAAACTAGGCTGATTTAAATGCATTTTGCAGCTCAGCAGGATTTACGAAGCATTCTGGACAGAAGAATAGAGTTTCTTAAACGTGAAGTATATATGATCTGTTTCTGACAAAGCAACCGGCAGGACGCGTTCCCCTTGTCATTTCATATAGTTATTGTATTTCTTTTGGCAGTCATATGTAACAGTGTTTTTTTTCATTCATTTTTATTTACTTTGGACATGTAAATAAACAAACAAAAATTACACCAACTTGTAAAAAATATAAACTGAAAAAATATATATTTACAATTAGTTGTTAGCAGACTTCATGACTTAATGTACATATTCGAAAATGAGTGAAGAGCACAAACTTCTTTGATCTCACCCCTTCTCCATAAGTCATTAATTAACAATTATCTTGCTTTAACAAGCTTCCTATAAATATTTGAATATATTGTTTACTTCCTACCTCCTACCTCCTGGGCTACACAGGAGGAACTTGTTAATGATCTCAAGACAGCTGGGACCACTTTCACCAAAAAAACCATTGGCAACACACTACACCATAATGGATTCAAAATCTGTAGCACCAGTAAGGTCCCCCTGCTCAAGAAGACACATGTACAGGCCGTCTGAAGGTTGACAATGAACACCTGAATGATTCAGAAAAGCTTGGGAGAAGCTGATGTGGTCAGATGAGACCAGAATCTAGCTCTTTGGCATCAACTGGACTCGCCCTGTTTGGAGAAGAAGCTTTGGGGGTGTTTCTCTGCTCAGGGGACAGGACGACTTCACCGCATCGAGAGGAGGATGGACCGGGCCTTGTACCGTGAAATCTTGGGTGACAACCTTCTTCCCTCAGCCAGGACATTGAAAATGGTCGTGGATGTGTCTTCCAGCACGACAATGACCCGAAACATATGGCCAAGGCAACAAAGGAGTGGCTCAAGAAGAAGCACATTAAGGTCATGGAGTGGCCTCGCCTGTCTCCTGACCTTATTTCCATAGAAAATCTGTGGATCAAATACTTTGAGGAGAGGCGGTGGACTAGTGGCAGAAACTTGGACTATGGGCAGGAAAGGTCTCTGGTTCGACTCCACGCAGAGACAACAACGACGAACCTGGATCGATCTGTCCAAAAATCCAAGAGGATTCTCCCTACCCTGTCTAGAACCCCTGAGCAAGGCACCTTACTCCTCCAACATCTGCTCCCCGGGCGCCATACATAGTCGCTCACTGCTCTGTGTGTCCTGCACACAGATGGGTTGAAAGCAAAGGTTACATTTCGCTACCTGCATGAGTGTGCCTTTGCATGTCTGTGCATGTTTGGGACAAATAAATGCCTCTTAATCTTAATCTTACATTTCACACAATCATATGCACTTTTATATGATGTGAGTTATATGATCTTGATATTTTTTGTTGATATTATGTCTCTCAATGTTACAATAAACCAGAGGGACACATATGTGAGAATGCTGTTCATCGACTACAGTTCAGCATTCAACACCATCGTACCCCTGAAGCTCGTCACCAAGCTCAGAGACCCTGGGCACAACATCGCCCTCCGTGAGTGGATCCTGAACTTCCTGACGGGCAGACCACAGGCGGTGCGGATCGGCAGCACCACATCCTCCACCCTGACTCTCAACACCAGGGCCCCCCGGGCTGCGTGCTCAGTCCTCTTTTGTACTCCCTGTTCACGCATAACTGCGTGGCCACCCACAGCTCCAACACCATCGTTAAGTTTGCTGATGACACCACTGTCATAGGCCTGATCACCGGCGATGATGAGAAGGCCTACACAGAGGAGGTCAGAGCCCTGACATCTTGGTGCCAGGACAACAACCTCCATGTCAACGTCAGCAAAACGAAGGAGCTGATCGTGGACTACAGGAAGAGACGAGGAGAAGAACACGCCCCCCCCTCTCCATCAACGGGACCACGGTGGAGCGAGTCAGCAGCTTCAGGTTCCTCGGGGTCCACATCACTGATGACCTGACCTGGACCCATCACACAGACTCCATCAGGAAGACGGCCAGACAGCGGCTCTTCTTCCTCCGCAGGCTGCAGAAGCTCCACATGGACTCCAGGATTCTTTGCAACTTCTACAGATGCACCATAGAGAGCATCCTGACCTCAGCTGCAGTATGGCAGCTGCACCGCCCTGAACCGTAAGGCTTTACAGAGGGTGGTGAAGTCTGCCCAGCACAGCACCAGGACGGCGCTACCATCCATAGAGGACCTCTACACCCAGCGGTGCAGGAAGAAGAGCAGCCGGATTATTAAAGACCCCTTTCACCCCAGCCATAAACATTTTTGCCTGCTACCGTCTGGCTGACGGTACCGCAGCATCCGGGCCCGCACCACCAGACTCAGAGACAGTTTCATCCCCCAGGACATAAGACTTTTAAACTCCTCTGAACTGCAATAACTCCACCAATCTAGCACTGTGACATATTTGCATATTTGCACTTCTGTTGTTTTATTTTCTCCTCAGCTGTTTAAATATATTTAGATATACATACATTATTTCCTATTTTGATATTCTATTTTATACTATTTCTCTTATTTTATTGTATAGTGTGTAATTACTTGAGCATTGTTAGAAGAGAGTCTGAGACTCAAGCATTTCACTGCCAGCGACTGCTTAATGTTATTGTTGTGCATTTGACAAATACAAATCTTGAATAAACCTACCATTACATTTAATGACTGCTCATTTATTAAGCAGTGGTCAAACTTTAAAAATCGGCAAGGAATCAAATACTAATTTCCTTCACTGTAAAGGTGTGTATTATATGAGGCATATATCAGTAAAAACAAGAAATATCAACACAAATCTTTCATGTTATTCAATGAGCTGTATTTTGTAGGAACATAAACATTGTTTAACTCTGCAAAAAACAGGTGGAGGGTTTCTTAATTCTCTTTTACAACAGTGAACTATGAATATGGATAATATCGATAGCTACCGATAGATTTATGTAAATATTTTGTTGCAAACGATAAATTTTTCTCCTGTATGAATCTTCATGTCTCTTTACATTGTACCTACAGTGAAATCTTTTTCAAAACTGAGAGCAAGTAAATTAATGATCTGCTGTATGACTAATCGTATACACAGTTAGATTGCCCATTAGTGTATATCTTTAACCACACTAGGAGCAATTTAACAGTTTCTCTCCTGTATGACTTCTCTAATGTATATTCAGCTGTCAATTTCGGGGAAACTTTTTACCAGAAACGGAGGACATTATTAAAAATGCATTAAGTATATATGGGTATGTTATATATGGCATAAATCAAGTCAGTAGAAACAAGAAATACCAACACAAATCTTTCATGTTATTCAATAAGTTATATTTTCCAGGGAGAAAGAAATTGTTTAACTGATAATAACAGGTGCAAATGATGCAACTTACATCTTTGACCACACAGAGCAGGTAAATTCATTCTCTCCTATATTACTACTCAAGTGAAGTTAGATTACCCATTAGTGTAATTTTTTATTTAACCAAACTACGAGCTACTAAATGCTTTCTCTCCTGTATGAGTCCTCATATGTACAGTTAGTTGGTACTTTCGTACGAATCTTTGTCCACAGTCAGAACAACCAAAGGGTTTCTCTCCTGTATGAATCCTCATATGTTCAGTTAGTATGTACTTTCGTACGAATCTTTGACCACAGTCAGAACAACCAAAGGGTTTCTCTCCTGTATGAGTCCTCATATGTACAGTTAGTTTGTACTTTCGTATGAATCTTTTACCACAGTCAGAACAACCAAAGGGTTTCTCTCCTGTATGAGTCCTCATATGTACAGTTAGTTCGTGCTTTCGTATGAATCTTTGACCACAGTCAGAACAACCAAAGGGTTTCTCTCCTGTATGAACCCTCATATGTAGGGTTAATTGAGACTTTTGAATACATCTTTTACCGCACTCTGAGCAACTAAATGGTTTCTCTCCTGTATGAATTCTCATATGTACAGTTAGTTTGCTCTTTTGAAAAAAACTTTTTCCACACTCAGAGCAACTAAACGGTTTCTCTCCTGTATGAATTCTCATATGTACATTTAGATCGCCCTTTTGAAAAAATCTTTTTTCACACACAGAGCAACTAAACGGTTTCTCTCCTGTGTGAGTCATCATATGTACAGTTAGCTGGTTCTTTCGTCCGAATCTTTGACCACAGTCAGAACAACCAAAGGGTTTCTCTCCTGTATGAACCCTCATATGTACAGTTAGAGCGCTCTTTAGAAAAAATCTTTTATCACACTCAGAGCAACTAAACAGTCTCTCTCCTGTATGAGCCTTCATATGTACAGTTAGATCAGCCTTTTGAATATATCTTTTACCACAATCTGAGCAACTAAATGGTTTCTCTCCTGTATGAGTCCTCATATGTACGGTTAGTTTGACCTTTCGTCCGAATCTTTGACCACAGTCAGAACAACCAAACGGTTTCTCTCCTGTATGAATTCTCATATGTACATTTAGATCGCCCTTTTGAAAAAATCTTTTTTCACACACAGAGCAACTAAACGGTTTCTCTCCTGTGTGAGTCTTCATATGTACAGTTAGATCGTTCTTTCGTCTGAATCTTTTAACACACTCAGAGCAACTAAACGGTCTCTCTCGTTTATGAATCTTCTTATGTACAGTTAGATGTCTCTTTCGTCTGAATCTTTTATCACACTCAGAACAACCAAATTCTTTCTTACCGGTTTTACATTTCATATCACTTAGAGGTTGTTTGCTATTTTTTGTTTTTAAACCAGACTGAGGTTCCCATGTCTGCAACCAATCATCTTCACCGTCTTCAGTCTCAGAAGAGTCTTCAGTCTTGTCCTCAGTATCTTTTTGTAAATGTCCATCAGGACCTGAGTTCCTGACTGGTTCATGTTCTCCACAGTCCGCTCTGTTCTCCTCTGTCTGACTCTGATGAAGCTGTGACAACTCAGGTTTCTCTTCATCTTCTTCACTTTTCATAGTGACAGCAGTCCATGGGAACTTGATATCGGCCTGCTCAAGTTGTTGAAGCTGCTCTCCCTCCTGATGTGTCCACGGTTCCTCCTGTTCCTCTTTAATAAGGGGGGGCTCTGGGTCTTCCTGGTCCACAAGGGGGCTCCACTGCTGCTGATCAGGGGGGAAATCTTCTTTATTCACCGTCAGCTGCTGTACGTCTGCAGGACAAAGTGAAACACAAATACACACGATTATCATTTCAGAGTTTCCCGAAGTGTTTTTAAAAACTTGTGTTGTGTCGTTTAATGTCTAATATTATTTTTGAAGGATCACAGTCAGGAAACAGAGATGTTGAGGTAGTTCATAGTAACCAGTAAAAAAGTTTTATATTTGAGGTCATATAATCAAATTAGGACACTAACAGAGCAGAGCAGGGCAAGTGGAGGTTAGTTGGTTGGTAAAGCCATTTTCAGATATGAACTGTGGGTAAAAAACAGAGAATTGTCTGTAGAGTTTCTCCAGAGTTTGTGTTTCACACATGAACAACACATATATCGTATCGTGAGGTTGAAGGCAATACCCTGCCCTTCTTTTTTTTGTTATACTTTATTTTTAAAGAAGCAAAGATACATTGAAACATCAATACATACATACAGGGAACAGAAAGTTGGTCACTTATACATTAAAAACTGTTGGCACACTGATGGAAGTAAATGTCATTTTACACAGTAGAAGATCAGTGATGATCCTGTGAGGTCACAAACACAATCCATTTTTCCCAATACCACAAAAATGTATCAAACCGTAGATTCAGCGAAAAAGTCATTCTCTCCATATGTTGAATATCAGTTACAATATCTGTCCAGTCGGTCTCTGTTGGGGGTTCGGCCTGTGGCCATTTTCGTGTAACAGCTTTCTTGCTGGCTGCTAACAGTATCTTTACCAAATATTTGTCCTGCACCAATAGGTGAGCTGCGATGTTGCCCAAATAGACTGTAGAAAAGGAACAGTCAAATCCATCTCCAAAAACAGTCTTTATTACTTGTATTACCACCTGCCAGTATGGCCGAATGGCTGGGCAGCTCCAAAAAATGTGGAAATGATCTGCCAGCTGTTCCCCGCATTTCCTCCAACATAGACCCGTTCCTGCCTCACCTGTTTGTGCATGTTTTAATTTGGGGGTTATGAAATATCTAAACAGATTACGCCAACAGAAATCCCTCCAAAGGCCTGAGCTGGTGGAAGTGGACTGCACAGAGCACATATTTGACCAGTCCTCCTCCGAAATGACAAGTCCAGATTCTTTCTCCCATTTTAATCTAACCTTATCTGTTGAGTGTTTTCTATTGGATTGCATACTTGAGTATAATTTTGAAACAAGTTTCCTGTTGTCCATTGTTTTATACATGTCAATAAATATGTCAATTAAATTGACACCACCTTTATCCTTGGATTTAATCTCATCATTAAAATAGGACCTGGTTTGTAAATACCTAAAAAAATCCAGCTTTTCTAAACCATACATCTCTGACATTTTCTGAAAACTATCCAGTTCTCCCTTTGATGAAATTGAACAGTAAGAAGTGATGCCAATTCTATGCCAATATCTAAACCTCCCATCAATCCCCGCCGGCTTTAAGTCCGGGTCAAAAGCGACCCATCTCAACAGTCTAGACCGTCTTTCAAATAGTGGTGATCCACATTCCTTAAACCAGATTCTAAGAGGAACTTTTGTCCATTGATTTAAACTTTTAACATGTTGCTCGTACAAGATTCTGCAACCCAATATGGATTGTAACGGTATATCTAGCTGTGAAGTTTCCAAATCTTTCCATTTTGCTATATACACTGGGTTACAGCAGCAAGCTAGTGGTCTTAATTGCGCCGCCTTGTAGTAGTCTGTCAAACATGGTAATGATCTACCCCCTTTTTCTTTGGTAAGTTGCAGTGTTTTGAATTGAATTCTTGGTCTTCTACCCCCCCATATGAATCTTGATATCCACTTATCCCATTCATTAAATTGTTGCAGTGGTACTACAGCCGGCAAGGATTGAAAGAGGTACAAGAGTCGGGGGAGTACATTCATTTTTATCGTTTCTATTCTATTATGCATATCTAAGGGCAATTGGGACCACCTGTCGATATCTGCCTTGATGTTTTTACTTATGGGGCCATAATTGCGATCATATATTTTGGAAATGTCTCTAGGTATTTGAATTCCCAGATACTTAATGTCTGATGAGTTCCATTTGAAACCAAATCTATTTAGCATGTCTTTCTGAGGGGTGTAGCTATAAATTAGAGTTTGCGTTTTTTGCACGTTTAATTTATATCCAGAGTAAGTTCCAAAATCTTTTAGCGAGGACATCAGTCTGGGAATGCTGACCTCTGGTGTCGTAACAAAGCGCAAAACATCATCTGCATATAGACAAATCTTCTGCTCTGAACCTCTAATCATGACTCCTCTTATCACCTCATCATCCCTGATTAACTGTGCCAGGGGCTCTATAAATAAAGAAAAGAAGGCGGGGCTGAGGGGGCAGCCTTGGCGGCAGCCTCTCTCCAAGTTGACAACCTGAGAGAGGTGTCCATTAATCTTTATTCTGGCATTTGGTGAGCAGTATAGAGTTCTGATACAGTTAATAAAATCTTCCTTAAAACCAAATCTTCTCAACACCAAGTATAGATATTTCCAGCGAAC
Organism: Platichthys stellatus; assembly: GCA_016801935.1. Taxonomy (NCBI): domain Eukaryota; kingdom Metazoa; phylum Chordata; class Actinopteri; order Pleuronectiformes; family Pleuronectidae; genus Platichthys; species Platichthys stellatus. The sequence goes on along the minus strand of CM028873.1, from coordinate 28,940,069 downwards.
CGAATCAAATGCCTTGTCCGCATCTAAGCTAATCAATGTGGCTCCAATATTCTCCTTATTCACATGGTCGATAACGTGTAGCACCCGTCTTATATTATCTTGTGTCTGTCTTTCACGCACAAAGCCAGTTTGGTCTGGATCCACTAGTTCTATTATTATATGCTCCAACCTTTTTACTAATATTGACGCATACAATTTGTAGTCTATATTGAGTACAGAAATCGGTCTATATGCGCCACATTCTAGTCTGTCCTTTCCCTCCTTAGGAATAACCGAAATAACCTTTTTTAAGTGTATAGTTAAAGCACTCAAAAAGCATAGGCACTATTTGATCCTTAAAGGCCTTGTACCACTCGGCTGGGAAGCCGTCCATACCCGGCGCTTTATTAGCTTTTAATCTAGTGATTGCTTTCCCTATTTCCTCCATAGTAATCTCTGCCATCAGGGCTTTATTCTGTTCTTCACCTATAGAGGGTAGATCCAATGACTCCAGGAATGAATTTATTTCCTGAGGGCTAGTTGTATTTGGTTCCTTATATAAGTCTCTATAGTAATTTTCAAAAATATGTTCAATATCCTCTAACTTATGGCATACTTTTTTACTTTCAGGGTCCCTGATTTCATATATGGGGAGAGCGTGGCCTAGGGCAGGGGTTCTTAACCTTTTTGACCCTGAGGCCCAATTTTTTCAGTGCAAAGTGACCCGGGGCCCATTAAATGTTAACACTGTAGTTAATTGATCTCACTCATTTCTATTCAATAATAGATCAAATCCATGTACAGTTTAACAAGCTAACAAGCTAAATAAATAATACAATGACATGATAAAATGTGATCACCACAAAGATTTTTATTAAACTTTCAATAACGTTTGCTGATAATTCATGCTTGGTCTCTAGGTGCCGCTGTAGCTTCGAGGGCTTTAAAGCTTCATTAGATAGCGTCAGCCCACACTCCACACACTGGGCTCTCGGCTCTTCCTCACTACCCCCGTTCACAAATCCATACCGAATGAATTCGGGATTGTATTTACGCACACATTTTGTCTTTTGGGGGGGTCCAGCACCACTTTTATCTTCATTTTTCCTCTTTAAAAACTTCTCCATCACTACCTAGCTGAATGTCGATCTTCTTCTGTTGTTCTGAGCTTGTTAAACAACTAACGCAGTACCGCCACCATGTGGTCGGAGGCTGCATTGTAACCTTTACTATCGAAAGAGCCATTTCGCCCCCTTTTCCCCCAAATTAAATCTGTCTGGAGCCGCACAACCTATTTGATAATACAGGTTATAAAGTTATATATATATATAGTTATACAATATATATAAAAACTA
>CM028873.1:28925454-28938147 GCA_016801935.1 Platichthys stellatus | reverse complement strand
AAGGGGGGGGGGGGGGGGGGGGGGGCTACGTATTCTCCACCTAGGCTTGAGTGGAGAATACGTAATTTACCCCCGACCCCCGTTTTTTTACGGAGCAAACAGCGAAGTTCTTCAACATGGATGATATTAAATTAATAATTGAAGTGGAGAGGTGCAGTGAATTGTATGATCCTCGGAACATGTCGTATAAAGACAACACCAAGAAAGACAAATGTTGGAACGCTGATGCAGTTAATTTTGGAGCAACAAGTAAGTATATGCTTGAAAAAAATATGAAAGGCCGTTTTTACTGCAGGCTGATAGTAGCGGCGCTTCCGCGTCCGCTGTGAACCCGGCGTTAGCCGCTGATCTCTGATCAGCTGAGACCAGAGAAACTCGTTGTTTTAACTGTTTCCACTGTTGAGAAGCAGCCGGTCAGTCATTGAGAGGCTGCTCCACGCTCAGGGCGGGGGGCGGAGCCCCGGCTCTGTGTGTGTGTCGGCTATCTGGGAGCGCGCTCACACACACACACACACACACGCACACACACACACATTCACCCGCTCCTGGTATTTAATGATGGCCTGATACGATGATTATTAAAAAAATGGATGTGAACGTGACGTTCACTCACGTTCATCATATGAAAGAACTGATCGTTAAGTTCACCGTTTGCGAAAAATATGCGCAACATGCACTATACAGGGAGCCACTGCAGAGGGGCTGAAGAGCCGCATGCAGGTTGCCGACCGCTGGCCTAGTAGCTCTGGCGTCACCCGAATCCGAGCGAACACATTAATTAACATATCTGGTGTATTCAGTTGATAACCTATGCTGTCCCATGGCCCAAGCGGCCCACAGGTGCAAAACCGAAAGTTTCTTGCGGCCCTCTAGGTGGCGCTTGCGGCCCAAGTATGGGCCGCGGCCCTATGGTTAAGAATCACTGGCCTAGGGGATAGAGCGGGTGCTCTGCAACGTGAAGGTTGCCGGTTCGACTCCCACTCTATCCCATCTGCATGCCTAAGTGTCCTTGGCAAGATACTGAACCCCTAAATGGCCCCTCATAAATGCTGAGTGTTCTAAAAATGTAAGTCGCTTTGGATAAAAGCGTCAGCTAAATGACATGTAATGTAATATGTGGAGCTGTCTGCTTGTTGTTTCCTTAACCTCCATCCCAGAAGCTTCAGGGCCCTTGGTCCATTCTCATAATATCTCTGCTTTGCAAATTTGGCTCTTTTCTCTAATTCTTCCTCACATAGTTTGTTTATTTCTTTTCTGACGTTTCTTATTTGATCTAGAATATTGGGTTCCTTACTTTCAATGTGTTCCCTCTCTAAAACTTTAAGATTCTCTTCTAAATCAGATAGATTTATATCTTTCCTTTTTTCTATGTGAGGTCAGTGCTATAAGCCTTCCTCTAATCACTGCTTTTGCAGCGTCCCACAAAACACTTGGCGATACTTCTCCATTATTGTTATTGTCCATATAATCTTAAGTTCCTTCTGCACATATTCCTTGCATGTCCTGTCATTCAAGATGTTTGTGTTAAGTCGCCAAAGCATGTTTTTCTTTTTATTATCCAGATGCATAGTTAAATAAACAGCTGAGTGATCTGATATGTCTCTGACCCCTATCCTACAATCTTTAAGTCTGTGTCTGTCTGAGTTGTAAGTAAAAAAAATAGTCAATTCTTGAGTATACCCTTTTACTTGCTGAATAAAATGTAAATTGTTTTTCTTTTGGGTGGAAGTCCCTCCATACATCGATCAGTCCCAGCTCCATCAGCATTTTTTTGTTATTCTGGCATTAGGAGTTAGGCTCTTAAGTGTATTAGAAGAGTCTACTTAGGTTGTAACTGAATGTTCCAATCTCCTCCACATATCAAAACACCAGAGGCCTCAGAAGCTATCAGATCAAAAATTTCCCTAATACAAGAATTATCCTGCCCTGGAGGAATATACACATTGACTAATGTGACTTCTTTCTGGTCAAGATATCCTTTAACAAAGACATATCGACCCTCAGCGTCACAGAATTTAGAGACCAGTTTGAAATTTACTTTGTTTGAAATCAGTATCGCCACCCCTCTCCTTTTCCCTTTCTTATAAGATGAATGAAAAGTATTTTTAAACCCTAGTTTTTTTAACTTTTCATGTTCTGTGTATTAAGATGAGTCTCCTGCCAAAACATTACATGCAGCTTTTACTTTTTCATCTTTGCAATTACCTTACCCCTCTTTATTGGATTGTGTAGACCATTTACATTTAGGGTAATTACCCTATATTCCTGACATTGCATTTAATCCACTGTTAACATAAGAATTATGTACCATTAGTGACCAAACTTGAACTATTCTTGAACCAAAGAATGAACTCAACTCGTGAATACAAGACAAAACAAACAAACATATCACAAAACTCAGGTAGTTCTCCATTTGGAAGTAGAAAACCACTTCTTTTGGTGGGGGGAGTAGTCTAGTTAACCCCCAGGGCCCCCCTTCAGTGCAAACTATAATACCCCTACTTAATGAGTGTATTTTGTGCACTTTGTGTGTTAGCAGATCCCTTACCCATATTCGGTCAACTATATTCACTCTATAAGCTAAGGGCGATCCAATGTAATTCAAATGAAAAATAATAAAATGATCTTATATTGTTTATAGGAAAAATAAATTCCTCTTAGTAGGATGGATGAGGTTGAAAGGGAAGCAACAGACAGCCCCCACGCAGGCACATCAAGGGCATACAGTTCCATCCCTTACAACAAATGACAATAATAAATGTCCATAACTGGGCAGTAATCTTGCTTACCCGATTCTTTGCCGTTTAATATGAGCAGACGTGTGCCAGTCCGTTACCCCCCGTCCCTGTCTCTCTATTTTGGGCGCTGAAAACCTCGCAGCTTCTCCTTAATCCGCTCATGGCGGGTCTGTCGGTTGGGTGTAGTCCCTGCTCGCTGCCAGGTCCTCCTCATCTTCTCCGGGATCTCAAACTCATCAGCAGGCTTCTCCAACTCGACGGAGATTCCCCTGGTCTTTAAGTCCCATGCCGCATCTGCCGCGCTCCCGTAGGTTATCGGCCCACCGTCGAAAAAGACTCGTAGCTTGGCTGGAGGTGGTGTTTGGAATCGTATTGCTTTATCCCGAAGAATTATCCTTATTTGCGCATACTCCTTCCTCTTTGCCAAAGTTTCAGCAGGGTAATCGTGGTCGAAGTAGATCCTCCTGCCGCTGTGGTAGATCTCCTTCTTCTTCCATGCAGAGTGTAACACCAGTTCTTTAGTTTTAAACTTCTGGAGGTATGCAATCACCGACCTGGGCTGCGCATCATTTGGTGGCTTGGGGCCGAGCGCTCTGTGGCATCGCTGTATATCAAGTTCAGTTTCGGCGAGGGGCTCCAACTCTTTTTTAATGAAATTATCAATAAACTGCTGAATGTTGTTTCCCTCGGTCCCCTCTGGGATGCCATAAATGCGAACATTGTTACGCCTCGAGCGAGCTTCCAAATCCATAAGCTTCACCTGTAAACGTTCCTGAGTTTGTAGTGACCTGCTCAGCACCTCCCTGAAGTCAGCGTGACACTCCTCCAGGTCGGCTACGCGCGTCTCTGCTTCACCCACTCTGTAAGTTGTGGCTTTGAGGTCGGCTACCACTACGCCCAGCTTCTGTTGAATTTCCTCTCGTATGTCAGTTAGCTCCTTTTTCAAATCTTCTCTGATTCCGTTTCGGAAGTTGCCCAATTCGGACTTCATCTCCGTGACCATATTTCTTAAGTCTTCACGTGTGGCGGCGGTGTTACCTTCCATGTCCTCCGCAGCTAGTGTTAGCTCGGTGCTTAGGCTGCGTCCGCCATGACACTCTCGGTGTTCGTCCGTGGCGGCCCCTTCGGTCGCTGTTTTACAAGCTTTATCCACTTTTCCGTATGGCTTTCCCTTGCTCTTCTTGTGTTTTTCCCCTTCCATCATTATTGAGCACCAATTTCAAAAGTTATTCGAAGTAAAATTGGGGAATAAACTCCGACCGACCGGGAGGTGTTGTTTATGCGGCCGTGCGCGCCAGTGTCAACGCCGGAAGTCAATACCCTGCCCTTCTGTACAACAAGATGGACGAACTGCGCCTTCTCATCAGGACAAATAGAGACTTTTCCCTTTCTTCAGTTTTTTCAGAATCATGGCTGACCGAAGCTAAACCGTCTCTGCCGCACAGCTGACCGGCTTTCAGCTGCTACGTGCGGGAGAATACTCTGGACCACTGCTACAGAACCATCAGTAAGGCTTACCATGCAGTTCCCCGCCCTGCTCTGGGTCCATCCAACCACGCTCTTATTCATCTGATCCCGGCTTACAGACAGAAAGTACAACTTATTCTCATGTATAACTTTTTTTTAGATTGCGCATGCTTACTGAAGAATCACAAGGCATCAGACAACACAACTTTTCTCAAAACACAGAACCTTTTTTCAGACAACACACAACCTTTTTCTCAAAACACAAAATATTACTGTCATGATATGAACATTTTCCCAGCAATGGTCGAAGGAGGGCCCAACCTGGGATAGGCTCATTGTCACTTCATGATTCGAACCCGGGATGATTGTACTACGCCTGCGCACCATAAAGGAGGACTTCCCCTCGTTATTGACCAATCCTGTTCTACCTACTGTTATAAAAGATGACAAATGCCGTCCGTTCGGCGCGACTTTTGAGGCTGTGCATGAGTGCCCATAGCTATGCTGTAAACTTTACATTGCTTCTTAATAAATACTTGAATTAGACCAGACCGGCTCTTCTCATATTTGGGATAAACGAACATGTATACACCAACCACTCTGTGGAAGACCTTAAACTTGCCAACGACCTGAATGAATGATGTTTACTGCAGATTTGACAGTCAATGGACCAGTTCTAACCCTAACCCACAATCACAGCCCCCCTCCCCCCCATCACACCTCTCTCCATTCAGGAGAGAGATGTCAACAAATACTGAAGAGTCTGAACCCCCGCAAGAAAGCTGGACCAGACGCTGTCTCCCCCTCCACACTAAGGTACTATGAGGACCAGCTGTCTCCAGTGTTTACGAGATTTTCAACACCTCATTGGCTGAATGCGTGGTGACCGCCTGCCTCAAAACATCCACCATCCTCCCCGTTCCCAAAAGGCAGAGGATCGAAGACCCTGACCTCTGTAGTAATGAAGACCTTTGAGCGCCTTGTGCTGACCCACCTCAAGGCCATAACCAACCCCCTCCTTGACCCGCTGCAGTTTGCCTACAGAGCCAACAGGTCGGTAGACCAGGCAGTCAACATGGGATTACACTTCATCCTCCAGCACCTCGACTCCCCCGACACCTGCGCCAGGATCCTGTACATGGACTTCAGCTCCACATTCCACACCATTGCCCCAGCTCTTCTCCGAGACAAGTTGACACACCTGAGCGTGCCTGAGCCCACCTGCAGTCGGATCAATGACTTCCTGACAGACAGGAGGTAGTGTGTGAGGCTGGGCAAGCTTGTCTCTGAGCCCTGGAACGCCACAAGGTTGTGTGCTCTCTCCTCTACTCTTCTCATTCTACACCAACTGCAGCTCAGGCCACCCCTCAAAATTGGCAAGGGATCAAATACTAATTTCCTTCACTGTAAAGGTGTGCATTATATGAGGCATAAATTAGTAAAAACAAGAAATATCAACACAAATCTTTCATGTTATTCAATGAGTTGTATTTTGTAGGAACATAAACATTGTTTAACTCTGCTAAAAACGGGTGGAGGGTTTCTTAATTCTCTTTTTACAACAGTGAACTACGAATATGGATAATATCGATAGCTACCGATAGATTTATGTAAATATTTTGTTTCAAACGATTCATTTTTCTCCTGTATGAAGCTTCATACAGTCTCTTTAAAAATTGTACCAACAGTGAAATCTTTTTCAAAACTGAGAGCAAGTAAATTAATGATCTGCTGTATGACTAATCATATACACAGTTAGATTGCCCATTAGTTTATATCTTTTACCACACTAGGAGCAATTTAATAGTTTCTCTCCTGTATGACTTCTCTAATGTATATTCAGCTGTCAATTTCGGGTGAATTTTTTACCAGACTCAGAGGACATTATGAAAAACACATTCAGTATATAAGTAATATATATGAAATAAATCAAATCAGTAGAAACAAGAAATATGCTTTCTTACCAGTTTTACTTTTCATATCACTTAGAGGGTGTTTGTTATTTTTTGTATTTAAACAAGACTGAGGCTCCCATGTCTGCATCCAATCATCTTCACTGCCTTCAGTCTCAGAAGAGTCTTCAGTCTTGTCTTCAGTACCTTTTTGTAAATGTCCATCAGGACCTGAGTCCCTGGCTGGTTCTTGTTCTCCACAGTCCGCTCTGTTCTCCTCAGTCTGACTCTGATGAAGCTCTGACAACTCTGGGTTCTCTTCATCTTCTTCACTCTTCATGGTGACAGCAGTCAATGTGAACTTGATATCAGCCTGCTCAAGTTGTTGAAGCTGCTCTCCCTCCTGATTGGTCCACTGTTCCTCCTGTTCCTCTTTAATAAGGGGGGGCTCTGGGTCCTCCTGGTCAACAAGGGGGCTCCACTGCTGCTGCTCAGGGGGAACCTCTTCTTTATTCACCATCAGCGGCTGTACGTCTGCAGGACAAACTGAAACACAAATACACACGATTATCATTAAGAGTTTCCCAAAGTGTTTTTAAAAACTTGTATTGTGTCGTTTAATGTCTAAAAATATTTTTGAAGCATCACAGTCAGGAAGCAGAGGTGTTGAGGTAGTTCATAGTAAGTGTGGAGGAAAATTCCACAGACCAGTGTCTAGAGTAGTGGAATTCCCCTGACCAGGTGTCTCACTGCTCTGATACTGTCTACCTGATGGAACCCTTATTTGACGGTGTCTCACTGCTATGACCTTGATAAACAGGATGTAGGCCCTTATTTGGTGTTGTTTTCTTCCAACTGGTACAGTGGACGTACAGACACAGCAGATAGACAAAGATGATGATCTCTTGATTTCATGTCTTCTTTTTTTCATATTATGTGTCATGTCACGCCTCTTTGTATAAGTTCTGGCTTTGTGAACTTTTGGCCAGTTGTTCCATTTTGAGCACCCGTGCTTGTTGTATAAACTCTGCAGAGCTTATTATTATAAAGACTCAATAGCAACTCCTGTCTGAGAATTTTGATATTTAAAATCTCTAGTTGAATTTCCATCACATCGCCTTAACATCTCGATGCAGCTCGTAAATTTAGCAGAATTAGACACTGGAAGTAGAAAAGTTTTATATTTTGAGGTCAAATAAACAAATAAGGACTTAACAGAGCAGAGCAGGGCGAGTGGAGGTTCGTTAGTTGGTTAAGTTGTTTTCAGTTATGACCTGTGGGTAAAAACAAGGGAACTTTCTCCAGAGCTTGTGTTTCACACATGAGCAACACAATAGCAGGTTTTCTGCACAGACTCGTTCACAACAGCTTCAAATCCTCCTTATTATTCAGGTGAAGGAGGAGCAGCAGACAGACAGGAAGTGACATTAACTGCATATATCATGTGATCATGTTTACATCACCCCGACACCATCGTCAGCTCTTATCAGCACAAACTCTCTTCTCATCTCTGTCTGGTCTTCTAGTAATGACGTCATTAGGAGGAAGGAAGATGGCTGCATCAAGTCAAAGCTTTGACTCACAAAGAGAGCAAACTGAAGCCAGGAAACGAGACCAAACATGTTTCTCTGTAAACTCCAAATCCAAAATGATCACAGCAGCACAACTGGGATGCACAAGCTCTTGAAGCTGGAGCATCCAGGGGAGATTTCTCAAGATGGCATCTGGAGCGAGACAGAACCGCAAGTTTTACTTTTATCCTGAAATAAGTGTAATATATTACGATTATCGACACGTAGAATGGAATAGGAATAGACTGGAATAGCAGGGATCATCTTCACTGCACAACTCCAGTGACTGAATCAATCCATGTTGTAAACCTGTTTTAGTATTTAAATTAAACCCAGATTATCCAGTTCAGGCAAAGTGTTGCTTTGGCATACATGGATTTATTCATCTATGTGTCAGAGCAATTGAATTATGCTGCTGACCAATGGGTTTCAGTCGTGAGACCAGACGGAGTCACGGCATCAAGTGATGAGAAGAGGAAGTGAAACTTTCTGACACTGACATGAGGTGTTTGTTAATGAGGTGAAGAGCGACTTTATGGGACCGCAGTGATGTCATGAATGAAGAAAATACACTCAACTCTGCCGCTGCAGCTGTGGATAACACAATGTGTGAGAGGGAAGACGAGAGAAAGAACGGAGCCTGAAGTAAAAACAAGAGCAGAGCTGAAGCTAGCTAGCGTTAGCAAAGCTGGAGCTAGCCAACGTTAGCAGAGCTGAGGCTGGCTAACGTCAGCAGAGCTGAGGCTGGCTAACGTTAGAAGAGCTTAAGCTAGCTAACGTTAGCATGTGAGCGGCTCCTCGAGGGACTCACCAACTCGGTGCAGCCGGAGTTCGGGCTTCATCACGGCCTCCAGCAGCCTCCTCTCACGGAAGATCTCCCGCTGGGATCGCTCCATTTTGTCTTCGAACACCGCCAGGATCTCTTCCCCCGCAGTCGTTAGCCGCTCGATTAGCATCGCTCTCAGAGCCGGGACTCGAGCCGTTTCTCCTCTTTTCTCCAGCTGCAGTAGAAAGTCTTCGGCGGCGGCGCTGATCCGCTCATGTACCGACACCCGCAGCAGCTGCACGTCGGACATCTTCCTCCTCTTTGAGCACTTTGAGTCTCGGAGCGGACAAAGTGATCCAGCGGCAGGAAACAGAGACACCGAGCTCAGAGCCAACAGTGCCCCCTGCTGGACTGGAGGACGAGGAGAAAAAGACGACAGCAGTCGGGGATGGGATGACTGATTAAGTGGATGTACGAGGACAAAAAGATGAACAGATGAAGGATGAGTGAATAATGTTCTCACATTCTGGCGCTTTAGTGTTGAATAATCTGCTGTTGGTTTCTTATGGGAAAACTTTATTCTGCTCTGCAACAACGTGAAGCCTCTCGTCTGGTTTCTCTTTCAATGGTGTTTGTCAATCAAGCAGCGGCTGAGGAGGAGGAGGACGAAGAAGAGGAGCAGGACACACATCTCTGATGGAGAAAGAGGAGACGGATGACGGACGGGCGTGTTTTATAGATGGTGGAGCCCAGAGAAGAAGAAGAAGAATAGGAAGATGGCAGAAAAGAAAACAAGGTGTCTTCGATGGAGGGAAGATACGAACTAACGGGAGAGGAGGTGGAGGAAAGAAAAGAGAGAAGTGGGGATGAAGGCGAAAAGCCTGAGTGATGAGACACCGAGGTGAACATCACATTCATGAATTCATGGAAAAACAGCCATATCTAAAACCATTTAAAATGGTTGTTAAAGACGGACGTCAGATCCCAACTTGATGTTAGAAAATATCACCATTAAATAAACAATCTGTTTAATGTGCCTTCTGTTTTTAGCGTGTAGTATATTCTGCTACTTTTAACCTTAGTATGAACCAGAAATCACATGTTTAAGCATGAGGCCCCCATCTTTAGACTCTCAGTAGTTCTTCTATGCATGTCTTGTTAGTTCTCTCCCTTAGGTTATGATCTTTGACCCCTTAATGGATGAGTGTAGAAAATGGGTTTTCTTCTATTAAGCACGAGGCATGTTGTTATGAATTCATCCTTACATTTATATTTTATGTGTTCAAACAGATGTAGTCATGCACCTCTCAACCATGGGATGTGGGATGTTGCCATGGGCGTAGGCAACTCCTATATATATTGTATGTTTGACGCCTGCAAAGCGGGCTTCACTATTGGCGTGTGAATGTCTCCGGATTCTAGAGTCCGTCCTGACCTGTGAAGACTTCTGTGTAATAAACTTTAACTATACAAGCAAGTTCTGGGTCTGCGGAGAATTCTTCCTTCAGCATCAACTTCACCATCATCGACCTCTCGGCTGCCCAAGATATACGATAGATTTGGCGTCGCGAACTTCGGGCGTGCTGTGTCCTGTGGCGTCTCCAGACGACTTCATACAGGGTGAGCATTTTTACACCTGATTGGACGCTGGTTCGTTCATTGTGGTTGTTTTATGTCTACACCTGGTCACACCGTTACTAAGAACCTGTTTTTGTGGAAATGTGATGATGTTTTATGTTTTGAAGTGAAGCGCCGTGCTAAATTTGATTTTATTTGCATAGTGCACTTTGCAAATAAATGGGGGGAAAGGTTTAAAAGGTTTAAGAGTGAAAAGAAATGTACAAAAGGTACAAGACATAGTTTAGAAGAGCTTAAATTGTAAAGATGAGGTGGTAGTCTGTGCAGAATTAAGAAAAATGGTACCTCAATTTCTTAATGGTAAGTCGCGGTAATTCCATTGTGTTACAATCTAATGCTAAGGCATAGTCAGGAATTGAGTTAAAGAGACAAATTGGGGGTTACACCTGGATCCAGGTCATTTGATTAAATAAATATAAACAGTGATAAGAAACGGAATAATAAGAGGAAAATAAGGTTAAAGGAAATGATCATAGGAATAAGCCGCGAATCTGGTTAGAAGAAGCCCTCAGAGAAGGGCTGGTAGTATGGGTCATGAATCCTGGAACGTCACCCCAGGTCAGTTTAATAACTGGAGGTTGTAAAATTAAAATTCAATTGACTGTTCCCACTCTGAACATTTGTTGACGAACAAGTGTCTGATGCAGCCTCTCATTGAATATTTACATCTCATAAGATAGCATAAATTTTAAAAAGAATAAGTAGAGTAACAGCGGCAAAGAGCATGCTCGGCGCGTACAGGGAGCCTTCTCCCAGTGGCGCAATGTGTGTGACACTTCACCTAAATAGTGTCCTGTGTGAGTGAGTGTGTGACAGCAATAGCTGTATCTTAAACAGTGGTCTGTGTGTGTGTGTGAAAATATTAATAAAAAAGCTTTTATGATTGAATGAACATATATAGGTTTCTGGTTGAGAACAGAAAATTTGATAACTTACAAGGACAAATATGTTGTTCTATATATTAAATAAACAATAAGCCTCTTTAAGAGGATAGACACGTGAGCTCTTCTTAAAGGAGACATAATGAAACAATGAGTCTCCTGTAGGAGAACGTAGAAGATCATGCGAGTCTGCCTTTCCCTCCCTCCACTCGTCTCCACTTTCCCCATGTACCATGTGTGTATGAGTGTATGAGATAAGACTCTCTCATGCAATAAATTCAAAAAGTGTGGAGAGAGTTTTATAAACTCTTATAACAGATAACATGAATTGCATTTCAATACTTTAGAAGAGATAACTAAATGGAATCTCAAAACAAAGTAAAGAGTGCTGTTTGAGTGAAATAGGCAACTTTAACATTTGTTTAAATATTAAAGGAACTTTGGCTATTGAACAAGTCAGGGTTTAAATTAGGGAATATATGATTTTGGGCTTAATTAAGCAATAATCACTGAAAGAGTTTTTTCTTCAGACCTCTCCTCAACTCCCCTGAAAGAAAGGGCTTCTATGTTCAGAAAAGGGGAAGCAAGGGTGTGTGTGTGAGAGGGGCACTCTTTGTCTCTCGTGTATAGATACTCTCCTCGTCTCTCCTGTATTGAGCAGGCGGGGAGGTTTTCACTGTGATAAACACTTTCACTGTGAGACACAGGGACAGACTCACAAAGTTTATAAAACACTTTGTAATGGGATTTAGTTTAAGCTTAAAAGACAATTTGTTTGATTGTTTGTGGCGGAGCAGGGTTGTTGATGTTTGTAGTTCGAGCAATTATTTTATTGCTTGAACTTCCTTTGTTTAATTTAGGTTTCATTGAATTCTACAATGTTTAATTTAGAGGTCTTATTTAGGAACAAATTGAGTTTAATTTGACATTTTTGGACTTTAAATACTGGATAATGTTAATTTGATAGAAGGAGAGATAGTCAGAATTCTATTTAAGGTGATAACGAAAGGAAATTATTTGCATTGACTAGAGAATGCAACTATGCTCGTATCAAGTGTGCCAAACCTCTACACTAAGTACTGGTATAAATAATAAAAACATCTGTTTTTCCTCACTAGGAGTGACACATATAAGGTGTCAGATATCACATGTGCGATGCACGGACGGAGAATCATACGGATAAACTGCTTTGCGAAAGGACTGTCGAGTTATTAATACAGTCATGAATAAATAATAAACCATTGAGAACTTTAAAGACATCATTAGAGTGAAATAAATTGTCAATTAATGACAATTAATGAATGAATTCTAATGAAGAAATTAACTAAGTATGCTTGAAGCCTTTGTTGTAGTTGAAAAGTAAGTTTCCTAGTTGCTCCTTACGAAAGCGTTTTGGAGATTGATTGAAGACTTGTGGTAACTAATGATTAAAATAAAGATTTTTCGTTACATAGGTTAATGAAAAATATAAATCTTGAACAATGGACCTGATCTGAGTAGTCCTAATATGAACTTCATGTGAATGCACCTAACCAACACAAACACTTATTACAGAATTAAAAAAGATTTGTTATAAAAGAAAGACAAACTACTAATAGGAGCATATGTTAAATATCAAAGAGATGTGTGTATTCATATGCCAAACACACTCTCACAGTGCTAGGGAAAGAGATTATATTCCTTATACTTTCAGGAGCAACATATTCAGTCATCAAGAGTGATATGTTTGACACACACCTG
>CM028873.1:28889554-28912773 GCA_016801935.1 Platichthys stellatus | reverse complement strand
GGCGGGAGGGAGGCGGCGGGTGTGTGTGCAGCAGCAGCAGACCATGTAACCGCTATTCTCAAGCGCACTCCCACCTGGCTGTTCAGACCGGATCCACATTTCTCCGCGCAGGTCAGAGAGTGTTTGGGTAGCCATCATTAAGGGTTTGAATAACCGGGCACCGATATCCTGTTTTCACAGAGGAATAAGACACGCAGCCGCCACCGGTGTTTACCAGAACCGGACGTGATGCAAAAAACATAAAGCATAGAATTGAGAATAAGGGCACATTAATAATCGTTTGAATAATCGTGATTTTGATATTGTCCAAAATAATCGTGATTATGATTTTTTCCATATTCGAGCAGCCCTACTAGAAGGTCATTAGTGACTTTTGCCAAGGCTGTCACTGTGCTGTGATTGGCTCTAAACCCAGACTGAAAGTCTGCACATTTTCCTTGAGAAACTCACACAGCTGATTTTAGACATGAAGGGGAGATTAGATATTGGCCTGTAATTGGCTAAAACCTCTGGTCTAGGGTGGATTTTTTGAAAAGGGGTTTGATTACAGCTATTTTAAAAAGGACTGTGGTACATAACCTGATGATAATGACAGTTTGATTGTGTTCAGTAAAGAACTATCTATTAGGGGCAGAATTTCTTTAAGTAATTTTGTAGGAATGGGATCTAAGATACAGTTTGTTGGTTTAGAACCTGAGATTATTTTGGTAAACTGATCACGGGGGATCAGAGAGAAGCTGTCTAAAGAATGAGCAGGATTCTCAGTTTCTGAGATTTCTGTTCTTGGTGGGGTATAAGTGCCAATTGAGGGCAGGAAATGGTTGATTTTATTTCGAATTTCAGGCATTTCCAATTTCGAAATTTATCATTAAAAAAGGTCATAAAGATATTGCTACTTAAGGATTGAGGAATACTGGGTTCGGTGACGGTGTGACTCACTGTCAGCCTGGCTACAGTGCTGAAGGGAAACCTGGGGTTGTTTATTCCAGTCTAGGAGATTTTCAACACGGTTGTTGGAGCCCCACTTCCTTTCTAGTTTTCTTGATACTTGTTTTAACTCATGCCTCTTGGAATTATACCAAGGAACTTAGAGTCTAATGTTAAATTGTAATGAGTCTGCAGAGCTATCGACGAGATGGTCAATCTCCTTAGAGCTCGGTTTTTAATGAATTTGTTGTTTGTATAGACGGATAATACGGGTTTTAATGTAATCGAAATTATTTCCTTAAATTTAGCTACAGCACTATCAGGTAAATATCTGGAAAATGTGTTAATCAGTGGCCTATATTCAGATAATGAAAAATCGAAGGTTAGTAAATTATGGTCTGATAGAATTGGATTGCGCGGAAGTACCGTTACATTTTAAATTCTGTGTGTAAAAAGTGTGTGGTTACAACAATGAGTAGGTTGGTGTACACACTGAAACTTATTGAGTCTAGTATCAAAATAAATGCTACGCTAAGGCTATCTTTATTATTTTCCACATAAATATTAAAGTCATCAACAATAATTTAAAGAGACCACATTTAAAAGTCTTAGTTTCCTGCGTTGTTGCAGAGGCTGTGTTAATTTGTATTAGCTTTTTGTCTGGAATTCTCCCTTTGTTATTGTTTAATTTAAACAATTGAATCGGACGGGGGGCAGACCCAATCTCTATGGGGTTGTGGTTGTGTGACAGAGAGAGAACAGAGAAGTGTGTAGCACTGCAGCCCTGCTTCCTGGTCCCAACTCTGGGTTGTCATGTAATAGAATGAGTAATATTCCTAGATAAGAGAGCTGCTCCATCCCAAGTGGGCTGAACGCCGTCTCTCCTAACAAGACCTCAAAAAGTTTGCCATTTATCTACAAAGCCCGGAACCGTTGACAGGACAGCACCTGGGCAGCCAGCGGGTAAAAGACAACATGCAGCAAAACATGTCCTCACCTTTCGTGTTAGGGAGCGGGCCAGAGCAAATGTGTAAACCCATAAACCAGTTTTAGTATTTAAATAAAACCCAGATTCTCCAGTTCAGGAAAAGTGTTGCTTTGACATAAATGGATGTATTCATCTATGTGTCATAGCAAAAATACACCAGTATCATAAGTATTCACACAATATGTGTCTGTTGTTCAGGATGAGACGAAGCCGTCTGGAGAACTTTATACACAAAAGGAGCCAAAATGCACGAAGCTGAGCTGAGACAGAGCTCCTGGTCCTCTGATCTACACATTCCATCAACTTCACAAAACACACATCGTTTTAAACGTATCGTTCCCTTTAAGCCAAGGAGTGTTTGTTGGATCAACTCGTGTTAGCAGAGCTGAAGCTAACGTCAGCAGAGCTGAAGCTAGCTAGCGATAGCCTGTGAGCGGCTCCTCGAGGGACTCACCAACTCGGTGCAGCCGGAGTTCGGGCATCATCACGGCCTCCAGCAGCCTCCTCTCGCGGCAGATCTCCCGCTGGGACCGCTCCATTTTGTCTTCGAACACCGCCAGGATCTCCTCCCCCGCAGCCGTTAGCCGCTCGGTTAGCATCGCTCTCAGAGCCGGGACTCGAGCCGTTTCTCCTCCTTTCTCCAGCTGCAGTAGAAAGTCTTCGGCGGCGGCGCTGATCTGCTCATGTACCGACACCCGCAGCAGCTGCACGTCGGACATCTTCCTCCTCTTTGAGCACTTTGAGTCTCGGAGCGGACAAAGTGATCGGCGGCAGAAAACAGAGACACCGAGCTCAGAGCCAACAGCGACGCCTGCTGGACTGGAGGACGAGGAGGAAACTAAAGTCCTGATACTGTACAGTAGAAAATATGGAAGACGATACATGATATATAAATAAATACAGAAATAAATGTTTTACATTTATTTTACATATATTTGTTTGTGTTTCTGTGTCAATGTGCTATTGAGACTGGGAGCGTCTCGTCTCATTTTGAACTGAGCACAAAATGTTGACTAGTCAACATTGTTTGAGTCCTTATGGTACCCCTCTGAGGAAATTTGGATCTTATATCTTAATCAGATTATGTCCCACTTTCTTCCTTTCATCTATAAAACATTGAAAATAAAATGGATAAAGCGTTTTGCACACTGCGACAAGCCCAAACGCTTCACTTCCTGCGTCCGTCAGGCGATGTCGATCCTTGCCGATTTCCGGTCCACGCTATCAATTGCACATCACTCATTGCTAGAAGAGAGCCTGTGACTCAAGCATTGCACTGCCAGCGACTGCTTAATGTTATTGTTGTGCATTTAATAATACAAATCTTGAATCTTGAATCTTGATGTGATCAAATCACTGTGTGATCAAATCAAATATACCGAGGTAGTTTATATCTCCATATTGTTGAATTGACTATGTCAATATGAAGTTGATCCGATGAAAGCCCTGGGACAAATTTGTCAGAGTTCCAATTTTCCTTTTTTGTTTGTCTGGTCATGATACACCTGGGCTACGACTTGGGTGAAGATCGGTTAAAGCTAACTGATTTTCCTTAGATGGCGCTGTTGAGCCATTTTTCCACGTCCATTTCAAATGACTCCAGAACACAATTACTTTTTGGGGTTTTGAAATTCCTGCAAACTTTGGTAACAATTTGAGTATGTCTAGGCCCCTGAAAAGCCCCAAAAGGAAAATACAAATCCTTAATAGGAATACAATAGGGCGCCCACCGATGGTGCTGGGGCCTTATTAAGTGACCAAATAAGGGCACAGTGTCCCTACACCTTGTGAACAACATTTCATTGTACTTTATTTTTTAACCTGGAGCTGTTTGAGTTTGAAACATCTTCATGCAGATTATGCATTAGTTCATATAGTTATAATACAATTACTATACTATATATTCTTATGGCAGTAATACAGTAATAGTGTGTTTTTAACCTGGAGTTGAGAAAGAATGGAAACAATCTGCAGGAGTTCCTGTCTGATGCACAGGTAAAGATGAATTAATTCAGGCAGATATCAGGCTCCTAAACCTCTTTGCACCAGGGGTCCTTCCGCGCCAGCGCTAATGCCTGCTGGCTTGTCGGTGGTTAGCAGCTACGTACGCAGTCGGTTGTGGTAGAATGAGCCCGACAGGAGTCAGGTCAGTTGACATTCCAACACCCACACAGACGCTGCACATCACCACGGGACGTTTCTGAAGCTGAACCGCCGCAGTTTGACTCTGAACGCCTCGAAAACACCGGGAACACCTTTTGTTGTGTTTTCAAGCTAGTTAGCCAGCTAGCCTCCGGTACGCGTTGTTCTCTGGTCCGCGGAGGAAACAGTCGAGGCAAACATGGCGGGTTGTGTGCGTGCGTGCTGGAGATGAAATTAAAGCATCTAAACGCTGAGATGTCTGAGTCTCAATCAACGCGCGGAACCACGGAGGCCATGTGTCGGAAAAGCTTCTTCTTTTAGAGCTAGCTCCCACTGCTAACGGAGGTTGCCGCCCACCGCGACTGGAAGTCACGCTAAACTACCGGCAAATAGCCTTTTAATTAACGGGTTATATTCTCTTACACTCGCGACCGAGGTGATCCGTGGCTCCACTCGCCTCTGAACCCAGTTTCTCTGCTGGTAAACGGTGCATCGCTGTGGTTTGGAATGGGGCTCGGTTGTGAACACAGGTTAGCATTAGACACGCCTTTCATTTAGCGTCCAGATCTGTGCGTTAAGAAAAAGAACTGCGTGTTGTGCTGTTTGAGTGAGTTAGCAGTTAGCTGCAGCTAGCTGTGGCACGGCGTCAGTGTTTACTATATCTGTAATCCGTGTGTTAGCATCACAGGGAACAACATGAGGCAGCTGTTCCCCACACGGAACTTTCCGTCCTTCGGTCACTTCCGCACGTTGTCGGTGCAGATTCGAACTCATGTTGGTTCGACTCTGTCAGAATTAGATGCAAAAATCGCCTGCATGTGATTAGTTCGTTCTCCCACACGTCATATGTCCACGTGACAGCAGGTAGTGACGTTAGCTGAGAGGCTAGCCTGCAGCACCCAGGCCCTTTAGGAGGAAGTAACCCATGCAAAGAGTTGGTGAGATGGTTCCTCAAGTGTGGGAGACGATGAGTAGTCACAACTGTCCGAGTCTAAGACAGAAACGTCATCCTGCAGGTCCAGAGACACATGTCCTGGAAACACCTGCGTCTTTTAAAGGCCAATGTCTAGTTTATGTTAATATCAAATGTCTTTTGCTTTAAAACATCCTCCAATAATTAGTCAATTATCTAATTGACAAATTATTTCAGCTCAGAACTAAACTATTTGATCACGTTTTAACCTGTAGAATGTGAAGATCTGTATGAATGTGGCTTCTTCCACTCTCTGTATTTAAAGTTAGAATAAACATTCTCATAGTATTTATATACTTGGATTGTTATTTTCCTAGAGCAGTAATACAGTCACAGAAAAGATGTTTGAGCTGTAGCTGATGCAGTCAATTCCATAATGAATGGAGAAGTTGGTTTCATTATTTATCGTCATTAAACTTTTTCTCATCCTCTCACTTGTGAGCGTTTGCTGCAAATTCTTTGTGGAGAAAACAATTAATAGTTGATAACGATGTTTATTTCAGCTCCGGTTTGAAGAGACTGTTAAAATGTTGACCTCCTCCGTGGTGTGACTTCTCTGTCCTCTGCTGTCTCCAGGGATGACTTGACGACTGCTGCCTCTGACTTCCTCGACCTGTCTCTGCATCACTGCAGCTCAGTCGGGTAGAACGACTCCTCCACATCGCACCATCTGTGTAGGGCTGACCCCCCCCCCCCCCGACAAGACCAGACCCCCCCCCCCCCCGACACATCCTTCGATCCTCTGCCAACGTCCTTCAGCATAGAGAGACGATGTATTGTCTACAGTGGCTGCTCCCCGTGCTGCTCATCCCCAAGCCGCTCAACCCAGCGCTGTGGTTCAACCACTCCATGTTCATGGGCTTCTACCTGCTCAGCTTCCTGCTGGAGAGGAAGCCCTGCACCATCTGCGCCTTGGTCTTCCTCGCTGCCCTTTTCCTCATCTGCTACAGCTGCTGGGGCAACTGCTTCCTGTACCACTGCCAGGACACCGCGCTGCCGGACGCTGCCCACGACCCAGCCATAGTCGGAACCTAGGAGGGAATAGACGGGGAGAGATATCGGGGAGGGCTGGGAGGGGGGTGATGGGGCTTGCTGGAGAATTACTGTAGAATGATACTGCCATGATATCAGAGGGGACGGACCCCACTTTTGGGGGTTGGAGAGGAGGAGGCGCTGAATGGAGGCTGGAGGGTTGTTCTGCTGAAAAAACTGAATACTGCCACAGAGGGGGGGGGGGCGGTTTGGTTTTTTTATGCTGTCAAGAAAAACAGACTTAAATATGAGGTGGCCGGAGGAGAGGAGGGAGAAGCTACATGGGAGGAGACGGCAGCGTAGAAACTTGAAACAGGCAGAGGAGGACACGTGTTGACTTGAGGAGAGAAGAATTTTATTTTCTGAATCTTTCATTCCAGCATTTGAATGAAAACCAGACGATAATAACAAATATATATATATATATAAATACACCACAGGTGTCACCGGGGTCATTGTGGCCACTGTGTTTCAGTTGCCTGGTTCCTCTCTACTTCAACCAGAACTTCTCCAAAAACCTGCAGGGTCTTCGGCCTCAGTCCACCTGCCCCCGAGGAACTCTCCAGACAGAGCTCGGGCGATTTGAGTTTTCACTCTCAGTCCTCGCAGTTGTCCGCAAGCTTTCTGTACCTGGTGGAGTCGGCCTGCCTCTCAGAGTCCAACCATCCCAACTCTCTCTCTGCACACGTGATGCTACCCTTCACAAGGAGAGCACACGGAACACTGGACAATCAATAACTATGCTGTGAATAATTCCTCCTTTGCCGCATTGCCACTCTCACACACACACACACACACGTACACACACACACACGTACACACACGAAACTCAGACCACGTAATAATGCTGAGGAACTGTCCCGTCGTTATTACCCAGCAGGCTCTGCAGCTGCTCCTCTCCGCTCATCCTACTCCTCCCGCCTTCGAGGGAACGTCCCCGACCCACCAGACTTACCATTGGATCTTTATTTGTTCTTTTTGCTGTTCTTCATCGCGCATGGGTTGACGTTATTTTTTTTTTGTTTTGTGTATTAAGTTCACAAAACAATTTAGTGAGTTTAAACAAAATGGCGAAAGTTTCCAAAGGGTGTACAAATCTGTGTGTGTTTAGGGTGAATGAAAGGTTTGTGTGTTGTGTGATAGGTGTGTTGGGTTTTTCTTTGTGTGTGTGATCAAGTCATGCTGATGTGCGCAAAAAACAACAACTTGTTGACGCATGGAAACAAGCAGCAGGGGGCAGTATTTCCAGCAAAAATAAGCAATACAGAGCGCTGGCTGCGGAAATTCCGTTGTTATCGACAAGTTTACTGGTGATCAGAGTGTGTGTCTGTGTGTGTGTGTGTCACTGCTCTGAGTGTTATGATGCCCTGTCGGACACAGGCTACGGTGTTTACACTGTGTACCTAATGGTGTGTGTGTGTGTGTGTGTGTGTGTAGCCTTGTGTAGTAGTGCACATCATGCTCACTGCTACCTGATTGCTTTGGTTTTAATTTAAATAAAGTTTTTTCCTCTCAACATGTTTAAACTGTGATAAGTTGAGTTTGTTATTGGGTTTCTTTAAATTATTATTATGAATCCTGATTATTTTCTCTATTGATTGTTTTCATCAGAAAATAATTTGAAGTCAGACAATAAGCTTCAATTTTCTTTTTTCAGAACCTGGAGCGTTGAAACTCTCTTTTTCTTAATTTGATTAATCTGTTTTTCAAAAGTTAGGGTTAGTTAATTGTTTCATGTAATATTGTAACAGTATTTGGTATTTAAATGAATATCAGTGCTTCATAATTTATAAGATTTAGAAACTTCAACGATTAAGTGAATGTAGCTAAGGAGTTGAGATGTCCTGAAATGTGGCTGCTTGTAGTAAATTGAAATACTTTCTACTTATTTACTCTATACGGTGGAATTAATTTAAAAGTAACTAAAGAAATTCCCATAGGAAAACCATAATATTAAATATCTTTCAAAGCAGAATGTGTCATTAACAAGTAAATTATAGAATAAACTGGTTTTAATTCACATTCCATGGTATTAGAAAGTATAAATGGGACATTAAATATATATTAGGACAGTCATAATGATACAAGATGAGGGAACGATATGAAACTGAGCTGGATGTGCCATTCAGGAAGTCTTTTGGGATTCCACAACGACAGAATGATTTATTTTGATTTATGAAATACAGATTGTGCATTATCTCAGTTTTTAAGATTCAAACCGAAAAGAACTACAAGAAGATATTCAGAAATGAGTCGCTGTGTATAACAAGTGTTTTTTACTTTCGGTATTTAAAGTACATTTGGCCGGTAATACTTTTGTATTTCTGCTCGTAGGAGCGCAGTGTTTCTACACTGTAGTATTTGTACTTTTGCTTTCTAATTTGTATTATTATTATTATTATCTGTTCCACCAACACCCATCATTTCCTCATCTTATCTCCTCACCTCCTTATTTCCTCTCCTTATCTCCTTATTTCAACTCCTCATCTCAATTCTACGAAAAGAGCATATACCGATTAACAATAAGCAGAATCTGCAGCGTGTGTTCCTGCAGGACGAAGACAACACAACTGAACTGCTGAACATTTAGATCCTGCTTCATTTCCGCAACATAAATAATGATTCAAGCGTAGTGAAGTTTAAGGAGTAGCACATCTTTTGCACTCAAACAGAAAAAAACCTCCTGAAACGTGAAGCAGGCTCCACGACTTCCTCCAGATAGAAAACTCAACCATCGTCTTGCCATGACACTTTAGAACCCGACACACTCTCTGTGAATATCTCAGGTCCCGGGTCAGTTTGACCTCAGTCCGATGTGTGGTGAGAGAAAGCATCCGGAGGTCAGGGCACCTCCCAAACATCTGGTTCCCTGAGCAGCCAGCAGAGGGCAGCACCCGCCTCTGTGTCTCAGCTGAGCTTCAACAACAACCACAACATGTGAAACTAAAGATAGTTTTCTTTTTTCTGGAGAAACACAGTTCATGAGGTTAAAATATTGATAAGTGACAATGTTTGTGTCCTGATTTTTTAGCTCTGAACCATAGTTTGGAGTAAACTTGTTAATTGAGACTAAAATTATATTTACAAATTATGCTTGAAAAAGGAGATTAAGACAAAATCGTTTGTCCTTTGTGTGAATGTCCCCTGTGTTTGTGTCTCAAATCAAAGTCCACTCGTTCCGCAGCTCTTCACCTGCAGCAGCTGCAGCCAGATAACCACACATTTGTTTGTACATTATTTCCCTCAAACACACATTTGTAACACAATGTGGAAATAAAATGTTTTCTTAATTTTCCAGTGAAACAACCATTTAGATTTACAACCGAGTATAAGCACGACTTAAAAGAAAACAAATCAGAGCTCTTCATTATAAAGTCATAATATTATGCAGCATAAAGTTGTTATATTACAAAATACAATTTGAATATTACTTGTAAAAAGTTCAAATATTCCAAAAATGAAATTGTAGAATCACAGTAATAAAGTTGTAATGAGAATTAAGTCCTAATATTAGAACTAGAATATTGTCGTAAAAGTGTTAGAATAAAGTTATAATAATTTCTCTATTCGTGAAATCTCAGATTTTTTGGCCCACATGACTCTGACTTAAAGAAATGGTCCCAGCTCTGGATAAGCAGGAATAATTTTCTTATCTGGTTAAAAAACTTAAGTAGATTGTAACACAACAGATTGTTTTTATTTTTGAACATAATTTTTCATATTTGACTGAAATCAAGTCCCAGTAAAAGCGACTTTTCTGACCGGACAGTCTGTCCATCATCAGCTCTTCCTCTGCTCACATCACCTTTATTATGAAGGTTTTCAGAATAAGAGGCTTTGTCCTTCAGTGCAGGCTCATAGACCTCTCCTCTCTCGTCCTGAAGCTCAGGATCGTTGAGATTCTTCATGTTTCATCTCTTGTTTTTAAATAAAAACAGCTTCCTATAGAATCGTGATCTCCGTCTCTTGGTTCTGAAAAGCCTCCTCCTGCATCTCCGTGTACAGCTGCTCCATCCTCTGGAAGGCGGAGAAGCCCTTCTTACCTGCAGACAAGGAAACGAGTTAAACACCATCGAGTAGAAACGGTTCAGCTGCTGAATGAAGAGGGAGTCATGGTTTTCACCAAAAGAGAGGACGGTCTGTCTGGCAGCGCCGCGGAGATCCTCATCCGCTGATCTCCACAAATCTGCTATGTGGTCCACACACTCTGTCGCCTGGCACACACACACACAGACACACACACACACACACACACACACACACCAGACAGTGATCAAAACACTACACGTCTCTGTGTGTGTGTCTGCAGACAGTTCGTAAAATGTGCGTCCCTCACCCTGAGGCATTTCAGAGCCAGACAGGCGCCGTGCTGGATTTGAACCTCAGTGCTTTTCAAACTCTCTGTGTAGTAAACCAGCGCCTGGAGAGGAAGAACAACAGACACGTGACAGACGTGTTGGTTTGTTTCAGGCGTGAAACCCACAGATAAGTTCTTCTACACACGTGCTATCACCTCGGCCAAGGAGGTTATGTTGTTAATCTGGGTTCGTTGGATATTTAGATTAGACAGAAACTAAATTGCAACGCAGTATTTTTCTCATCTGTAAATTTCCTATCAGCAGATTTAAAGTTTGATTCTTAACCTTGTTAAAACAGAGATTGAGGATTTGGAGGATTTCTCGTGGGACAGCTTCCTGTACCTTGCTCCTGAAGGCCTTGCAGCCTGCAGCTCTGCAGAGGCAGCTGGCAGCAGCCTTGCAGACTTTGTCGTTTGGGTCGACCTGCAGGGCGGCGAGGGTCTGCAGCGTGCAGCCCAGTGGGAGGAGCTCTGCAATGCCCCGCCCCCTCAGTTTGTTTAAAGCTCGCCGCCGTTTGGGGCTCCTCAGGGCCGACAGGAAGTACTCTGTAACACAACAGTGGGTCAGGTCACATGATCTTTATCAATTCTTGACCTTGAAAAGAGGTTAAACTTGAGAAGTTAGATTTTTATTTCCCCTCTTCATGCTCCTGCACTTGGAGTAAAACCAAGACCTGGTTCTCGCTGTGCAGCTCAGTAACAGCTGTGTGTTGTTTCTTATGTAAGAGCATTTGGCATAACGGCAGCTTTTGCATCTCAGAAAAGTTAATCACATTTTATACTATTCTCCTGGCACAGTCTGGGCAGTTAGCTCCGCCCGCCTGGGGTTCAGAGTGCTGTTAAAACAAACGCCAAGACTGATCTCAGACTGGAAGATCGACCAGTGAGCAGGGACCTGTTGTTTTAACAGATTTATATGAGCGGTGCTGCGCCAGGTGGATGTTCATCAGATTAATAAACAGCAGACGTAAGGAAGGAAGGAAGGAAGGAAGGGAGGGAGGAAGGAAGGAAGGAAGGAAAGGAAGGGGGAGGGAGAGGGGGGGAGGGGAGGGGGAAAAAGAAACCCAGACAGGTTTGAACTCTGAAGTGTGTAGTAGATTGGGAAGGAAGGAAGGAAGGAAGGAAGGAAGGAAGGAAGGAAGGAAAGGAAAGGAAAGGAAAGGAAAGGAAGGAAGGAAGGAAGGAAGTGTTTTTTGTGTCTTTATATCTGAACATGTTTTAGTAATTAGATGAATCATGTGGCTGTTGAAACTTTAAAGAGCCTTTAAGGGAACACACACACACACACACACACACACACACACACACACACACACACTCACACACACACACACACACACACACACAGTTTGGCGTGACCGTTTGGCACTAAGGTTGACAGATGGTCCAGATTCCTTTAATATGCTGGAATTTCTGGAACGTTCTCAGATTCTCAAGCTCTGTAGGGGAACCGCAGCGACATTCCTCAAACACACAACTGATACCAGAAGACACACACACACACACACTGTATATACACACATAAATACACAAACATTTGCACATTTCTATGAACACAAACTGTGGACACCTGTCACTTGTGACCCTAGATATAACTCTGACTGATTTAGTTTCTAAACAACGAGTCTCCTGCTCCATGGTCTCTAATTTCAAAATAAAAGCAGGAGGAGGAACCTGAAGAAAAGGAGCAGAGGAGTGTGAGAACTTGTGTTTGCAGCTTTGTCTCTGAAATGTCCAATGAAGACATTTGCTGCAGAGGAAGTGACACAAAACATCCCTTTGCAGTCTTTGGATTTCAGAACCAATCCTCTAATCTGTCCTCTGCTGTGTTTTAAGACCTTAGTGAAGACATGCGCTCATGCAATAGAATACATAAACATATATTTATATATATTAGCACTGTTGTTATTTTTTCCATAACTTCCTGCATGATTGGACTCCAGCGGACCAACCCTTTAATTGACTTTGATCAGAATACAGGACGCTTTCAAACAACGTCTTCGTAGTACTTCATAGTAACTGTACCTTCCTTGGAGAGGCGGGAGATGTGCCCCCCCAGCTCCTGGACGCTCCAGCGCTGCAGATACACCGCCAGCTGGAAGACGGTGACTCTGTCGGGGGTGCAGAGCGACCGGGGGCCGGGCACCGTGCGGCAGGACGCCTGCACCTGCTGCAGGAGCTGAGAGAACACTGCACAGGAGGGGGACATGGTTTCAGCTGCCTGGTGTCCACGAGCCGACGTCCACCAGAAGAAGAGCGCTTATCTACCTTTCTCTGATTGGCCGGGCTGCTTGGCCTTCACCTTGTGCGTGTAGCGTCTCTTCAGCGTCCTGATGAAGCTGCTGGAGTCGCAGCAGAACAGAGAGCTGCTGTCGTTCACACAATCCTCCCAGAACAACAACACATCCCTCGTTCTCTGGGCCGGAGGGAGGACTGAGGAGGGGTGAGGAGAGCAGGAGCAGGAGGAGGAGAATGATAATCTCTTCTTCATTTACCCGTGAACATCACTGATACGTGGTGAGAAGACAGATGAGACAGATTCTCCACTGACCGTCCCGAGCAGAGATGAGCTCGTTCTTCTCCAGCAGCAGAGCGCTGACTCGGTCCAGGACGTCGGCCTGAAGAGACGCCTCCTCCAGAAGGTCCCTCCTCGACAGGCTGAAGTCAGTGGCTCTCGTCATCTGAGGAGTTGGAGCGAGAAGAACGAGGTGATGAGTCTCAAAATGAAGTTCTCGATGAGATATGAACACGAATCCAAAAACAAACCCTCTGATGACTCGTGAACATCTTGTACCTGTAGCAGGATGAGGCAAATGTCCAGCTGAGTCTCCAGAGCCTGGTCAAGACCCCAGTTCCCAGAAGTCAGTGGGGCAATAACCAGCTCTTCCTCAGAAGCTGATTGGCTGTGGTGGGAGAAGAGGCCGCGGCTCCTCAGCGTGCTCGGCTGGAAGGAGCTGATGCTGCCGGACAGAAATAACCAGAAGGTGTTTGAAGGAATTTCAGATGAGTTCCTTCTCTCGGTCTGAAAACTCACCCGCTGTCTTTGAGCCTCAGGCTGCCCCGACAGGAAGTGTCATCATCTGCATTGAAGTCATGTGACAGGAAGTCAAAGCTGCCCAGGACTTCCTCCACGGCCAGCGTCTCCTCAGAGGGCGAGCTTCTCAGCAGGGAGAGGTCGTTCTGACCGAGAACACGAGGACACATCGATAAAGAATCACAACAACAAGCAGCTTTCGGTCTGAACGTGCCCAGGTACCTTCAGTATGGTCGCCAGGTGCAGGATCTGGTGCTCCAGCGCTCTCAGCTCTTTCTCCGACCGACTCTGGTTCTGTAACGTTTTCTCCAGCTCTGCGATCTGGGCCCCCAGCCTGAGGGCCTGGGCCCTGCGCTGGGCGCCACTCGCACACGACCTCCCCGGTGGGGTCGGTGCTGCTGCTGGGAGCTGGACTGGGAGAGTGGGGGAGGCCAGGGAGGAGTAGGACTCAGAACCTGGGGTCACCTGGAGGAGAAATGAAGATACAAGAGGGTCAGATGGAACCTGATGAGAGAAGATGAGGAACTTCAGAGGAAAAGAGGAAGAGATTTACTGAGATGAGAAGTCAGAGAAGAAGATGTTATCAAACCAAACAACTCTCATTCTGATCTAAAACATGTAGTGCAGGGACAGGTCCAGGACCGAGGAGGTGCCAGGGGGCAGTTTGCTGAGGCTGGGAGCAAATCAAGATTCCACAGTGACATGCAGGGCCGTGACAAGACAATAGTGGCAACATACTGGGCCCCCGAGCACAGAGGGGCCCCTAGATTGTTGAAACGTTGATGAGGTTTCGAACACGTGACGGACGTGAAAGCGGAAGAACCATTAACTCAGTGTTTATGTGACTGGGTGAACTCAGGAGTCTACCTGCTCACTGACGGGGTTTGGCCTCAGAGCTGCACTGGGAGTCTCAGCATCTGCTCCTCCAGCTGGGTTCTGTCTGAGGAGGTCAGGAGTACTGGACCTGAGGAACGACACATGATCCATTGGTGCTGGTCTGCAGCAGATGATTTCCCATGTTCAGAGATTTAAACTTTATCACGTATTGATGTGCAAGTTCAAATTTAACATCAGGTAACAAACTCAACTTTTGACACATCAACACATCACAATTCAGACAAACTGGACAAACAGAGTTTTCACACTTTCAGATGAAGCCACAACAAAAGTCCTCGAGTCCGTCCTCACCTCTGCAGAGATCCTGTTTTACTCTGCACTGGTGTCGATGACGTCTCCAGCTCTCCTCCCCATTCCTCCTCATCCTCCTCTTCCTCTTCCTCCCTCTCATCCATCCTCTTTCTCCCCTCGCTCTCCCCCGTGGAGCCCTCCAGGGATCCCTCCTCCTCCCCGAGGGAGAGCTGGGTCTGGCTTCCCCCCAGGCTGGGGCCCTGACTGGGGCTGGAGGGGTAACTGTGAGCCCGCGACAGACTGAGGAGGAATCGATTATCATCAACATAAATATTTGACCGATGTCTGTTTGAGTTCCAGTTTGAGGATCAGTGACATGTTTTGGTTAAAAACCTTCACTGGGTTCAGACACATGGGACGATACTTAAAAAGCAAACATGTTTGTGTTTTTGCAGAAGTTCGGCTTCCTCCAGGGGAACCAGAGATAAATCTTACATTTAGTCATTGTGTTAACACTTTTCTGTAATTTGTCTTGGGAAACACTTTTCCCTCCTCAAGGCCCAAATCCTTCAAATCAAACATTATGAGAAAACAAAACAGATTGTGTGGATGAAGGAGACGACTGCTTCAAAATATAAGGCTGTCTTTGATCTAAAGAATCGATGGATAGATGGTAATAGAAAGATATAGATAGATAAAGATGAATAGATATAGATAGATATAGAAAGATGAACTTTATTGATCCCAAACAGTCAAATTATAATCATAGTTATTGTTTCAAAGACCAAAACCACCATCATTTCACTAACGGGTTTTGTGGCCCCTGTAAAACTAAGCTGCCTCGTTGTGATTGAGCTTCTTTGTCAAACAGAAGTATTAGAGCTGTGTATTGTGTACATGTATGATGTTTCCCAGTACCTCGGGGTGTAGGCGCTCATCGGGGTGTGGACGGGGTCGGACATGTAGCTGAGCAGGGACACGTCTCCTCTGTTGTGACGAGTCTTGGACACGAGGGACGGGAGGGAACCTTCTTGATGCTGCAGCTCTCGCACCATCGACTGCAGACATGTTAATGTAAAGGTCAAATATTAAAAGTATCAAGGTCAAACTGGAAAGAGAGAAATGATTTTATGAAATATGGCTCCATGTTGGTTCACATCCTGCTTTGTTTCCCTTGACATATAAATAATTTGAATAAGAGACAACTCATGTTAAATGTTAATTATATATTTTTAAAACACTAAATGAACTTGTACTTTTCTTCATTCATCATTAAGGCAGTTTCATATCTGTAATTATTCCGTATGTTTTGTTATATGTCAGTATTTCTTAAGCAATACGGTGTCTTATGGCCATCCCATGAAGCCCTTTGAATTCAAAGAATGTGTGTGTGTGTGTGTGTGTGTGTGTGTGTGTGTGTGTGTGTGTGTGTGTGTGTGTGTGTGTGTGTGTGTGTGTGTGTGTGTGTGTGTACTCACGATGAAGTACTTCTCGCTGAAGGACGGGGTACACGGAGCCGTCCAGCTGTAAACAGAACTCTTCCTGCTGGACACCGACTGTCTGCTGACGGACAGAGGCCTCATCTTCTCCACGCTGTCGAAGGGACTGGAGAATCAAACACACACATCTGTACACGTCTGTACACATCTGTACACATCTGTACATGTCGACGCACAGTTAACACAAATATACAAAACCCCTGAGGTCTCCTACGTGTTTAACGTTGTTCAGGTCTTAATTTATTTTAAACCGGTTCTTAGACAACCTGACAACTTTTTAGTCCCTTTTCTTTTTGTCAAGTCATTTTTTTAACGTTGTGGATTAAAGTTTATATCCACAATGACTCAACATAAATGTGTGTGTGTGTGTAGTGAAGTTGTTTTATTAGTGCATTGTGAAGTGCAGGGTTGTGTGTGATTTCACAACAACTGATTTTCCCGGAGATTATGTCTGAATGTGAATCTAAAATAATCCCAAACTTTTTTTTTGCTCTTCTGCTGAGAACATGTGGTGAAGTGAGGCACTTTATAAAATAAATAAAATATAGAAGACATATTGAAATGATCAGGGGAAGAGAGAAGAAGATAAACTTGTTGTGATCCATCATTTAATGTGAAATATATCAACGAGGGGTCAGAGGTCAGGACAAAGATCAAGACCTTCTCAGGTTTTACGCCACATTTTTTTTCCTGTCACATCTGTCTCCACCTTTACTCCACCACATCTTTCACTTCCTGTCCTCTCCACTTCCCAGTCCCCCCATCCACCACTGAACTGTGAGCTTCACCTCTTCCTCCTCGCTTCCTAACGTTCAAATCGTGACTCAGAGAAACTTTCACGTCCTTCTAAGTCGTCTGTGTTCGTGTGTGACGAGTGCGTCCGTACTTCCATGTGACCTCCAGCTGCAGCTTGATGGTTCCCAGTTCCGTGATGTCGACCAGCATCAGCTGCGGCCGCGCCACGAAGAAGTCTGCGCTCGCACACGCCACCATGCCGACCAGCAGCCAACCAATGCCCTTCGCCTCCGTCACCTGAGAGACAGGAAACACACACACACACACACAGAAATACCTTTAACACAACTGCACAGATTTTGTGTTTCTAAATATAGTTTAAAACTTTTATTAAGTACACAAGTAATCATACCCACAACTCCCTTCATTAAAGTAAAGGTGGAATTCAAGTAGTAGGAATAACTCAATTAAAGGTACTCTGCAAGTATCGGTAAATGTACTCACTACTACGAATGAGTTCTGTCAGAAGTACTTATTATTTAAAATACATGTGTGTGTGTGTGACCTTGATGTCGAAGTTGTGGTGTATGTGCGGGAGGAAGACCATCTCCTCTTCGTCCCAGGACTGCGTGTCGTCGGACTCGATCCTCCCTCGGATCCTCCATCGCTGGCGGCCCAACCGCACCACCACCTGCTCACGTGACATCATCCACACGTGACCGCAGGTACGATTACACAAGTGGATCTCAAAATATTTTCATTTCTAGAACAATTCAAATCCCTCAAAGGTGAAATTACTTTTTTGGTTTTTGGTTTAATGGCCCCAAAAATCAACAAATTACTCTTGATCAAAAACCTTCATCTGAGACAAATGTTTGTAAAGCTCTGTTTTTAGTCACGTTACAAAAACGTAAAAGTGGATTAATGTGTTTCTGTTGGAATTCTCTCTCAAAGGGACAAAGTGTCTTTAAATAGAAGAACTGACCTCGTACTGGTCTCCAGGGCAAAGTCGAGCGAATCCGATCAGACCTGGGAGTGAGAACACATGTTGGATATTTGGAAAATAACGTGTTACGGATTACTGCTGTGTGTGTATGTGTGTCTGTGTGTGTGTGTGTGTCTGTGTATGTGTGTGTGTGTACCTTTCATTTTGATATGTAGCTCTCCCAGGAGGATTTCTAACTCTCCCTCCATCACTGACATGTCCTGCACACAGAAGACATTTTGGAGACACTGAATAAATCTTCATCAATATTTATGTTCAAATATTTCCACCTCCTCTCCGTTCTCACTGAGGTCAAAGGTCAGGATCATCTACACCGCAGCTTTTAGGCATTTATTACAAATTCCCAAAAAGTTTTGGTGATTTTGCATTTAGTAATGGATTACTTTTAAAAGTAATCCAACCCAGCAGAGTGTGTCATCAGGTATTTAAACATTTCCCTATTGATAAATAGTCTCAGTTTTTGAATGTGTGTGGATCAGGCTGCTGATTCCTGGGGGGGGGGGGCTGCAGGAACCACACTCATCCTCAGAGTCGACCCTGAACCACGTGGTCAGTTCACGAGTCTTTAAAAGCTCTTAACGCCGAAGAGTCGAGTCACCGGGACCAACACCAGACTCATTAAAACTGTTAGTGCTACAGAGCAGCTATTTATGTTCTGTTTATTTCTGCTGTGGATTTGTTTGTTTGATTGTTTCTCAAGTTATTTGAGTTATTTGTGAAATCGTTACAGACCCAGTTGTGATGAAATATCCACCGCTGCTTCGATTCTGATTATTTCTAACACTGCATGTCCCAACTTTATGGATTTATGATTCTAAATGAGCTTCTTAATAGAAAAGTAATTATTTACCAATGAAGGACAGTCGTTTTTACACTCTTAAAATAGTGTAGTGCATTTGTGTGTGTGTGTGTGTATGTGTGTGTGTGTGTGTGTGTGTGTGTGTGTGTGTGTTTGTGTGTGTGGTCTAGCCTCTGTGTGAAAGACTCTGTTGTTCTTCTCTCTGAATGCAGTGAGCTGTGTTTCTTAACTCGTGAACCGTAAATGAAGAAAAGAACTAACAAAGTAATTTGAAGTGGAAACTTTAAACTGACGTGAGAAAGAACGTGTGAGAGGAGAAGAGGATGAAGACGGAGGTAAAGCTGTGAGATGTGTTTGTATTATATCTCTAAATGATCCTGATCCTGCTGCTGTGAATACAAGAGTCACTTGATTTCACTGATTCTCTCTGATATCAACGACCTTCTGTTTGATTTTAAGTTGTTAGATTTAAAGACGTCATCAAAATGTTTATTTTCGCTTATTAAAAACGCAGGTTCCTGCTTTTATGTCATTTCACCGTCAGAAGAGTTTTTACTGACTCACAGTCTGAAAACCTGCTGAGGCTGAAATCAACGAGCTGATCACAACATGTCGGTTGTGTTGTGTTGTGTTGTGTTGTGTTGTGTTGTGTTGCTCCACGACCTTGTGGTGATAATGTGAAGAGTGAGAGATGGAATCAGACTGTTCTGTTCTCACTGTTTCACAGAAACGATCAAATAACACACGTGTGTTTGAATATCTGAAGAAAAAGACATAAAAGTAATAAGTTACTTCTTCTATAGTAACTTATTAGTTTTATCAGGCAGCAATTGGGAAGGTCACTTCAAACCTAAGTAACTGTAGATATTACTTATTCATCACACACACACAGACTCAGTCTCTTTAACTTCAGAGGACATTACTTTCACTTGCATTCATTTCCTGGAGACTTACTCTAATCTTAACCCTAGTTGCTACTTACCTTAACCTTAACTTTGACTTTAACTTTATCTTAAACCTACCCTACACTTAACCTTTACCTAAACCATAACCTGAACTTTAAGTTGAACTGTCTTCACCTGAGAAATTAATGATGTGCGTTATGAGGACCGGCTGTTTGTCCTCATAAGGACGACACATGTGAGTGTGAAAAGATGAAGAAAGAAATGCCTGGACAACACACACACACTCACACACACTCATACACACACAGACACACAAACACACCTGCAGGCTGTGTCTGTGGTTGCGGCTCAGCTCCAGCAGACTGTCTCTGGACGCTCTGGTGGACGGGGACAGAGAGAAAGCTCTCTTCATGTTGAGGGCTCCCTGACACAATCTCCACTGGATACAGTACGTCTCATACAGCTCCTCCACCTGCACCACACACACACACACACACACACACACACGTTACATCAAACATAACAAACGTTACAAACTCAGACATTTTAAAGCTATCTAACATCCTCTCTATTTATAAAAGACTACGTGAGTCTCGTCCTCACCTCAAACCTCAAAAAGACAGAAACCTGAAAAGCCGAGTTGTACCTTACTGATCTGAAATTCCAATCGACGTATGTGTCTCTCCAGCGCTCGGAGCTCCTGTGAACGCAAACAATACGATGTTAGATTTTATTAATGTGTAGATGTTTGTATATTTATGTTGTACATTTAGAATAAAAATGAAAATAGGAAGCGCAAAGAGAGAAACAAATATATTACCTTTTCCAGATCGTAGAAAAACGCCTGCAAATAGAGAGAAGGGATCAATCATCATCCTCAAGGAAATAAAAGTGGTAAATTGATTTTTCAGCAGAGAGACCACATGAGATTATTGTCACTGATTCAGGATAACAAACGTGCTGAAGACATTTTCCTTCCCGTTTCTCTGAGATGTCTCAAAGACACATTGGGAACACTGGGATTCTGTCTCCTCTCACCAGTCTGGAGTTTCTCTTGGTCTCTCTCTGCTGTGACGACAGGAAGTCCATCTCCGCCTGGTGACCCTCCAGATACTCCCTGCAGCCACAGCACCACGTCAGTAACTCAGACATGTCACGAGAACATTGGACTAACACACCTCTGAGTGAAGCTTCTTCCAGTGGAGCTGGGAGAAGCTTCACTGGGAGGTGGTTTAGCTATTGAGTACGAGTTTAACTTCTTCATCATCACAATCCTCAGCAGTTTAGATCTAGATTTAGATGATCACAGAATCATGGAGCGTCTCCCTGCCTGGGTCACGTACTTGAGTCCTTTGCGCAGCGCCTGGAAGACCCTGTCCACCTGGTCCGGCTGCAGAGACCAGATCCCTCCACCCGCTCTGCTGTGAGACGGGTGAGGCGTCCGAGACTTCCCCCCCGACGTGGCTTTGGAGCGGAGAGAGTTTCGTGCAGAGGACGGACTGAAGAGGAACACAAACACAACCAGTGCATTATTCATATATTTTTTTTACATTTGCTTGTGTTTTCTGTTGCTTTGTGTGTTTCTCACAAACAGGAAGCACATTCCTGCTCTCTCTCTTTTTAAACATGACACTTGGTTCTCTCTCTTTCTCTCTCTCTCTCTCTCTCTCTCTCTCTCTCTCTCTCTCTCTCTCTCTCTCTCTCTCTCTCTCACGACTTTGTTCATTAACCAATAACATGTTCAAGTCTGCGGTGCATTCACCTTTCTGCCCGGTTTCCTTCCACACGGCATCAGATGGTTTAGTGTAAAATCACATTTAATGTTTTCTTTCATTTATTGTTTGACATCATGAAAAACTGAATCTGTGTTTCCTTTGAAATTTGAATTTGAAATTTCCTTCAGATGAATCTTCTGCCTCCAGTCACTCATCCTGAAGGTTATTATGGGAATGAAGCTCCGATGGGAAATCAATCCTCAAACACTTTGAGGATTCGCAGCCTCACAAACATTAGTTGTTGTTTTTTTGACACAGCAGCAGTTGTGTTAAGATTTGCACGACTCAAAAAAATAGGAAGTGTCCTGTTCACGCTGCTGTCAGAAGATCATGTGTTGAGATGTTCTGGAGAGGCTGCAGAGTGAGAACAGGTCTGAACTCACTTGTTCAAGACCTTTTCTAGAACTTTCCCTGCAGCCCCCTAGTGTCTTGAAACTGGAAGAACACAAATATCTTTAAGAGGAGCCGTACACATAGAAGGAGTCCGGATTGTCCAGAAGGGAAGAACTCATCAGAGAGTTCCCCCGGCTCTCCAGCCTTGGCTCAGTGTTATTTCCTCATCGGCTTCACCAGCGTCACTCACCGGCGTCGTGTGTTCAGGGAGCTGAACCCGGTGAAGGAGCGGCTCCTGTGCATCAGACCTCCGTCCGAGGGCGAGTCGAATCGCAGCTTCACCGACATCCTGCAGAGACACAGAGAGATCGGTCGTATTCTCATCGTTCGTTAACAACCTGTGGAGGCGTCGACTCCTCTGGTTCATCTCCACCTCGTTGCAAACACTCAACAAGACCACCCTAAAGACCCAGACCCCCAGGAGCAGGAAGCAGAGGAGCAGCATCTCTGGGACACATTAACCAGGAGGAACATCTTCCAACACGACAGTTCTTTATTTACAGATGAAGTTCAGAGCAGATGGTGGAGCAGCAGCTTTATTCTGAAGGGCCAGGGTGGGAGGAGCTGAGCATCTCAACCAGTGAAGAGAAACTATAAGACACTTGCTGTAGGATTTTAGATGAATGTTTTGGATCATCTAACTTTTCTTTTTAAGTTCGTGTCTGAGATGATGATCTCCTCCGACCTCTGAAGGTCTCACTAAACTGGTGCTGGTGAGGTCACAGTGACCTTTGACCTGTGTTCTGTACGGATTCTGCTCCTGTGAACTTTTGAGAAACTTTTTGATTGTGTTTAGACTTTGTATATTTGTATTTCTGGATTAATGTTGAATTAATAATATTCTTTCTTGTGTTTCTGCCTCAGTTTAGTTTTCTTGTGACCCTGCATGTTCACTTCCTGCTCCGCCTGTGTCTTGTTATTGGTCACTTTAAACCTTGCCCCGCCCCCAGATCACCTGTCCTCATGAGTTTCACCTGTGTTCACTTCTCCTGCCTCCATTCTGTGTTTGAATAATTCTTTGAGTTTCCCTTTGTCTTTGTCAGTTCAGTTCTGCTCCTGCTTGTCCCAAGTTTTTCACATGTTGAGTTTTGATCTCTGAGTTTTTTCGTTCCTTTTACCTGCAAATGAAAACTGTAAATTCTCGGTCCTTGTGTGATTCTAAATGGGACATTATCAAATTATCAATATTATCTAATTATACATTTTGGATAATTTCTTCTGATTCACATAAAAAGTGATTTACTCTTGCCCATCGCCCAGACGAGGATCCGAACCAACGTGCTGCCAGCGTGAGCAGTTCAGAAGAACCGGGTTTGGACGAGTCCTGAACCCAGAATGTAAAATACACTGTGGTGCTGCAGCCAAAACCAACACTGATACCTAGCAACCCCACATAACACAAGAGGGATGGAGAAACCAGGTCGGAAGAACCAAAGTCAGCCAACTTACACACACACACACACAGAGACACACAAACACACACACACAGACACACACACACACACACACAGACACACACACACAGA
>CM028873.1:28873484-28889386 GCA_016801935.1 Platichthys stellatus | reverse complement strand
GGGTGAAATGATTTGTTGCACAAGAAAAAGAGAGAGTGTGGGAGCGACTCTGTGGTTTGTCCCTGACATTATCTCACAGAATCATCTTTTATTCTGGAAGGTGTCAGAGCTGCTTAGAATCACCTGTCGCCTCCTGCTTCCAACACGCATCACACATTTGGAATTAGAAAACTCACACGCACACAGACACACACACACAAAGACACACGCACGTTTTTCTACTGTTTGTTTTGGACGAGGAGGCGGAGGCCTGTGTGGTGATGATGTTTCTCCGTCTCACTGACAGAAACGTCCACCATGTTGGTCTCTGTTGATTAATGACATTAACTGTGGAAAGTAACTGAAACTTTCTCACGTACCGAGAGTTTTTTTTGTTGCTTTATTTAAATTGAGTACGAAGGACAGACTGTAACGTCTCAGTGATGAACTTTAAAGTCTTTAAGTTTGCACGGCTTAGTGTGTTAGAAAATGAGACAACATCTTTGCTCGTCTGCTTCAGGTCATCGGATTAAATCTCTTTCTCTTTCAATCTCAAACTATCGTTCCCCGTGAGCTGCAATTAGTTAATGGTCTCTTCTCTGATTTGGGGGGTGTGTCCGAGGTGTTGTTCAATCAGCAGCGATGTGTGTATAAACTCCGCCTCATTCAACAGGAAGTGACACGATGGATTCTTAAGTTCTCTACAGATGTGACAGGAGGTGAAGATGGTAGAACAACTTCATTTATCTACTTTTAACATGTTAAAGGAACATTTGATGGATGATATACTTTTACGCTATGGTCAGTGGTGTGTGTGTGTGTGTGTGTGTGTGGGGTGTGTGTGTGTGTGTGTGTGTGTGTGTGTGTGTGTGTGTGTGTGTGTGTGTGTGTGTGACAACAGGAAGTTCTCGACCCTCATGTGGTTCAGGAAACTGAATAGAATTGAATGACTGACACTACTGCAAGAATCTTTTCAACAGCATCTCTGTACTGCGATATATTTATGTATTTATATATATGTGTGTGTGTGTGTGTGTGTTTGTGTGTGTGTGCAAACTGTTATTAAAATGTAACCTCGTGGCAGCTGCTGAACAAATGCTGACTGCGAAGCTTTAAGAAATGACAAACACGAGGGGGATCAGCTCGGGCGCGTTCGGCTCCGAGCTTCAGACGCACATATCTGAGTCCTGGCTGGACGCCACGAGGACCAGCTGTGACGAGGACACACGTCCACCGTCCATCAAGCCTAACGTCTGTTTCTGATCCACCTCCGTCTCAAACTCTCGTTCTTCAACACGTCGGGGAACAGATCACCTGTGAGAAGCTGCAGCTGCTTCAGTCGATCACATCATGGATTCGTTTTCTACTATATTCCTGAGTGTGGTCTTTGAGAGCAAACATATTCATTGTGAAGCTTCCGCTCAGAACCTTGAGCTTGCACTCTAAGCTTGTGCTTCGATTTGCTCTGCGTCTTCTATCTCAAACTGATATTTTGCTTTTGGATACATTTTCCAGCTTCAGCTCTCTTTTGACAGACTTGTTATAATTATAATCTGAAAAAAGACATTGTTTGTGTGCACAAAAGCAGCGAGAGCGCAAGAGGAGCCGAGGCTTGAGTGCAAGAAACAAAAGATCTGAGTGCAAGTGCACATTCTGAGGACAAGCAGGGAACATTCGAGTGCAAGCACAGGAGTGAAAGCTTTACACAATATGAATGTACAACAAATAAGTTCTGCTCTCAAACTGAAATACCACGTAAATGAAAAATATAAAAAAGTCGGAGCAGCACAGAGACGTGCAGGTTGACAGATGTAATCGATGTAAGTAAATTAAATTACAAGAAAGAAGCGTAAGAGTAATAAAAAACCAAACTCAGTTAATCAACTCAAAACACCAAAACTAATCAAAAATCAGTGTAACATTCACTGGTTTAACAGATTGGTTTAACAGCATCTAGGACACACACACATGCACACACACACACACACACACACACACACACACACACACACACACACACACACACACACACACACACACACACACACACACACACACACAGAGGCCAGGACACAGAAGCCTTTAGTGTTTAGACTGAGACTTAAGGAAAAAGAGAAATGGAGCAGAAACAGAGAAATAACATCTGAGAGCAGAAGGAAAGAGAAACCTGAGAACAAGGGAACATTTGAAATAAAGTGTCAGTGGGCCGGTTCGATCCATTTAAGAACCGGGTTTCTCTTCCACATACGTCACTCTGAACGTCTCGGTGGTCAAGATAATCTTATTAAAGGAAGTGAAAGAAATTCCTGGATCCACCTTTCAATGAGTTTAACCCTGAGTCACGTTCCACCCATCCACAAAGTTTCTTGGAAATCGGTTGAGCGGTTTTTGGCGTAAACTAACAAACACACAACAAAAGCCTCCTGGTTTTTATCAGCGCAGGGTTTTCATCACCCTCGTGAGAACAGAGCTGCAGAAACTCAAGTTGTAATCATTTATAAAACCAGCTTCAGCCATCAGCTCATGATTCGGCTGTTTCCACTGAGAGCGTCGTCCCCTCCGGCCGGTTTCACTGGTGATTAATTAGCTGCTGTTTGGCTGGAGGAGGCGTTCGGGTCGCTGAGTGCAGCGGCTGCAGCTTCGGGCTGGAACCCAAAGTTACAGCTGATTAAAAATGACTGGAGAAAACACAGAGTGCGCTCGACTCAGGAGACGTGGAAGAAGATATCAAGAGAATAAGAGTAGATGCAGATTGGAGCAAAATAATAATGAACGAGGAATGTGATACAAATAAGATGGGGGCCCATTCCTGGGGGCTGGGGTGTGTTTGTGTGTCTCTGTGTGTGTGTGTGTGTGTGTGTGTTCAGTATTTTGAGAGGTGTCTGGAGAAAAGCTGGGGGTGAAATCTGGTCTTTAAAAATTAGCCTTGACCTGTAAGTGATTTACGGGGTCCCATGTGGCGCGGAGGTGTGTGTGTGTCTGCGTGTGTGTGTGTGTGTGTGTCTGCGTGTGTGTCTGCGTGTGTGTGCGCCACAGAGCTGTTAGCATGCAGCAGACCCTCACGAGAGGCCTGCACATCATCTGTCATCGCGAACACACACATGTACACACAGTTGTAAGCAGACACACACACCGAACACTTAACTGTTTACACACACAGTTGAAGCCTTCATGTGAAACACGGACAGCGGGAAGAGATTTTTCTTGTCAGTATAGAAGTGTGTGTGTGTGTGTGTGTGTGTGTGTGTGTGTGTGTGTGTGTGTCATCCCTCAGTTGGAATAAACATGTCTTTTATCTTGTGTCTAATTGTCTCGCTGTTTCATCCCTCCATCTTTCTCTTCCACCCTCTCTGGCTCAGAGCGTCTGTGATCTCCGGGAGACGGCTTTAAATTACTTTAAATGTTCCTCTGGGACTTCGTCCAATTTCCAAGTAAATCTTTTATCGTACGAAGAGCAGCAAACGAAAAACGTCTCTCTCTCAACAGTGTCCTGCCAGTGGGGGGGGGGGGATTTTGCCATAAGTTGTTAGATCAAAGAGATTCTTCAGCGAGACAAGACAAACAAAAGAAATCTGTGAGAGAGAGAGAGAGTTTTTAATCGTTTTCTAATTTAACACAATGTTTTTGTTTTGGTCTTTTTTTCAGATCGTCGCTGAAAATCCGTCTTCGCTTTTGACTCATGCAGAAGACGGGGAAGCGTGATTGGCTCATTGTGGAAGGGTCAGAGGTCGGAGATGACTAATACCCCCCCGGGTGAAGAACTATGTTGTTGTGGGTGGACACACACGGACACACACACAGCGTTTACACACAGGGTTCTTTACATAGAAGTGTTACTTGTTCACTCTTTGTGATGCTGTAAACTCACTGACTGCTGTTTTTGTCTATTTGAAATTTAGGACGTTCTTGAAACTCTGATCAAAGTCAGTGGTGAAAAGTAATTGAATACTTGTCTTTGTAAGTTGTGTACTTCAGCATATGACATATTTATAATCTCTATGCACTTAGCTGGCACGAGGCACAAGTGAATGAGGACACAGGACAACGTGACGTCAACGTGATGAATCTCTCTCACAGCGTTTTGCAGCCGGTCACAAACGGTGACTGTGTCGTGTGCAGGTCGGCAAACTGAGGAACTTCTCTTTAAGTGCACAGAGTCCAGGAATGATGGACTGATGATGAAGCTCAAGTAGATGGATGCTGACCCAGACGTCACTTTGTCGACACTAAGTGACTTGAAGTTGATTCTCATTTGAGTTCTTCAGGGTTTCTTGGCCCATGAGACGAGGCCCAGCAGAAGGTTGTGAGGTGAGACACAATCCTGGTCTGTACCAAGAACTGGTGTCACACTGAGTCAGGCAAGACCGGATTCTTGTTATGTTTTCTCATGTTGTGTAACGCAAAGCGAGGTCATGGAGAGACGATTGGCTGGGAGGAGAAAGGTTTAGAAGGATCTGGCAGAAGGGAGAAGGTAAACCTGGGTCTCGTCTGCAAACATCAACTCTAAAAACCACAAACTTTCCAGAACCTTGACCGAGATTCTACGTGAACCCAAACCTGACGATATATGGGACACAGGAAGTGAACCCCGATCCCAGGTCGTTAAAGTCATGTGCTTTGCATTATGGGTACGCCTCAATGCCAGGTTTGTGTGAGAGAAGGAGGGGGGGGAGGGGGGTTGTAATGTCTGCAGTAATGTCCCATGAGATGTAAACCCACAACCACTGGGTCAAAGGTCGAGGACAAAAGAAACATGTCTCTACCAGAGTCTGAACCTGTGAACGTTGGTTTATTTCCTGAAAGTGGCTTCACACACACAATCATCTGAAAGCAGCTGATTGGTTCCTGGTGATGATGAATCAGCTTCACAGTGATGAGACCTCATTGCTAAATCAGAGCCGTGTGTCCTCACCCCATGGCGAGGGTTTGTTTTCAGATCGTTGTCTCAAGTGTCTGATTAACGCTGAGCTGGAGTCGCATCGACACTCAGCTCTCAACGCTCCGCTCGGCCCGAGTGGTGGGATTCAGTTTGGAGGAGAGAGAGGGGGGGGTGGGATGAGAGGGAGGATCTCAACACGTCACTAACAACAGCAACGTTTGTCATCTTTATTTATTGGACAAAAGGTTCCAGATCTTCAGTTACAACAAACACTTCAGCAAAAGTAGAACTGTCTCCATCGCCCCGTTTGTCTCAATCTCTCTTCTCTTTGTCCTCTGGGTCCCCCCCCCCGCTGTGTGCTGTGTTGTGTGTTGATATCCAGTGTTCCTGTGTGTTCAGGCCGAGTCCGAGCCAAAGATTAAAGACTCTAAAGTAACACAATCTCTTAAATCTATTGACATGAACTCGCACACAGCGTACATCTGTTTTCATGAGGAGACACAAACATCTGGGCTCCTCACACACACACACACACACACACACACACACACACACACACACACATGTCCGGGTACATATTCATCATCTACAAAAGATGAAAAACATCTGGCTCCTCCGACTCACTCGTACACATCCGTGATGAACATAATCCTCGTCTGATTATGTTCATCAATAAACAGCCGAGTGAGGAACTATGTGAACGATGTGCACGATGCCTCTGACATCTCCATGTGGATCAGACGTCAGATCCAGGATCTGGATGTTTATCAGAAGACGTCAGCGAGCGTCGTTTTTGGTAAATCACGAGTGAGTGTGGTGAGAAAACACACTACACACACAAACCCACTGAGCTTCACAAGCAGAAGCAAAGAAAAGTCCCTTACTTTGTTTTTGTGTTGTGTTCGATGGAAACATCAAAAAGCTGCGGAGCCGCCGGGGTTTGGGTTCTGGAGTCACTTCATCGTTTCACACATCTGAAACAAAAAGAAGTGAAGGTTAGTTTCTGTTGATCGAATAAAGATGAAAAGGAACGAGCGGTAAAACCTGAAATTATTCTATTATTTATCTGAGATATCACAT
This sequence comes from Platichthys stellatus, assembly GCA_016801935.1. Classification (NCBI taxonomy): domain Eukaryota; kingdom Metazoa; phylum Chordata; class Actinopteri; order Pleuronectiformes; family Pleuronectidae; genus Platichthys; species Platichthys stellatus. The sequence goes on along the minus strand of CM028873.1, from coordinate 28,883,448 downwards.
GAAGTGGAATTGATCTGAACTTTGAAAGATGTGATCTTATTGGTCGATAACTCATAAAGGTCACTGTTGTCACATCAAATGAAGACGTACTTCAGAAAAAGGAAATCCAGAGACAGCTTAACTTTAATAGTTTTGGGTTGTGAGCTGCGTTAAACTGAACAAAGAGACAAACAGATTGAATAATGAATATGACAACTGATTTAGTTCTGGCAACAACATTCATTACACAAAAGACGATGAAAGAAATGTTTGAATTCACGTGAAAAGCTGCAGATGAATTATTCTTCGTGCACGGACCCGAAGTCAAAAACCCTACAAAAAAATTAAATGACATCATTTTACAGAGGAGCTGCAGCAACTCAAGAGAAGCACAACAACACAATCAGGTGGAAGGTGATTGTTTTACTGAACAGCAAACGGGTTCTGCAGACTCACATGTCGGTTTCACCTCGAGGGAACAGACAGAAGGAAACGGACAAATCGTAAAAAGACGGTTGAGGATTGAAACCACTTTGTGAACTGTTCCCTTGTTGCTCTGTGGCTGATTCATGGATTTAAAGATTGAAGCTCGTTTATCAGCTGAGAGGAAATAAAGAAGTGAGGTTGAATTTTCTTTCTCTGCTCATCCATCTTCTCCTCTGTTGTTTCTATCAGACACGTCCATCATTTCATTTCATCCTAATTCCTCTGGTTCCCATTGGGAGAGATGAAGAGGAGGAAGAGCCGCTCTGGGTTTGTAATCACCCCCCCCCCCCCCCCCCCCCCCCACCACACCCCCCCCACCCCACGNCAACTGATTGAAAAAAAGAAACACCCCCCCCCCACACACACACACACATACGTGTATCGAATAATACACAATAATATAATCAAACCTTTTCTGTCTCTTCTTCTTTCACAGTACATTGTGTCTCCTTTTGTCTCGCCCACTATGTGCAGTTTGTTTTTGTTGCTGTTGAGTGTGTGTCTCTACGCGCTAAAGGAAATCGCTCACGTTTAAAAATGGATTTACGTAAACTTTACAATCAATTACATTTCAACGAGGAGCATTAGATTGAATTAGCCAATCGCGTTTCAGTCTCAGCTGTCAATCATAAAGTTTTAAATCATCAAATAACTAATTCAAACCAAACTTGAACAAACGTCAGTGTGAGGAGAACTAACATGGAGGAGGTGGGTTTACAGAGCTGTCCTGTCGTCCATCTTTATTTACTGTTATTGTGAAAACATAACGTTAAACTCAGGAGTCGTTAAACCTGCAGATGCTTCTCCACTCTCCGCCTCACGTTGTGTTTCTGGAGGATCATTTTAAAAGAGCTGGAAGTGAACGTGACACTGTAGCTACAAACTGAAAGCCCCCCCCCCCGAGACGACGATAGCTTCATCTGCTCGTGTGCTGCAGACGCTGTGGACCTGAGGAACCGATCGATTCAGCAGAACACGGAGGAGAAGATGCTCGGAGCAGACGCAGAAAACCCGAGGGGCGTACCCCCCCCACCCCCCGTTCGCTTCTGATGACTTCTACAAACCTCCACCACAGCTTCACCAGCTGGAGGAGAACGTGGAGGTAGAGATCAAGTGTCAACAGAACCTCCGCGGTGGAGCTAACGGTAAAGCTAACGAACTATCGTGACCCCGAGCACTCGCATACGTCTGTTCGACCAATCCCAGGTCAGTCTCAGCTGTCAATCATGACCTTTCACCTCTTTCTTTTATAGCAAACACTTATTTTTGATGTTTGGTTTTTGTTTTGATCGGTCCATGTCCCATCTGCTAACATGGAGGAGATCCAGGTGCATTAGAAATGTATGAAGAATTGTGAAATCGCCTCCTCCAGTGTATATGAAATAAAATGAACAAAGAATAACAATAACAATCCCCCCCCCGGTCACTTCCTTGAACCTGGTGTTTCTATAATGTTGTTTTAATTTCTGCATCTCTGTCCGACAGCCCCGATATGTCTTTGCATCAGTGCAGCAGGAACCTGAGATGTGAAATGAGGAGATGCACAGCTCGACCTCACAGAGCTGCACACGGTCACGACCCCCTGCGGCTCGGGTTCGGAGAATCCAGGTCCAAACCTGCACGGCTGCCAGAACCGTGGAGGTGCTGAGGTGAAGCTCCAACGCTGGGACGCTCTCACTTATTGTCTATCACTGCTTTGGACGAGTAATATAAAGATTTACTCTCGTGTTTTCACTCTTCACAACTCACTCTGATAGAGAAGAGGGTGAGAGCGTGAAGCTTCCACGTGCACGTCACAGAGAAAGTGTTTTTCCTCTCACATGATTGACTTTACCTGGCGTGATGTCGGCCATTGGAAAGGCCCCGTGGGGCGAGCTCGGCCGAGCTGGAATTTCAACCCAAGTGTGAAATGGAAATTCTTGTTCTGCCTCCTGAGGCCTCAAACAGGGGGGGGGGGTCCCGGCTCAGCGAGCGCTCATTAAATCCACAGACAACACAATACCACACTTGTCACTCGTTTAAGTCGACACAGATCGGTTTTGATTCGTGTCCCGGAGTGAAGCTGGTCCCCGGGTCGCCCACTCCTCAGCAGGTGGAGCAGAGATTTTGGTCACTGACAGAATCTGCTCCTAGAAACTTTAAATGTTTTTTGTGGATCATTTGAATTCGTCTGTTGATAAATGTTTGTATTTTCATTTCTTCAGAGACTTTTGAACGATTTAGTGTCGGACTCACTTTTGAGTGTTGGACTTGTTTTCAGCTTTTTGGACTTTACTTTGAAAATGTTTGTCTTCTGTATCTTGGCTTGGTCTACTTCCTGTCTTTGTCCTGTTTCCTGCTCCAGTGATTGTCGGCTCTGATCTGATGTTTTCCTCCTGTCCAGCACCACGAGGCACAATGAGTATCATTCTTATCTGTACATATCAGGGCCAAATGTAGAGTAAGCTTATTCAACGAGAGGTTAGCATCCGACCTGAAGCCCTGAGGTGTGTGATGTTGTGATATTAAAGAATCATTAGAACAAACTCAGCTCAGCCTGGTTGAGTTTAACGTGTCCTGAGACAGAAGATTATCTTCAACCAGACGTGAACAGGAGAAGCTGCCGAGCTCAAACAGGGACCAGGACACATGTTGTGAGCTGATAAGAAAACATACACTACACACACACACACACACACACACACAGACACACACACAGAGACACAGAGGGATATGCTGTGTTGTTGATGTTGGATCGTGGGGTGAATTCACTGGAGCACACGGGTTCATGAGAAGCTGTCAAACATGTTTTAAATCCTCTCCATGTATCTGAAGAGCTGCAGATTGTGTGTTGTGTGTTCGAACACACGCTGCCGACACGTCAGGGTTTGACCTTTGACCCCGGGAGATGTCCAGGGCCAACAGAGGTCAAGTGTTTCAGGGTCGCAGCATCAGTGTGTTAATGTCACATCGGACTCGTGGGGCTTGTACGTCACTGTGGAGCCTGGATGAACCCGAGTGTGTGTGTGTGTGTGTGTGTGTGTTTGTGTTTGATTAGCGGTCAAATAAATGTACTTTCTGTAAAAAAAAAATATATGTTACTTCAGTATTTTCATTCAGAGTTTGATAAATAAGTTTTTACTCAAATACTAAAAACAACAATAACTTTTCAGGTTCACATTTGACCTCGTTGCTTGTGATCAGCGTATTTTATCTTATCTCAACTGAAGTACATGAATCGAATGGAAATACTCAACATGCAGTACTCGATGAAATCGCACTACTGGAATATGTATTTGCAAGATTTGTAGAATAATCCTAAAAAGGGAGTTCTGTTCAGAAGAACAACAACAAAAATCTAACCTCCAAAATCCAAAATTACTGTTAAATTGAAACGACACTCTGTAAAAACGTATATGTCTGTGTCTGTCAGCCTGTTGTGAGCAGGAATAACAATCTGTGTGTCTGGGACCATGAATAGAGAGCAGCTTATGTTCTAGAACTTTCTTTACATTCTGTCTTTATGAGGCAGCAGGTCCCCAAAGGAAACATGCTACAGAGCAGACAGGAGCGCTCGGTTAGAAAAATAAAACCCACAATGTGCCGACTGTGTGTGTGAAAGCTCAGGAGACCCTGAACGTTACGTAGGACGCGTTCAGGGTCTCTTTCTCAGACTCTTAACTCAAGGTCGTTGTTAAAACCACGTTAGGGCTGTAAACTTTAGCAGAGATTAAAAGTCCTCTTGTTAGTTTTTCAAAGGTTCTCGTCGTGCTCCCGGGTTTCAGCTGGGAACTCGTCTGTCGTCTTGTTGGATTGGATCTTCGGGGTCTCCCCTGTTTTCTGCAGCTGTCGAGGTTTGAGTCATTACATCCTCCAGACACTGTTTATTGGCAGCGCTGCCACAACTGCAGCTTTGTTCACGGGGACCCTTAATGTGGCCGTAAGCGTCTGGGGTCCCCTCGTCACGGTGTCACATACATTTGGAGGGTTTTTACATCGTCTGTACAAAGTTCCTCCAGCTGTGCACCGAGGCTAAACATCTGGCTGTTGGTGTCTGGATCGGAAATAAAACATCGGCCAATTAGCTGCTGAGGTGAAGTAAATAAAAGTGTAAGAGCCAAGCCTGTTGTTTCTGTTCTTCATCGTTTCAGCATAGGGACCTACATTCCTCTGCTCAGACTGAAGTACCACAGTACTCTGCAGTACTACAGCACCACAGTAATATAGTACTACAGTACTCCACACTAGTTCAAATGCACCAAATGAACGTCCTCGTGGTTCAAACACTGAACACAGGACCATGGTTCAGTTTGATATTTGTTAGATGTATATTCTTTACATATTTGGGATTAAATCTAGCCTCCTCCCTGTTAGCTACATTAAGACATCTGCTAACACGGAGGAGGCTAGATTTAATCCCAAATATTAAAGCACACTTGAAATACACTTCTTTCTCAGATGGTTAAGTTCTTATCACACTGACGTCAGCTCCACTGTTCATGTTTCCGATCAGTTACTTGATTGTATTAAATTGGTCTGAAATGTCACAATTGACTCAAAAATAATATCAACAGTGCTGTATAGCAGCGCTCATATCTGAGACTGGTGACTGTTGTTGATCATTATTTACACTATGATCATCACTGGTGGTAGCATTCAAAAGAATATCTAAAATAATATTTTTACATTTTTGGAATTTTGCTTTTTTTGCTTGGATGAGTCAGATGAGATCTAAATCCTGTATAAAGTATTTAATAAAGAATTTAACATGTCTCTGTACACAAGCTCCTTCATCACATCTGCTCGTCTGGTGTTCCCCCCAGTGTTGACAGCCAAAGTTATTTATTAAAGTTATGAACCTGAGGATTCATGAACGTGGAGGTCACAGACCAGAGGTCAACATGTCTCTGTGTGTCTCTGATCACATGTGTGCACGGTTTATGATGTCATGTGACTAATTGGAAGCAGCATAGGTGTGTGTGTGTGTGTGTGTGTGTGCGTGTGTGTGTGTGTGTGTGTGTGTGTGTGTGTGTCTTAAGCGCAGATTTACAGCCTCACTGATTTATAGCAACAAGCTCATCCTGTCAGAAACGCAGCTCTATTCCCTGATGCCCCCACCCCATTTATTATCCTTACACACACACACACACACACACACACACACACACACACACACACACACACACACACACACACACACACACACACAAACACAAACCTAACCCTCAATCATTCCTTTGAAAAAATGCAGACCAGTCAAAATGTCCTCACTTTCAAAGGCCTATGCTCAAAACACTCCTCACAAGTAGCATCCTCATCTACATCATGGCTGTTAGGCCAAACATCCACTAGAGGGCGGTGCACAGCGGAGAGTTAGTGGAGAGTGATGATGTCATGTAAAAGACGTGCGATGGAAAGTAGCATCATACAGACACAAGTAGTTTCGTACCAACTCACAAAAGTTGTTGAAATCTCTCCCCTGCTTCCTACGATAGTCTCGCTCGACCTACTGGCTACACTGCCCCCCCAGGATTATCAGTGGTACTGCTCCATTTTGTCAGATATGAACGAGATGTGAACAAGATGTATGCAGAGTACAGATCTACGATTCCCAACCCGTCCAGATGCATCTGTCATAAAAGGGGAACGAGTGAGGGAGATGGAATAAGCTCATATATACTTAGTGAAATAAAATCTCAGGTTGAAGCTTCTCTTAAAGAATCTCTGAAGAGTGGTGGCAGTTTTTTACACACACACGTCATCTTCCCTGTCATCACCACTTTGTTTTATCTGTTTCTTCTCCCTGTTTTCTGTCTAAACTCTGCTTTAAAAAAAGAAAGAGAGAAATCCCTTCAAATCCAACGAGGTCGAACGGAGGCCGACGCCTCCTCAGCGGGGGGTTGGGGGGGGGGGGTGGGGGGGGGGGGGGTCTTATCTGTTTACAGTAATTATGCCACTGTGTCTGAATTAATGAGGAAGTCGCTTATTGATGTAGAAGCGCGACTCAAACACAAATCTCTTCCTCTGAACAACCACATGACCTCGAGTGGAGTTCAGTGAAATTTGACAGGGATGATTAACGTTTACAGAGTTTACATGTTTAATGTTTAATGGAAGAAACACACAAGCTGAAGAGATAAACATCTCATTAAAGTGCAAAGAGTACTTCCTGTTTCTCTTCTCACACACACACACACACACACACACACACACACACATAATCAGTGACAATAATCCCACAGACACCACAACACAAAACATGTGCTCGCTTCATTAGAGCACAAAGAGGAGTGCTGTTAATCCTGTGATGGTCACACTCATTTTTAATGTGTTGCTATTGTTGAAAAGTCTGAATCGATTTGCACGAAAACAGTAAACGTCAAAACGGTTTCACACCCGGCTGCACAACAAAGGCCCCCCCACCGTATCACACGTATTAATAATCCACACACACACACACAAACACACACTGTCCGCTGGTCCAAGAGTGTTGGCATTTTAATTCCACCACAATTGAACCTGTGACCTCCCGCTGCGGCAGTGATGACCCAGGGTGCAGCAGAGCAGAGGGAGAGAGACAGGGAAGAGATGTGGAGGAGAGGAAGGGGGAGACGGAGGGAGGGAGGAAGACGAGGGAGGAAGACGAGCGAGCAGCGGACCCTGACCCGGCTCGTTGGGTTGATGTTTTCTCTGGCAGCGCTTCAGCTCGAGCTGCTCTCGCTCAGGGGGTTCATGAGAAACTGACGCTCACGTGGCTCCGAGAGGCAAAGTGGGGGAGGAGGGGAGGGGAGGGGAGGAGAGGGGACGGAGGAGAGGACGATGGGAGACACCACGGGACACCAGAGAGAAGAGATCAGGTTCAAGAACCCTGATGTCTCGGATGTGGGGTTTTACAAACTGCAGGACAAAGACAACAGAGAGTGAACGACGGGTTTCTCCAGAGGAATTTCCCCGGTTGGAAAACATCATAAGTTTGTGTAGAATAACAGATTCAAAATATTCATAATGCTACACAAACTTAAAGGGAAGAATTTTATGCCTGTCATTGCCACAGCGCCCCCTGGAGCTGGAAACGTACATTACCACCAGCTCAACAAGAGAGAATATCACAGCTTGCTCCCCACGTTGGAGCTAGAGGAGACCGGAGGAAGACAGATGTGGACCTGCTTTGTTGTGATTGGACGAAGAAGTCACAACTATTTCTGGTTTGCTTTGTCAGCTGCTCCGTCGTGACCTGAGGCCGATAAACCCACACACCCTTCATCCCGGCCCTGGACCTCCCAGTCCGGTCTCCCACCACCGACACTGGACCGCTCCTCCTGCAGGTCGAGCTTGGTCTCCACACCTGCAGACGTTTGTCCTGCTTGGTCCTCTGGAGGCTGCAGTGCGGGTGAAGACCACCTACATGTGGTGAAATACGTTCAGACGTTTCCCACCACATCACCCCCCCCCCCCCCCCCCCCGGACGTCGGGAAAGAGTCCAAGTGGAGGTGGAACTGACAGAGAGGACCAATCAGCAGAGTGCTGGGTTGGTTTACGACTCTAAGTCACCGGTCATGAAACGTGTGGTTTCGAACTCTGCATGTTTTTATCGTCGGGAGATTCAGACTCAATCCAGCTGCAGATCTGTGATCAGTTCAGACTGTGGAGATTAATCCCTATAAGACCATGAGTCCATGTTCAAGAGAAGTGTCCCTGAAGGTCTGTTTGTTTGTTTTTAAGCAAGATTACACAAAAACTCCAGAGCAGATCCCAGTAGACTTGATGGGAGGGTGCATTATGGGTGAGGGGAGAACCCATTCAAGTAAGTGGGCGTGTTTAGACCCCCCCCGGTTTTACCCCCCCCCCCCCCCCCGCTCCTCTCCAGCTCCGCCCCCACTGGACACCGGTCAGAAAGGAGACTGGTGGGAAACGGCAGCTCTGGGTGCAGATCTGCTTTTCAACGTCTTTGAGAACAAGTCACGGATCTTGATGACAACATTCTGTTATATTCCGGTGACTGATATTTACGATGAAGTGTAATTTGGTGCAGATCAGTGTGAACGACTCTAGTGTGACTGTGACTCACATCAACGTTACCTGCTTCTACGTGTTTACACTGGAACACAGCACGTGTAAACAAGTAGTTGATAACTGTCATATTTCAATGTCGCAAATGGTTTGAAATCTCCCACTGGACGTTATAATGTGATTGAGACGTCTAAATGTCCAAATGATTATTAGTTATTAATTAAATTTACATCAAACAAACGCAGTTGTCTCCCACGTTCTGGTTGGAATCAAGTTAACTAACAATAAAACAAAAAACTACATTTTTATAAACTCAGCCGCTCTTTAAACACCAACAACCCTTTTTCTCCGAAATGCAACAACAGCCGCTCAAACGAACTCGCGCCCAAACAGATTTGTTTTATTCTGGGAGAAGAAGAAGGAACAAGAAGCTGTGAAAATTGTTTTTTTGTTAAGAACATTAACAATTTGTGAAACAGCTTCTGTGAAAATCTCAACCAACAGGATTGGACATTTCAATAAACTCGTCCAAATAAACCAAACAATTGTTTTTTCAAATGTGAAAATGTAAAAAACACGACTTGAAAATAACAGAGAGATAATGATCAACCAAACATCATCGACCAAACCCAACCTGTCGATGAGCAACATCACACCCAGCAGGGGCGTCAGGTCTAATCCCCTCTTTACGTCTGAATGAAGGAATTAACCAACATAATGGAAATGTCTCCAGATGATTCATCAGAGCTTCTCATGGAACTCACCGGACTGGACGAAGAACCGGTTCCTCCCAACTGTCAGTGCAGGTCCACCACGCCACAGAGCCGACCAGTCATATCCACCACTGCAGGGGAGCTGGGTGTGTGTGTCTGTGTGTGTCTGTGTGTGTGTGTGTGTGTGTGTCTGCTCGGTCCTGATAGCGCTCAGTCCTGCAGCTCCAGCTCCAGAAGGTTTCAACACGAAGCCAAAAACACAACAGTGAGTTACTCTCTCTTCTCTCTAGTCCTCTTCACATCTGCTCTCTCTCTCTCTCTCTCTCTCTCTCTCTCTCTCTCTCTCTCTCTCTCTCCTTCTGTCACACACTTTTCCAGTCCTCTTCCTCCTCCTCTTCCTCCTCCTCCTCCTCAGCTTCTTCTCCACTCCCTGAGAGTGTTTCTCTCCTCCTCTTCTTTCAGCTCTTCCCACTCTGACAATCTGCTCTTTTCCTTTTGTCAACTTCAATTAATCCACTTCAGCCTTTTTCCTTCTCATCATCTCTTCCTCTTTCTCTTCCCTACTTCTTTTTTTTATCCTTTAACTCTCTCTCTCTCTCTCTCTCCCTGTTAGTTTCTGCTCTCCCTCGAGGAATCTCTCTCAACTGCACCTTTCCAACCATCTTCCACTCCCCTCACCTCCATTTCACGCTCCACTCCTTCCCTTCTCTAGCTTTCTTTCTTTCACTTCTTCTTTTCGTGTTGTTTAGCTGCAGAGGAAAACAATTCTGGATCCCTCCTCCCGTCCTTTTCCTCCC
>CM028873.1:28861826-28873433 GCA_016801935.1 Platichthys stellatus | reverse complement strand
TATCATGTTTGGCTTCAACCTGAAGCACTGGGCTCCGGCACAGACCACATCCATCAGTAACACTGCTGCCCGATGTCCTGACGGACGACCGCACATTAGTGAAAATAAACTAACTGCTCACTGAACGCAGACTCATCACGTTTGAGTTTGATTGAAAAACCCTCAGAAAAGAAGAGTTTCAAGACATTGACGTCCTTTGTTCAAGGGACGTTCACTGGGAAAGAAAAAGGCTTTAGTCCGTTTGACATTTGTGTCCCTGAATATCAAAGAAGACTTTACATTCATATTATTGTGAAGACTTGAAAAACAAGATAGACAGACAGACAGATAGATAGATAGAGAGATAGATAGATAGATAGATAGATAGATAGATAGATAGATAGATAGATAGATAGATAGATAGATAGATAGATAGATAGATAGATAGATAGATAGATAGATAGATAGAGAGAGAGATAGATAGACAGACAGACAGACAGACAGACAGACAGACAGACAGACAGATAGATAGATAGATAGATAGATAGATAGATAGATAGATAGATAGATAGATAGATAGATAGACAGATAGACAGACACACAGAAAGACATTATTATTTAAGTAATCGATCCTAACGCAGAGTGATGAACAGTATTCAAATTCAGACGCATAAAGTAGAAACATGATTTATTCTGAGAGAAGAAACTAATCAATAATAAAACTGATCATTTTGTCAATCAGCTGCCACACACACAGACACACACACACACACACACACACACACACACTGACGTCTTAGAGAACTTTTTATATCTCGTAAGTAACACACTCTTACACAAATGCACATACCGCACACACCCACGCTCATCATCAGTTGGCAGCGAGCACAGAAATACACACTGATGTTCACTTCAGCTGGCACATTCATTACACCCCCCCCCCACACACACACCCCCACACACACACACACACACGTGGCAGGCAGAGATAAGGAGGACTTGCACTTCCTGTGTATCTGGAGGCCTCTGCACCTCCACTCCCTTGTCACACACTCACACCAAACAGCTGACTGTGCGATGTGTGTGTCTGTGTGTGTTTCTCCCTCTGTGAGGACCGGTCTGATAAGAGACTGAGGCCGCCGTCACTTCTCACTTGTTTTAATAGATTCATCTAAAGTTGAAAAAAGTCACAATAAAGTTTAGTCTGAGTCACGGTTTAGATTTAACTTGTGTTTCTTTGTGAAATGTGTGTAACCAGACGTTCTCTCAGCAGAGCACACACCAGCGTGGAGGCCAAACAGTCCTACACACATCGGCCTCACTCCAACAAGAGAAGGATAAGAGGGGAAATGAAGTAGTCTGATAATCGGCACCAAATTTAAACTCATAGATTTCAACACAATAGATTTATGACAATATTCCATATTTCCACCTCTTTAACTGGTTCTTCTCTGGTCCTTCTGATCACTCAGGCCGGGCAGACTAAGAGTTGGAACATTATTTATAGTTAATCAGTTTTCACACATGTTTGATTGTCACTGTCTCCGTCGGGAGTTCAGCGTCTGCAGCATAAAGAAGAAGCTACGTTCACTTTCTCTGTGACATCGTTTAAAGGCTCAGTGTGTAGAATGTAGGGACCTCTAGTGGTGAAGTGTGGTGTTGCAGCTGAACACCCCCCACCTCACCTCACCTTCCAAACATGAAGGAGAACCTGTGGTAGCTTCAGTTTTCATAGAAACTCAGAAGGTTTAGTTTGTCCACTCCGGGCTTCTGTTTTACCATCGACCTGAAACACAGTCGTAAAAACACCAGGATTATTTACATTCAGTTTCTGCCGATGGATCCTTTCACCTGAATCTTCCACACTGGAGCTCTACTGGTGTTATTCAGACTGTCGATGTGTGGAAGTGAAGAGGGAAGAGAGCGAGGTCTCCCTCCTGCTGCAGCATGACGCCCCCTGCTGTTACTGGGAGGCTACTGGGTGAAGTATGTTTGACCCATTTACAGTTTTTCCAGGTCACAGAGCTCAGGTGGAAACACACGATCAATCACAGGCTCAGGAATAGACCCACTTTATTTATTATCATACTACAAGGAAACACAAAGTGGTTAAAGAACAAGAGCAACAACTACCCCCCCCCCCCCGAACTCTCATCTATCAACAACCACAGCAAAACAATATTAACAGGAAGTGAAGAAATGCTGTCTGATAAATTTAAAATGAGGAAACATGAGAGGCAGGAAAACAAAGATGAAGATAAAAAAGATGAATTTCTGAAAGAGACGAAAAACAATAAAATAATAAAGTGCAGAGGAAGATGTGAAAAGGATGAAGATGCAAATATCAATAAGTTAATAAGTAAAACATCAGAAAAATACAATTCTCCATTTTACTCGGACTAGAATGTGGCCCAGTTTGAAATAGAAAATGTTTCTGTTTTGAGAAATTTAAAAGAAAGTTCCTCAGATCTCCACTCATATGACCATTGAACCAGTTCTCTGTGGTTCAATGGTTTCCAGACAAACCAGCTGCTGCTTCTGATACTATGTCAACAAGCAAGGACCAGACTGCGGAGCCAACATGGCCGACAGGATGGGGGGGGGGACAGCAGCAGCCGACACGTGCCTGTCTTTTTACGAATTGATCCTCATCTTGGTATTTATCCCCCCCCTCCCCCCCCCAACGCCAGTAGAGTCAAAATAAGAAAATAATTAACAATAATGTCAAGAATTGCAATTGTACAATAAATCAAATACCCCAAAAAAATGATATAACAACTATATAATTATATATTCACATGCCCTGAGTCAGCACACACTCTCTCTCTCTCTCTCTCTCTCTCTCTCTCTCTCTCTCTCTCTCTCTCTCTCTCTCTCTCTCTCTCTCTCTCTCTCTCTCTCTCTCTCTCTCTCTCTCTCTCTCTCTCGTAGTACCCGTATATTTGAAAGTGAAAACTTGCTTAATTGAATCTTTAATCCTCCTGATCAGAAGATCTCACTGCTCATATAAAGTGATCTTTGGCTGTGGTGCGAGTTTCGTTGAGACAGAAAATAAACGTAGGTCATGTGACGGACGCTCGGAGCTCAAGCTCTAAAAATACACGTCAGCGTAACACGGGAGCAAACATTTTAAGCATGTGAGTGTCAGAGCTCATCACTGCAGCACATGAGCCCCTTGTTCATACACTGAACACACATGCACACAGCAGCTTGGACTCGCACTGTGTCTGTGCTTCGTTCTGCACACGTGAGACATAAATACAGCTGATTTAGCTGAGTCATCTTTTCACTGATTCTCCGGAGCCTCCACTCTAATGAGGAGAAAGGGCCACAGAATCAAACCTGCAGCTTTGAGGTGTGAGAACTCGTCCTGACTGGAGAGGCTCGTTCACAGAGGCCTGCTGAGATGCAGCGTCACCCCCCTCCCTCTGCTGAATGTCGCTGATCTGCTGTGACACATGAGGTCAAAACACAACTTCATCACATGAGTCTTATGAAGAGAAGGGTTTGTTTATCACTGCGTCTAAACTCTGACTCCATTCACTCACGTCTCCCTCCGATGAGGCTGACGTCCGGCTGAGGCTCAGCCACACGATCACGGGGTTTCTCCATCCACGGGAAAAACATGGAACTTTGAATGACTTTTAACTTTTAATAGTTTTATTTGTAAATGATGCTCGAAAGTCACAAATATTCCTGATTTGACCTTTGACCTTTTATCACGGAAAAGAAGAAGCAACGGTGAAGAGCAGTTACAGCAGAGGCAACAGTTGTGGAGTGAAGAGACAAAAATATAAAATGTGATGTTGTGGAAAATCAGGATGATATTAAAGAAAGAATTAGATATATGAGGACTATGATCTGGGAGGAGAAGGTGCACTGACGCAGAACAGAAAAAGGTTTGTCATACAAATCCCAGTTCAGTTCTGAATTTCCCTTGGGATTAATAAAGTATCCATCTATCTGTCTATCTATCTATCAGTCGAGAGCTTTCTGAGGAGATGGCATGTTCTTCCCATGTCTGGGATTCTGGCTTCCTCCCACAGTCCAGGGTCCGGCAGATTGGGGCTAACTGGAGATGTTCTTGATTTGGTGTCGTGAGCAGGAGCCTCAGACGAGGAGTTCGGCCGTCTCTGAGCAGAACAGACACGGATGATATTGAAGGTAAGAAGAAGCAGAATGTGGAGCTCCACCACCTTCCTGTGGATTATTAGTGAACCGTGTGGTTTCTGCAGACATGTGGCAGAGGAGGCCAAAGAGTTCACGATCCTTTCAACGCACAAAGAAGCTGAGAAGACCTCACGCTGCAGTTTGTGTCCTTCAGGTCCTGATGACCCGTCCTCGAGAGAGGCTGGAGGTATCAAAGGAAACCGGCTCTTTACATCTGAGTCAGAAAAAATCCACAAACACAAGATCTGAGCTATTTTCAGGGGGAAAGAGGAAAAAGAATCTGTTCACGCTCAAACTGGGCTCGGGGCCAAAGTGAGGGGAGGAAGGAAGGAGGGGGGAGAGGAGGAGGAGGAGGGATGAAGAGGGGAGGGAGGGAAAGCAGGCAGGATCTGTGGGGATTGCAGGGGTGCATGGAGCAGATGCAGAATAACTCGTCCTCAGCCAAACTGCATCCCGCCCAGTGGGCTCTGCAGCTCTGCTGATTAGAAACAGTTCAGGGCTTTAGTTCTCACGTGGAAGTAGATGAAGGCTTTTCAGAATAAAAGCATACAACCACGTTTTTTACATTACTTAAAAAACGTGATTGTAAGTCTCGTGCCTGACATCCTCCTCTCTGTGATAATTCATTTTTTAATATTTAATGGACTTTTTTATATTTATAGGACAACATGAGTGTAAAATGAGGAAGAGAGAAAGTAGAGAAGACGTGCAGCAAAGGGCTGGGTCGGAATCGAACCTGCGGTGGCTGCAGGAAGACTCAAGCGTCCATACACAGGGCGCCTCCCGAGCCATGTAAATACATTGCTGTGTATTTCCGTATTGTGACAAACATATTTAAGTTGACTGATTTAGTATGTCTGCAATTAGGCATGAGTGAAAATAAAAAGCTAAAAAATACAGTTAACGTTAAATATCAAAAAAAGATGAAATCATTACGTTCACATTCTCAAAAACATTTTTGATGGCCACAATGTGAAATCACTGTTCTACATACATGTCCTCCCTGTACTTGTCTAATATTAGCAGTAATAAGACAACAGGCATAAATAGAATCCTGTGTTCTCCCTCTGACTTTCTGCAGAGGTTTTACTCTGGAGGGCTGACTGGAGAACCTCCGCAGGAAGTCCCAGAGATTCTCCAGAGTTCAGTGCAGGTCTGAAACATCCTAAGTCCTGTTTTCTCTTTCAAAGAACATGTTTGTATCATTTAACTCCAAACGGCATCTGCAAAATCTCAATCTGTGGTCCATCCTCACGATTGAAGGTTTCAGACAACAGTCGAACATGTGCTTCAACAGATGAGAGTTGAAAATCCCTGGATGCACCTTCAGCTCTTTCTTGAATCTTCACTGAGTTATCCAGTGTGAGCGGAGGAGGGTTTGAGGCTGTGGAGCTTTTTACCAACACGTTTTACTGCTCGAGATGTTTGCTCTTAAATTGTCTCTGTTGCAGTAAGTTTGTTGATTTCACATGCAGCTAAGTGCACTTCATCCTGACACGTAGGACTCGGCTGTGGTTCTACTCTAATCAACGGTTTTCTGTGACTCGTATACAATCCATCCATCTGCCTGCAGAGCTCACGCAGCATCATGACTCAGGTTTTCCAGCTGTCATCGGGTCGATTAGCAAAGGGGAAATCATCAGATTCTCTTTATACGGGTTAGTGTTCGCTCAAGTTGTGTGTTTGTGTGTTTGTGTGTTGCAGAGGAAGCTGTTGACAGTCGTCATCCATCATGTGACGGAGGTGATGTTCTGCACATGGGCGAGTTTTAACCGTCACTGTTGAACCTCCACGTTGAAACTGCCCCGAGAGGAGAGGTCGGGTTGTTTTGATGCCAGAGCGTCAACTTGATGCTTCACAGTTATTTCTGCTCAGTTTCAGTCACCAGCTCTCAGATGAATGAAGAGAAATTTTGAAAAATATTATGAAGAATTAATTATGAGTTTATTAAAATGTTTAATATAAGAAGGGATTTAACGCGGCTCCAGTTTTTCCCTCCTGACTGAAAACAACACGAAAACATTTTGTTATATGAGAACAGTTTGAGAAACCAGGAAAATAACTGAAGATACGAAAGAAGGAGAAGTTTTTAGAGATGTTTAAGATAAATGACTTGTTACAGGATCTTAGCTGCTTTTTATTTAAAGTATTTATTGTTCATTAATCATAAAAAAATAAATCAGAACATAATCTTTTGTTATACAAACATTAAGGGGAATTTAAGTCGTGGATTATAAAGTTAAAACAATCACAATACTCCTGGTTAAACATAACTTCACCCATGAAAGAAAGAAAAGTTGATGACAAGATTTGAGAAGAATTGTAAATGAAATCATAATTTAGTTGTTGACGTTTATGTTTTTTTAGATCTGCCAAACTTTTCTTTTTCAGAAACAAAAAGTAAATTCAATTAAAAGTGAATATCGTTGAAAAAATACTGTAAAAAAAAGGTTCAGTTGGAAGAAGATGCTTTTTAGACACTGAGTAAAACTAGAAATCATTCAAATCAGTTGTAATAAACATGTGATCTTATTATTTCTGTGGGGTTTAAACTCTGTGCTGAATTAACGAGTCACAGATCTGTCGGACACACACTGAACAAATCGTCTGCTGAACACATTTACTTTTTCCATCAGCAGCTTCCTCTGCACTTACACACAACAACACAAATTCAGACAAAATGAAATCCATCACTGTGAAATCCGGATGAGGCGGCAGGATGTGTGTTGCTCATCTGCACGGAAACAAAAGAAAGAAGATGATTGTAAGTTAGAGAACCGGTTTTTGATTTTCTTTTTTGAGAATTGTGTATTTTTATTTGTGGATTCTCAGTCTGTTGTGCTGTTGACGTATGAGTGGTACCTTGGATTGTCTGTTATTGAGTTGAAGTACGTAGGTCTTGATTACTACAAGCAGACTGATTTTGCATTTGCAGAAAAACACAAGACACGCACACACAGTAACACAAATTTGTACACGTTAAATTGCAAACACAAATTTCATGGCTGTTTTTAATCGAGATTATGATACAATTTAAGAAAAGCCACAGAGATTCTATTCGTGGGAACTCTCAAACCTGATACCCAGTTTTTTTCTGATATAGTGATATTAGATTCCCGTTAATAATTAAAAACTTCACAGTCTCTTCTTCCAGATCAGTGATCTATAACCAGATCTATAACATAATAATCTAATGACGGCAGCCTTTTGGTTTGAAAGGTCACACATTTTGATTCCTGTTATTGGAGTTTGTTTTACAAACATGGCGTCAGGTTTCACATCATGTTTCACACGGAGCTCTTCACTCCAAAATATGACTCATCAGCTTTATGTCTAAAGTGTAAACGTGTCGACTTCAAGCTGGTAACCACTGGTTCATGTGGATGGTGGGGTAACAAGGTCACAAGGTCAAAGGGTCACAGGGTCACAGGGTCACTAAACACTGTACAGCATTAGGAATTAAAACATTTAATCCACAGCCAGTAATAGTGAAATATCTTCTCCTCATTATGATTTGTTTTTTCATGTTATGATGATTAACCCCTACATTTGTGTTAAGCAAACTTCCTGCTACTTTAATTAGATTTCCACCTTAATTCTCCATTTAACAACATTCCAAAGTCCATGTATGTGTCTTTTATACCAGTTTGAATTCTTCCTGTAGGTGTGACACTGGTTCCTGATGTATGTTCCAGTAAGCTTTGTGTGAAAGGTGAGGTTCTCAAACATCACACCCACTTTACATCAGCTAAGAGTTTACACTTCACACAACTACAGCAGTTCCAAAGGATTTCAATGGACAGTAATGGTTTGAGTTATTTCCAACCATTGTTCTTCACACTTCTACTAAAACGGAATTTTTTTATTTCATTGACAGTAGTTGGTTGAAGCCAAGTTATCTAAGTTGTCTTCACCAACCTTTGATTAGTGTGTTAACTTTTTCACATATATATTTGTTGACTCTACACTCGATTGCATTTGAGTTCTAAAATACTACGTTTTAGTTTGAAAACTCCGGGGCTGCGTTTTACTGGCCGACGTTAATCTGGAAAATATTGCCAGTAACCCGTATTCCCTTCCTGATTGGTTCTTATCAGTCACATGACTTGGCGTTCATTTTGAATGCAAAGTGCTGCTAACACTAACTCTCAGTTTGTAGTATTTTCTGTAAACACGCAACAAACTGCAGAGTCGACAATCTGCTTCCTGTTTACACCTGCACACACATGCCAAGTGTGTGTGAAAGGTGACGTGATGCACAGGTTTTATTTCTGATGCTGAACTAAAACACTTGTGTGGATGGAAATCGTTTCAAAATGAAAACATGTTAGTGTGGAAGCTGCCCACGTGAGCACTGGCCCTGCAAGGTCCAATATGGTTTGAAACACTAGGTGGTGCTATAAACCATGTTCAACACATAAATGGAAAATTTTCTATAATGCATTTCATAATAAAAGTGTTTCATTAAAGAACAGTCATACAATTTAGTTCAAGGTTTGAAGTTTTACTGGTAAGATGAAAGTTAACACAGTACAATGAAAAGTGTTGGGAAAAAAGAAACTGCTCAGCTCAGCAAAATAAAAGCAATGTAGAAAGAGCTTCCTGTATACAAGTCAAATAGAATACAAAACAAACTATTCAAGGTGCCAATGAAGTTACAACTTTAACTGTATGGAATGTGTGTGTCTGTGTGTGTAGTTGTTGCACCGTGTGTGTATCAGTTGTTTCACATTTCCCAAATAAAGTGCAAACAGGCAGGAAACCAGATGTGCAGAGAGCTGTTAGTCATGAGTTGAATGCACAGTTGGATTTGAGTGTATTAAATCAAATCAAATATACTTACCTCATGCATATATATATATAATATATTATATATATATTTTAAAAGCAGCATTAAAGTGTGTCAGTAAAGAACGGTCATTTTCTGTAGTTTGCTTTCAGCAGCAGCAGGTGAAGGAGTCGAGGTGAAGTTAGGAGAGGAGGAGGGTTTCATCCTCTCAGCTCCAAACACAAACAAAAACCAGGTCGTGTAAACAAACAGGACATCCGGGAGACGCAACCTGATCTGCGAGGGACGTGGAATGTCTCCTGTCTGTCTTCTGTCCTTCACACCCGGTCATGATGGAGGAGTAGAAAGCGACATGATTGGTGGATGCAGGCAGCGGAGGAGAAGTGCAAACCCCCTGGTTGTGTATGTGTGTCAGCATCCCCTCTTTGTGTTGTTCTCCTTCCTTCAATGACAGGAGCCGGAGCAGGAGGAACCGGAGCAGGAGGAACCGGAGCAGGAGCAGGAGGAACCGGAGCAGGAGGAACCGGAGCAGGACTCAGCCGAGCCGGGCAGCTTCCCCCGAGGATCCCCCTGCAAGTCTGCGGTAAGAACAACAACAACAACAACAACAGCTCCTAGAATAAACAACACGCGTGCATGAGCGTGCATGAGTCTCACATCCACGCGAGCACACCAGGAGAGTTGAGGGGGGGTCTTTAAAAAACACACACAATCACACAATACACAATGGTGTTGCCCGGGGCTGCCGCGGTAGCTCTCAGACTAACCCGGGAGAGGCAGCCGGAGACCCGCTCGCCTGCTTTGCGTGACAGCTGCGGGGCCAATGGCAGCGTGCACGGGGCCAGCTGCGCCCGGCTGCAGCCAATGGAAAAACGCGGAGCAGCTCCCGGATCCGGAGGGTGAGGTTAGGCTGCAGGAGCCACACCGCCGAGGAGAAACTTCCAGCGGAGCCGAGGAGAGCTGCTGCCGCTGCGGCCGCTGCAGTGGCCATTTTGGGTAAGAAGTTTGTGGAGGAGGCTCGTGTTTTGTGGAGGTTGTCCGGCCGCGGGACAGGCGCTGGACTCCGGCGTCCACAGTGAATGAACGCCCGCGGATCTGGCTCTTTTATGTGGATTGAACTCCTCTTCTTCTTCTTCCTCCGCCCTCATCCTCCTCCTCCTTCCCTCACCTCCTCATCCCTCTCTCCTCTCTCCCCTCCCTCCCCTGCCTGCTAATTTTTTATGCATTTTTCTAAACTGTCATGGCGATTTTGTGTCCTTGGAAATAAAAGAAGAAGAAGCGTCAGTGGGGGGGGTTTTCTCTTGGTTTTCCGGGCGGAGGAGATGGAGACGTCTCGCCGGTGAGAGCGAGCGAGTGTCCGGAGCAGGTGAGCGGTCCGCCGTGGAGCCTTTTGCCCGAGAAGGAGTTCTTTTTCGCCGCGGTCCACACGTGCAAAGGAGCCGCGGCGCCTCTCGTGTATTTACACCAGCGATGCGGGGACATGACAGAGCTAGCGGGGGAGGCTAGCCGTGTAGCCGCGGCTGCTAACGCGAACCGGGACACGGTGTCTCCGTCGGGCTGTGCGCGTCCGCCACACGTCGCAGTTTAGCTCGGAACTTCTCTTTACCCGGGCTAAACTTGTGGCAGTCCTACGGCTAAGCTAGCTGCGGGCTAGCCCCTGCGTCTGCTAGCCAAAACCCCACAGACGTGTAAGCTAGGTCGTTAGCTTGATAGCCCCCCCCTCCCTCATTCCACTCCTCCCCTGGAAACGTTGGATGCTGTGGCAGCCAGGTGCGTGTGTCTCTGCCGGGTGAGTGTGTGTCTGTGCGGGGATGTGGTGCAGCGTGAGGCCGGAGCGTGTTGTCCGGGCACCCGGTGACATCCAGCGGGCCAGGTGCAGCAACCCCTGGGCACCAGACAAAGGCTGCAGGAGGCTAACCTCCATCCAGAGCCCCGGCTGCGAGCTAATCCCACCAGAGACATCGATTCACGTCAAATCAACATGAGCATTATTCACACGTCAGTCGATATTGATTATTATCATGATTTCAAATTCAAGCCCATTCAAAGGGAATCGTAACTTAAAGGTTCAGTGTGTACGATTTTAGGTGACACGGATCCATTGGCAGAAGTTGAATCTAGAATTAGACCTTTATGTTTAACTTCTTTATATTTAACTTCTTTATATTTAAATACTTTATATTTACATCAGTAGCGGGTCCTCTCTACGGAGGCAGCCATGTTTTACAGTAGCCCAGACTGGACAAACTAAACCTTTTTGAGTTTCTATGACACTGAAGCTATGACAGGTTCTCTCTCCTGCAACATGACACTTCACCACTAGATGTCACTACATTCTACACCCAGAACCTTTAAGACAATAGAGCCAAACAACTTGGTTCTAGAAGTAAAAGTCCTGTTCCTTCTTCAGACTAGATGTTTGGATCGTCAGTCGTGATATTTGAACGACCGAGAACCATTTGGCGAAAGCTTAGGGGCCGTGAAACTAAGTCTCCTGTAGAAGTCCGTTTGATATCAACTGTGTTTCGGGTCAAACATGTCAGGAATGTGGATACGGTTGAATTCCTCTCATCTGGTCCTGGTGCTTTGGTTTGTGATGAGCTGAAAGGTTGCTGGTTCAATTCTCGACACTACCAGGGTGGTTTGTAGGTGACAGCCGTTTCAGCGTC
>CM028873.1:28822458-28861641 GCA_016801935.1 Platichthys stellatus | reverse complement strand
GCTGCACTTTGACTCCATCATCAAAAGAAGTTGCACGGGTGAGAGGGGGGGGGGGTGTTGTTGAGACAGCTGACTGCCGAAGCAGGAGTTGTGTCTGGTGCAGCACGCTAACTTTGTTCCACGTTATTACATTCATTAAAAAATAAGTAAAAGAATAATCTGCGGCTATGCTGTCAGATGAAAACACGATGGATGTGTTCAGCTGCTGTTTGTTGAGAAAACAATGAGATCAGATACCGAGTTAAACACCAGAGCTGGCACTGAACACGTGATGTGTCTTTAACAACACACCTTCACACAGTTTGTGTAATTTTCTTATAACAACTCTGTTTTTGTTCTCAATATTAGGTCATTTTTGTGCTTATTTGACAATAGCTCAGATAACTAACTGCATTTCTCCAAAAATCTTTGTGAGCTTTCGTAAGGGACATAGTTTAATTTTTTTATAAATAGTTTAGAAATGCGTAGTAATGCATCTAGAAGCCCATAACTAAAATGTCACAAATGAGTTAAGTTATGAATTATTAATTAATCCTACACTTCTACAACACATCTAATAGTCCCCAGTCTCTCATTGTTTTTGACTCGTGCACATAGTGCCACACACTCGTGTGTTTATAAGACACCTAAAGGCTCTGTTGTATTTTACGTTAATAGAAAAATTAACACAACTTTAACACAAAATATTCAGCCTATTATCCCAAATTAGGCAAATGGAATCGGTTGCCAAAAAAGTTCCCTCCCTGAAACACAACCTTTCATAATATATCAAGTCAGAAGAAATCAACAGAGGACATTTTACAAATAACATTTGTCCCTGTGTGTCCTTGCAGACAGGACAGTAGAAGAAGAAATAAACCTCACTCTCACCCATTTTACACAACAAATAAAGTCTGTCCTCTGAGCCAGACGAGCTCTGATGGGTGAATCTCACTGGTAGTTGATGTATTGCAGTTTTAAAAACACTAAAGCAGGTGTCATAATAATTTGCATCTCTTTCAACACCTGTTATGTGAAGTGTTCTTCATCTACAGTCTGAATATTACTTTTACTTACCTACTTACTTATTTTACTTAATAATCAAGATAAAGAGCTTCAGTATGTTTATCTGTATTGGTAACAACAAAACATCCAAATTTGTCAGAGATGAAAAAATTTATCTGTTCCTCTTTATTTAATTTATCACTTGGCTCAAAGATCACAATCCTCTCTTCATATGACACAGATCTAGTTCAACACATCTGTAAACTATACACTCTGTAATACATATGATTGAATTAATTTTACAGGTGTACATTTTAATGCTTCCATAGCAAAGTGGTGACAAAGGTTGGGTGAAAATCAATTTATTTAGGGGCTGATCAAGACACAATGCAAATGGTGAAATATATGGACTACACACTTATTACCACTTCGCTGCTTTAGGCTTTAGAAAGTTAGAAAACTACTAGTCTGCTTATAACCCTATAATCTGAAGAGTAAACCTTTTAATCTTCCAACTTAATAAACATTGAGTTACAGGTTATTTTAAACATGCTCTTCCTTCACAGTGATTAGTAAATTATTCTTAAAGCAGCTTTTTGAATGTGTAAGAGACGAAAAAGAAGCTGAAGTTGTGTTTCAGTTCCATAAAACAGGAATTAATCCATCTCCATGTTTAGAACTGACGCGGAAACTTACCTTATTGAGCATTTTCCTTCATTTCCTGTTCACTACATTGAGGGAGAGAGTTTTATACCAACACCACGCTAAAACAAATTTTCTTTAGTTAGGGTCCTGACGATGACGACTTGAGTCGTCACTTCTCCAGAGGACCCGTACTTCCTACTCAAAATCAGCTCAAAATAGTCTGTAGTCGGGCGATCTGATAGCCGAGTGGTGGGGACGCACTCCACATGGGGGCATAGTTCTTGAGCAGCCGGCCCCCGGTTAGATTCCTGGCTGTTCGGACCATTTACTGCACGTCTCTCGCCCAATTTCCTGTCTCTCGTATAACACCAAAGCCATGTAGTTAAGAATACATCAGGTACTTTGTTGTCACATCTTGTGTCGATTCATGTATTTTAATATCAGAAGAAAACACCTTTCAGCAGACCCGTAATGTGTTTAGTGGATTTAGACTGGAATGATGTGAGGCAGTCACACACAAACTCACTTTGTCGCGCCAGATCTTTACAAATGCAAGTCGAGCTTGTATTGATGTTTTAGTGTTGAATCAATGTGTAATGTTAAACCAACTGGAAAATTGAGCAGTTGCCCTAGTTTGTCTAAAACCCTCTTCAATCGTTTGCTTTGAGTGATATGTTCTCATCAAACAAAGATTAAGTCAGTGGTAATTGTTTGACAACTTTAATAAACAGGTTTGAATTTTATATTTTATTTAATGTTTGAACAGGAAAGTGATACATTTCAAAACAGGAGAGGTTCCCTAACAAGTGATGAAGGTGAAACTGGAAGAACACAAATACCTCAGGGTTAAAAAGAGGAGGAGCCGAACAAGACTCAGACTTAAGACGTTGAAATAAGACTTCAGATCTTCTGGTGATGAGGCTCCGATGCTGCTGTGGATGTGATGGGAACAAAACCACTGCAGTGTTCTGCTTTCCACAGCAGAACACATCATGTCCTGCTTCCTGCTCTAGAGGCTTCCCTGCTGTGAACACAACTGACCCGGTCACGCTCCCCATGTGAAGGACGTTGGACCCTGCATGAATGAAATTTAATTTTCTTTTTGTTTATTGCCGTCGTGATGTTAGTTACATTGTGGAATGAATCAAATTAACTTTTAATAGTGTTGATTGGTTGATCTGCAGATACAAGACACAGCATATGGAAACCTGAGAAGATCATTGGGTGTGTGGGGATACATTTTTAATCTTCTTTTAGGTTTTTTAAATCATATAGTTTTTGTGTGTGACTCTGTTGATCGGGCAGAGGAAGCAATTTGCGGACGTCGACCTGGGAAATACTTTCGAAAATACTTTGTGAGTGATGAATCGAGTATGAAACAAACAAATACACAAACAGACTTATCAAGAAAACAAATATTTGGGAGTTGACCCTTTTTAAAGGGAACATTAGTGGGGAAGAAGCTTGGACATCCTCATGAAATGCTAATTATAGACCATGGCCTATTTATGCTGGGTGCAGTATACAGACATTTTAAAATCTAAATATTATCCGAGCTGGGTTCATAGCTGCAACTGTTTCTGCTTAATTGTAGTGTCCTAGATTTCAGCGTCAAAAAGCTTTATCCTCTAGTCTTAATGTGGTAGTGCTCATGTCATTGTTACAGTAGTGTAGCATCGGATGAGGTCAATGAGAAGATGAGGACTGTGTCCCAAGGAGACGCCGTGGAGCGTGAGCCTCGGAGGTGATTTGGTGATTCATCTGATTCATTAGCGGGAGCGGAGAGTCTCACTCGGTGTTGGAACCGAGGCCCGGCTGCCTCTGACGCCGCGGCCCGCTCCTTTGTTTGTTCCCTCGCGGCAGCTTTGTGCAGCCGAAGCAGGGACGGGGCGAGGAGGAGCTGTGATCCATTTTAAAGACGCACTCGCCTCTTTGTGCACGCTGACACACACAGACACACACACACACAGCTGGGAAACCGGGGTTGAATTTGGTTTGATTTAGCGCAGCCGGTTTGAGGGAAGGGAATAAGTTCTGTCCACTGAGACGGGGACGATTTGGGTCCCCGTCTGTCGTATCACCCACTTTTTCACATTTTAAATTCACTGGTTATATTGTAACTGCAACAAGGATGTATATAAATATTTAAACAACCGAGCCTGAGACAATTAGCCGACCAGCAGGGAGAGGACGGGGGTTAAAACTTGACCTCCGTGGTGGAGGTAACTCATTGTTTGGATCAGATCGTGATAAGTCCCAATAAAAAGTTGAGACTTTGCTGCTTGTGTATATTTCTGACTGGTGAGATTTTTCAAGCCAACTTAGAACTGAAAACCTGTTTCACATCTGGCCCCTCCTTGTACACATTAGTTCAGTGTGTGTGTGTGTGTTTGTGGCGTTCCTGTGTGTGGGTCTGCAGGAAGCGTCAGCCGCAGACAGTTGTCCTCTCTGAAACGGGCTTGCTCTTGCATCACCGTATTCACGGCTGACAGGTGCGTCTGGATAAATCCACCGGGCACCAAACTTTGAGACGGATTCCACTCGACTTAATTCACGTGCTCTGTCTTTTTCAAGAGGAAGTGTCATGAAGAACAGGAAGTCCGCCTCGTCTTCACCTTGCTGTTTCCCTTTTCTTACACTTCTATGTTGAACGTTATTACTTCAAGGCCACAGGAGTATTGTAGTAGATCTGCTGTCGGGGCACAAGGGCTCTTGCTCTCTCTTACTCTTATTTTTTGGTAATGATGTGTGTTTTGTTGGATCAAGTGATGTAAGACTGTGATATCCCTTTATTTCACCTTTTCTGAAACTGGTGATTTGATGGGATGCATGTAGGAGCATGTGGAGTGGGAAGAGGAGGTGATGTGGGTATATTTGGGTCAGGTGGGTTTCACTCACCACTTCTGTCTTTTTAAAGGTCATTTTATGGAATTTAAACCATAGGAGATCTGCCTTTAACATAGTGACCGTAAAGATGAGGTCAGGATGTGGTGACGCACAGCTAAATGAGTCCGTACAGATAACTGCGTTCAATCCTCTGTCAAAATGTAATCTTATACATTTGAAAAGGATCCAAATTATAAAGGATAATGAAGCATTTGATAAAGAAGCTCTGCTGTCGCCTCAGAGCGGAGCTATAACTCAGGATTTCCTGCATTGGAGAGTTTGTGTTTTACAGATTTCATGTCCAAATAATCGTACGTTGACATTTTTACTTAACACTGCATATAAGATAACATTTAATAAACAAATCCACACCATACTACCTTGATTATTTCAAGAGAATTTCCTCGCTTGGCCCCTTGCAGGTACTCACACAACTGCAGCTGAAACTTTTCAGTCTGGCTGCAAAGACAATGGAGCAACACACAGTTTGAAATAAACAAAATGAGTAAACAAAATGTTTGCTTCATCTTGAAATTGTGGAAGGTAATTTAGAAAAGACCGGCCTCCATATTCTATAATTAACAGGAAACACTGGACACATTATTTAATGCAGCGTTTCATTTGCCAACCAAGCGGAACTGACGACAGCTCAATTGTCCCCCATGAAATCAACATTTCATGGTGCAAACATTGCTGTTTGCATCATATTTGCATATTTATATTCTAATATACTGTTTTCACTTGTTATTGTGACCACAAAACCACAGTGTATACTTTGTTTAAGAATTAAAATGGGGTTTTTTCAAGGGCACATGCAGAAACCGACCGGGTGTTCTGTCTTGATCCCTTACATTTCACACGTGATATTTTTTATAGAGCCCTAAAACTTCTCATCTGTTCGGTCTAATGGAAAAAAAACAAGTCCTGTGTCATAATCTGTCAAATATGAAGCCTCATATCATTTTAATGAGAGTTAACGGGTTTAACAGAATCTCGGATGGAGCAGTGACCTCCACTAAAAAGCAGTAATGGTCCCATTTGACCCGGCTCCAGTCCGACTCTGTGGTTTACTGTGAGCAGCTCGTTCCATTCACACCTGAAATGACTTGACTCACATGTGGAGGAGACAACAAGGCTCTGAACAGCTGAAGCAGATTATTCACTGAATATTAACCTGCGTGAGGTTTCCATATTTATTGTCTCTTCTAAAATAAAATACTTTGTAAGTCAGGGTGAGCAGCAGAGAGAAAACTAATAAAGCAGATTATTTGTTTCTTTTATAGTTGCCTTTGTATCCCAATGGATAATATGAAGCAGACCTTTATTTCTAAATAATCTCTTTCAGACTTTTCACTTTTGCTTGATTGACATACTGCACAGTCATTGAGTGTCTCCATGGCAACAGGAGATGAGGTTACGCCGGTGAGATGCATCGTTGTGTTTTCACTCTGGTTCATCTGGTTCATCTGGGGGGGGGGGGGGGCTCATTGCGTCCCACATAGCCCACTGCACTTAACAGATCAGACTCCCCGTCTTGTTTCTGTCTGTGGTGTTTCTCCTGGAGACCAGTTGCAGGTCCAGCTGCTGATCGGTGTTGACTCTGTGTGTGTTTTTATAACCGGTCATGTGCCAGCACCGACTTGTTTTTACAACTCCAGATAAAACGCTGATGCGACAGGTGAGAACTGTCATCTCACTTCCTGCGTGTCTGAGATTTTGTCTCCAGCAGAAAGAGGCCAGATCCAGATGTTTGGAGCTTTTAGGAATCGGCTCCGTACTCGTTTAGGACGTCCCAGCCGGCAGTGAACTGTCGGAGTGTAGTTTGTTAAACTCTTTGTGTTCTTGAGGTAGAAATCTAGAGGCTGGGTTTATATACACGTTCTGCTAATTGGACAACACCTCAGGCCAATCGGATCAAACTGGGCTTTATTAGGAGGTGGGCCTTAAAGGGACGGGAGATTTAACCAAGTGTTTTGAGACAGAGGCTGAATGGAGGAGCTGCAGCGATGTACAGTTTGAGGAAAGGGACCATGTGAACATTTTAAAAGGATCAACCTGAATATGAACAGTTTGTCTGTTTAACAGTTTAGATGCAGAGGAGGCTGAGATTCATCATACAGGTGCCCACTGTTCTACATGACAGGTGTGAGGGAAGGAGTGACCTTTGTCCACAGATATATTCTCTCTCTCTCTTCTCTAGCTGCAGTTTAATGTCTTCATTGACATAATCCAGTGTTTGGTGTAAGGATTACGTGTCACCCTGTGTAAAGATGGCAGTTATGAGTTGTGGTCTCAACTTCTGTGCTGATGCTGCAGCTCTCCTCGCTGGTGGGAGTGGGAGACGGGTGGTGGGAGTGAGAGACGAGTAGTGGGAGTGAGACGGATGGTCGGTGGTGGGAGTGAGAGACGGGTGGTGGGAGTGCCCGGCTGTGCTTGCTGTACCACAGATGCCATTTTCTCATCCACATGTTAATCAGTGGAAAAGGGAGATTCTGCTGAACATGTAGAAATCATGAACACCACCTGCTCTGTGAGGCTGGAGTGACCTGCTGGAGACACAATGACCTGTTCTAAAGCTGCTTCATCTTCCCAGGGAAGTGAAAAGAATGAATGAATGATGGAGGGAAGAATGCATATGTGTTTTAAGCTGATCCTATACAGAATCGTTCCTCACATGACCAGTAAACTGGATACAAAGCAGAAACCTAGTGGAACAAACTACTTCTCTAGATTCAAACCAGTTTGTTAAGCAGCTGCCCAGTAAATGAAATGTGGAGTTTGCATTAACGGCTTATTAAACCGTATAATGGTTGCTGTCTGCTTTTGTCTGTGTGTGCTGCTGTGTTGTGTTTGTGTTTTTCAAACCTGACTCAGGTGCTGTTTGGCGATCAGCCTCAGTTTTGGATACAGATGGAAAACGCTGGCAGTGTTTATTCTGCAGAGCCGGAAAACCAGACTCTGATTTAGAGTTGATGTTACAAAGTGAAGCTCAATCCACGATGCTCCTGTTGTTGTGTGTATCCTCGGGTTTGCCTCTTGTGTGTTGAATTAATTTTCTCCACAGCAGCCATGACATTTGAGTTTGCTTTTGAGATTTGATGAAGATAACATCTAGAAGGAGTCACACAGGCATCGCTCACTCTCTAGGTCCCAGGAAAGACTTGTATGAAAAATGGATGTAATCAATTTGTATGCCCTTGTGTGTCTGTGTTTTGTTGTTTCAGTTGCACTGGTGCTTGAGTCAGAGAATTGGAGCTTTCTTGTAGTTTGAGTGGAAATACTTTCATCGTGTGTCGGTCTAACTTGGTGGTATTTGCCTTGAAGGGAGAGAAGTGAGGGCTCATGGGAAGTTTCTTGAGTCGCCTTGTGGAACCAGTTGTTGTCCCACTGTCCGACCTGTTTCTAAGTCCCACCATCTCTTCTGCAGATGGGTTTCACCACATGAAAAGGCTCACAGGTGTCCGTGGCGCAGGAATGTTGTGTACGTTCATTAATAATATATCTTTCATTCACTGCAGTCGACTCGTTCTCAGCAGCTGAGACAGGAATCTGGAGGGTGGATGGGAAACCTGCCACCTTCACATACAAATAAACAAACCCAGTGCAGGTTAGAACCAGATTCTTTTAAACCCCTCAGGGAGTTCAAACAGGAAAACGTCGGCCATCCCTCATCAACACACACATTTTAGTTTGGTTGTAGCTTTTATTTTCAGGTGTAAATGCCGGTGTACACAAACCCGGACTCATCCTTAACCAATATTTGTTAAATATCTGCTGTTTACTAAAGTTTATTGTGGCTCGGAGGTGTGTTCATGTGGAGGCAGGTGGATGACTTCACCTGTTCAGTGTTGATTCTGATGGATGTTTCACTGCTGCTCAGTTTGAGTTAACTCTGTTTTCAGTTCTGTCGAGAGCAGGTTATAGAAATACTTCCTGCTTTTCATCCAGCAGGATCTAATGAGAAACATTTAAAAAAAAACAGCAAGGAAAGTTACATAATCTAATTTAATGTAGAAAATTACACCTATTAATGTGTAACTTAGTTCATGTTGTAAATTTATATAGTTCTAGTTCAAATGGAACCATTAAAGATTGACTGCATCAAATTCTGTTCATATGCCAAGATCAATATATATTATTTTGTAATTTGCTTGGTAGGGTAAATGTCTCAATTTGAACCAGCTTTTCCGATTCAATGTGACATTATCTCTTTTTATTACTGTACATTTGAAACATTTACAGTAAATTCTAAGAAACAGTGACATCGTGCCGGCAGAGTTCAGCAGGAGAGAGTTTCAGCTCAGGACACACAGGCAGCACAAAATCATGAGACAGGACAGGCACTGAATTTAGCAGATTTGTCTTCCTGTGGTGAACCTGCACTGGGAGGTGGTGGTTTGGAAGGTGGTGGTGGAGGTGGGGATAGACTTTTACTTTTGACTCTGCTGTAAAAGTCACCACATGCCACAGATTGATGTGTTTCAAGACATTTACAAATCTGATTACACACATGAGATTTGAGGCACAGTTACACGATACGGCTCCATGGTCTTCTTACTCTTGTGGTCCTCACTTGTAGATGACATCTGCCATCTTCACCCGTAACTCTGTTTCAAGACCGTTGATGGCGGGCAAGCTCAACGAGTGTGTGTGTGCGTGTGTGATAATAATAATTATAATAAAAACGTACCTCCTTCCCCTGCTGCTGCACCCCTCACCTGAACGTCTGACGTAGCTCTTTAAGGAGATTGATGCGTCTTTCTTTTACAGGATTTTAGTGCAAATCCTAACACAACTTTATGCTGTTGTGTGTTTGTATTGTTGAACAGCGTGAAAAGGTTTCAGTATTTTTTTTCTTGTGTGTTTTTGGAACTAATGTGAATTCTGTCCTTTTCTTTTAACAGATGCAGTGAAGGGATAGAAGATGAAAATACACAAAAAGGACAAGCAGCAGGTTTGTTCTCTTTCTCATAAACGCACACAAAAGTAGGTTACTTAACAAACGTTCACACAAGAACATTGAGTGTGTTTAGTGTGAACATCTTGGACCCATTCATGACACCTTTTAATAGTATGTTCCTGTTTGCTTTCATCTTGTAACTTACTTCCTCTGTTCTGTCGCTCTCGACTGTTCCCATTGACAAAGTCGAGGGCTCGAGTCAAGTGGAGGAGAGAGAGAGTTCTGCACACGTGCCTTGAGGATAGTTCACCACAGACCAATGTGGTTGTCAAGCCGCCCTCGACTCAGCTTCCACTGCTCTGAGATCAGTTATCAAATGTGCAGTGTAGAAGCAACTGAAAGTGGGAACCTGGAGTCACCAACAGAACCAGGGTTCAGTTTGATCCAGACCCAGAACACCTCCTCTGGTCTAACTTAACTTTGGTGCACTGGTCTGGACCGTGATCCTTGGAACCTTTCACACCGGATATTGAGGGTTCAGACCGAAGTGAGAAGTTTGAAGGTCTGAACCAGACGGGGAAGGTGTGAACTGGCTCTTAGTCTTTACTCCACATTGTTGTCCCCTCCTCACAGAGGGTGAATCGAACAACCTTCAGGCTTTTCATCTGGAGTCGCTCGGCTCCAGGTATTTCAGTTATGCTGGTTTTCTTTACTGCACTTGGATGATGCCGTACTGTTTGTAATATTCATGAGTGAAGCTGAGCAGAGTGATGAGTCAGAGTTTTGTAAGTGCAAGGTGACACAGCAGTCTCTCGGCTGAGGACGAGGACTCCTCACTGTAGAGACAGGGTGTCAGCGCCTCACAACAGGAAAACACAATCCCCTCGTTGTTGTTATCATAAAACATAACTGTTTTTTATCAACACACACGTCCAGTGAAACTTGACACAACATTAGAGTAAAAGTAAGTTATGGGTGTAGATGTGAAAGTGTTCCCACAGTCTCATGTGTCTGGAGCAAACCTCCTGGAGGAGTTGTTTTTGTAGAGCTCATTGTCTCTTCTTCTCTTCCAACAAACGGCTCAGTTATACAAATCGAACACATGGTTTGTCTGTAATCAGCGCCCGGCTGTGTGACTTGACTTTGCAGTTGTGAGTTTCCATCCGGTGTCATCATCATTATCAATCCTTTGATTTATGACAACAGGACATTGGTGCATCTTGTGAGATTAGGGTGGCTGCAAAACAACATGAAACCAAAACTTAACTTGGTTTATGTCACATTTTCTTCGATGCACTTTGAGGTCAAGCCACTTAATTACCCTTTGGTTCAAGTGTTGTAGTGTTGTTCTTGATTGCATCTTAATTGGTGTGTTTATCTGACTTGTGTGTAATCATGTGTCGAAGCTTTCAAAGGACAAACTCCTTCAATCAATAACATAACAAGTGAGTTTCTACTTCATCTCCTGAGCCACATGAGCTTTATTCTCCCAGTGGAGGAAAGTTTGGTTCCAACCCCGACAGTGCTGAATCAAAACCTGATGTCTGAGAGAAAGTTGTTTAGAAAGAAGGTCTGTGGTAGTAAAATGACTTGAGTAGTGTGATTTGATGGTTTTGCATCAGCTGGTTTACATAGAGATGTTTTCACTGATTCACTGAGGGCGTGTCTGGTATCTCACCTTCTTTTCCAGTGGCTGAGTTATCTGGTTATCAGTGCAACCATGGCCTGAAACAAAACAGTGTTCACGTCATCAGGGGAACTGATGCCTTTCAGGTTATGTTCAGAAAAAGCTGTTGGAAGAGTGACGACACATTTACTCTCTTTATATGAAAAAAAACAAATATAGTTATTTCATCAATTTGAAAAACCTAAAACCAATGAAGAACCTTTTTCCAAACGGTGAGGTCACTTCTAACTGGTGTTCTGTTTGAGCAGCTGCTGGACTTTTGCTTCTGTCCATGTTTGACACTTTTTGGGCTTTGATTGACAAGGTG
Source organism: Platichthys stellatus (assembly GCA_016801935.1). NCBI lineage: Eukaryota > Metazoa > Chordata > Actinopteri > Pleuronectiformes > Pleuronectidae > Platichthys > Platichthys stellatus. The sequence goes on along the minus strand of CM028873.1, from coordinate 28,850,232 downwards.
GACAGACTGGTGTCGGCTGATTAAGGTAAATAAATGTACTGGATATTGTCTCAGCTGCACAGTACACATCATATGATCACAGCCTTTTGTCATCGTTTTCTTTATCAGAAATCAAAAGTGTTTGGGAAATGACTTGTGTGTGAAAGCAGAGGATGTTTCAGTTTCTTTTTTCTAGCAAAAGAAAATCGATGGTGCATGTTTTTCGTCCTGCTCATGGGGAAGAACATGATTGTTTTCAACTTTGTGTGCAAAATAACTTCATGGATGGATTTTCCCCAAACTCGTTTTATATATTTATCGTGAAGGTACTTCCAGGTTATTAACTTTGGCAGTTTAAAGTATCTGATGGGCCATGTATACCCTGCATGGCCCATCAGATACTTTACATATTTTTAATTAAATTACCATCATATACGTTTATTGATGATTCATCTTCATACTCTTTAATTTAACTGTCCATGTCCTGTCACCTTAGTGACTTTTTTGAAACATGTTTCTTTTGGGTGATAAGATAAACGCACGACGATGATATAAACCAGTTAAAAGCATCAAAAGCTGTCAGCATATTTCCATATTAAATAACAAAACATTCCATTGATAATCAAACTTGTTCACATCAATGTCTGCAGTGGCAGCAGCTACACTATAAAAGTGATGAATGCATATAAAGGAGAACGGCTCTGAACGGTGACGGGGAATTTTATTTCCCTACTCAATATTTTTCTCTTTATAATCCATGAATCAGCACAGGCTGAGTGAAACTGGGTTTTCTGCACTTCAAGGTAAAGCAGAGAAAAAAGTGAATTCTGTTCAGTCTTTGATTTACTCTGTTTGATCTTCTCTCTGTTCTCACCTGAGCAGCTGAAACGTCCGTCTGCAATGCTCCGCTCGCCACCGCCTCCTCCTCCTCCTCGCCTTTTATTTAAATTTGTGTTAGGAGGTAGCTTTCCTTTGAGCAGGAGTTCCTTCTCTTTAGTTTTTTGGTGGACTCGTACTTCTACATTCAGAATTCCCCAAATTTTCTCATTCCTCAGAAATTAGTAATATATATATTTATAAGGACATAGAAACATCTGCTTCTTATTTAGGTAAACTTCTAGCTCATTTTAATTAGATCTACATTTAGCTAAGTGAAGGAGAGATTGGTCTTTTTCAGCTGAGTGTATATCATGTCACGTTTCCACTAATCTCTCCGTCATCACATTAAAAACAAATTGATGCAATAAAAAGATTGAAGATTAGCTGACGATTAAACATTAACCAATCTCTCCTCGATAACAGTCACTGCTTCTCACCTCTGGAAAGTTTCCCTCGAAGCTTTTGATAAGATTTATGTCAGAATTCATCAGTGTGACAGTGAAGAGGTGAAAATCGTCTGCACCTTTACAGCAGGTTCTTCATATTTCTTTACGAGATAGTAAACGAGCAGTAAGAGGTCACAGAGTTTAATCACAGGAATCAACATGTTGAAAAAAAAAAAAGCCAGAATGGATTTATAGAAACACAAGCATCATAAACGCAGGGAAATGGTTTCGTACTGCAGTAAATGTGAGGCCTGAGTTTAGTGTTGAGATGCTTAGTCGATTGGAAAAGAGAGCAAACTTGTTTTAATCCTTTTATTTATTATTTAATACCATAGAGACAAACAAAGAATGAGGACTTCCAAGTGTCCGAGTCATTTATCAAGTGAAACACCGAGCACATCCTGGTTCCAGCTCACAGGAGAACATTTGCTGCTTTTGTCTGTACATGGAGTGTTGGTCTGACAGTAACAATGACCAGAAAGGAGGAGAAACTGCAATTTTTCATACTTTTGTAGACTGAATTATTAAAGGATGATTTACCAGGGGAGAAGGAGGCTCTGCACGAGGGCCTAGGAGGTTGAAGTTGTAGCACGAGTATCTGATACCATCTCTGAAAACAATCACATGTATAGTGAACGCCAACAGGTCTAGGATCTCAAATACCAAATCTCAGGAAGTCACATGTTCAGATATACTTTGCCTGTATTGATGACACATACAACTGTATTCACAACTGTGTAGAATAACAGGAAATAATAAGAATTGTATCAGTTTAATATAAAACCATCTTCTCACCTTGTGCTTCTTCTTCTTTGTTCCGGCTTCGTGCTGGATCGTTCATTTTCTGAACCTCGATGTTCGGACCAATCAGAGGCTGCCTGCATCGACTCATGTAATTTTTCAACCACAAAACACTGAAGTATTTTGATCTAAAAATATGAATCAATTTTCATCAACCAATCAATTACAAATTACACAAATTATATTCAGTATTTCAAATTTGTATTATAAGTACTGCCCATCCCTGGGTAATGGTATGAAGGAGGTTAGCTTAGCATCAGTGTTAGCCACGTTCACTAATTGTCTTTGCTGTTATAGCTGTGAAAGGAAGCAGCAGCAGCATCGATGAGACTGCAGTGCTCACAGTCTATATTCGTGACAGATGTGTGTGTCTGTGTGTGTGTCTTTGTGTGTGATGCTGTTGTATTGATTCATAGGCAGCGTGATTGCAGGCAGCCTCCCTCAGCTGTGTTCGGTCGTCTTTACTGAGCTGGCAGCGCCTGCTCCACTGCAGTACGTCACTGGAGGCTGTGTGTCAGTGTGTGTGTCTGTCTGTGTGTGTGTTTTATACGTGTCTGAGAGATGGTGTGTGTCTTGGCACGAAAGAGAGACTGTGCTTGTCTTTTTTAATTTTATTTTACGTGCATGTAGTCATCCATGTAAGCACATTTAGCCGTGACGCTTGTGTGTGTCTGTGTGTATATGTGTGGGTCTGTGTGTGTTTTTAAGTGGGGCTGTTGTAAGTCATGTATGTGTATGTAGTCAGTCAAGTAAGCACATTGAGCCATGCAGTGTTGGTGTGGGAGTAAGGGAGAAACTCTGTGTGTGTGTGCGCATGCCTCTGTAGTTGGTCATGTAAGCACATTCAACCATGACGTGTGTGTGTCTGTGCGTGTGTGTGTGTGTGTGTGTGTGTGTCTGTGGGCTGCAGTTGCTCGGTTGTTGTGGAGATGGATGGCAGCGGTTCAGGTCATTACCGAGCCCGAGTTAGCCTGGATGCTAATTTTAGCTCCTAGTTTACCTGTGTCTGAGTCGTTCTTCTGTACGAGGAGGAAGTGAACATGGAGCGAGGTGAGCTGTGTGCGCCTCTCTTTCATTTTGAGTTCTTCATCATGGTCCATACATCATCATCTTCCTCATCATCATCATCATCGAAGGAGAGAGCTGATTGACATGTACACAAAGGTGATCAGCACAGAGGTTCAGACCCAGTGTGACTGTTTCTTCTTAAAGGTGTAGAGCTCACTGCACTTCCTGCCAAATATAGATCTGTTTCTTTATTTAAAGTAACTTGAGGGGGTAGCTCCTGTTCAGTGTAATTCATAATAGTCTTATGTTATAACCCACTCTCGTGTGAAGAGTACGTAGCATCACATGATGTGTGTGTCTGAGTTCTCGCTCTGCAGCATCTTCCATTTGGAATGAGCCTTTGAGTTTACTGAGTTTACCGATATGAAAGCTTTTATTTTATAGAATAAACAAGGCAAAAAATATGTGCATTTGTTATTCTATGAATTAAATGTTTATTTATTTGTTTTTAATGATGTTTTTATTTTTGGTTAATCCGTAAAATATCAAGCCTCAATTTCATTTATTTAGTTTGATAATGACGTCTTTGGAGTAATTGCCAATTTACATATATTTGGCAATAAAATGTTCATTCCCTAATACTGGTAATTAAATCCATACTGGTGGATTAATGATAATGAAAATGAAAAAAGGAAAACCAAATATCTTAAATAATCAAATTTATAAAAGTGAGTAAAACCTGAATTTAAAAAGTCTTTTTTAAAGGCAGTAAATGGAATAAAAGAATAAACAGTAAGTAGTAAAACAGACTAAATAGAATTAAATAAAAAAGCAGAGTGGAAATGAAAGGTCTTGAGTTTGCTTTTTAAATAAATCAACATCCTCTGCTGCCCTCAGGTCTGATCCAGAGACGTTGACCATGATAATATGAAGACGCCTTATCTCGGGTTATTATGGCTTCTCAAGTTGAATTAAAAGCTCACTAGCAGAAGACCTGCTAAATGAAATGAATGATCGTCAATGGTCAGGATCAATTGTGAAAGCTAAGCATGATTTAATCCACGAGATCCCAGTTTGTTTAGGAGCATGTCGACTCTTCAGGCTTCAGACTAAACCTCATTACTTCCTGGTTCTGACATAGTTCTGCTTTACAGGGGAATCGAACCCACCCCAACGGTTACGAACCCCTCTCTGTCATCTGTGAAACTCGATGTAACACAAGGCCCAGGTTCTGTAACTGAATGAAAGTGACGGTGGAAGTTATTGATGAAGAAACTCATCATCATCACCGATATCTGGACTCTTCCATCGATTCGGTGCTGAAACCAATTTGAGAGATTGTGTGAACCCGTCTGTGTTTCTGTTTCTACTTTCATTACATTTGTCGAAAGATTTATGTTGTTCACTCCTGTCCATTTGTGTATTTGTTGGGTTTGTTTTCAGCAGAATTATGCAAACACTGCTTAAATAATTTCTAGTGTGAGTAAGTTGGTGCAGCTTGATTGAATTTAAGGGTTTTAAGCTCCTCTGATTTGTTATTATTGACAGTTTCTCATTACAAATGTGTTTTTTAAATTTATATTTATTTAAATTTATCAGGTTAACGAGTGAGAAGTTTGGCTTCTCCTCCTCCAAAGTAAAACTAACTCAGTTACTCAGAGATTGTAGCATAGAGCGTTACACTGCATGGTGAAACCGGGTGAAACTGCTCTATAACAGGATGAAAACACAGAATGCTGTAACTCCAATCAGACACGATGCAACAAAGAAGCCTCGGATTGAAGCCACGTTTTTGTGAAAAGGAGAAATTCATAAGCGGAACAGACACGTTTCAAACTGGGAGGTGACGTCTGCTCGATGGTCTCAAGACGAATGGGATCGACCTTTAGGGAGTTTGGGTCAACTACTGCAGCAAGGAGGCAAATATGGATGGAAATTTAAGGATTATAATCTCAATGTCGTGCACCTTCCCCCTCTAACTCGACAGCCAGAAGAGTTTGTTGTATGTGTGGAGTGAACAGTGAGGTGTTGCACATGCTAGTCACGTGATGCGGCCTCTGCTTCAGCTCGCTTTGTGTGTCAGGTGAAGTCGGTGGCATCATGCTAATGTGGCCTACTTGGCGGTGCAGCGATTCTGTTGCGTTACTCATTCTGCTGCGATTGGCCTAGTTAACTTCCTCGTCCTTCACCGTGCCGTTCTTCTTGTTCCTTTTCAAAGTGAAACACTGTTAGATGGTGAGAGTGGGCCTCTGTTGGAATGGGTCCGAAATATGCAGTTGAGCAGCGCAGCCCTTGACCTCTGACCCTGTGTTTTGAAACATTCAACCAAAAACTGAGCTTCAGGCTCTTGAACTCGAAACTGATGCAAAGGTACGATGACCTTGAGCGAGACATTGAGTCTTTGTCAGATTCAGGGACGCTCTGAAACCATGACCTTTGACCTCACTGTGAATGGAGCAAAAGTGGAGCAGCACAGAACTAATGATGCACTTATGTCCCAATAAATCACATCACATTTTAAATTCTTAAGATTATATCTTGGAGAAAAACTGTATTTGGAGACTTATCAGACAGAGGAAAACAACTTGTTATGTTATCCGAACAGTTGTGTTTCCAATTGAAAATGCAAACACACAAATACACATTAGACTTATAAATACAGAATAGGACTGATGACTGTCTTCACCTCCATTCTTCCTCTTCTGGACACTGACTCCAAACCCCCAAACAATCCATTGACCTCGGCAGACGGGCTCTTCCTCTCTCTCACCCTGGGATCGAGACTCATTGCGTTGCTGCTCGTGTCGTGTGGAGACTCGACAGAATCCTCCTCTTGTTCCTCTGGCTCTTCATCCCTTTGTTTGAAACCAGGATAACACCTACTACACGTTTTCCTTTCTCCAAACCACAGAGGGAAAAAAGTTGACTTTACCGACTTTACTGTGGCTTTTTTGTTTGCTCTGCGGAGGCTCGTTTTAAGAATCCGTCTGGCGGTTGAAGTTTGACATTTTGTGTTTGTCTGCAAAAAAAAAATCAGAAAGTGAAGCAACAGAAATGATGATCTCTGTATTTTGTGTTGAGCATCTTTACTGTGCTTCTCACATCTGAAGATTAAATCAGGACCTCATCAACCTGTTTGTGATTTAAACTGACGATCAGGAGAGTGGGTCTTACGTCCACTGGATGAGAGCTCCTCCCATCGCTGGTTACACCCACAGCAAAACGGGTTGTGCTCCTTATCAGACGTCAAGTTGTGTAACTTCATCATTTTTGTTCAACTCAAATATTGATTAATTGATTGACAGAAAAATCCTTCGGTATCTGTTTGAAGCATTAAGATGTTTTCAAAGGAATATTTATTTTTCTCACACACAACTATTCTGACTTCTGACTGTATTTTGTTAGATTTGTGTTTTTACCTCTGATCTCAACTGTTGTGTTGCTATTTACCAACAAGCAAACCACATTATAGGGACACACAACCAACAGGAACTTCAAATGTTATTTATACACATTTTGTATGTCCCATTGAAATCCAACATCTGGATGTGCAGCAATCACATCAAGTTAAACACACATAAATAAACATGCTGGATAATGTTGTTGTAGCGTCTTCAGATGGGACCTGTTGTCTGTCTCCCTGTCAGACACACACAGACACACACACACACACACACACACACACACACACACACAGAGACAGTGTGTGTGTGTGTGTGTGTCCAAAGCCTCACCTCTCATCTTGTCTGTCCACCTACTGCTGCATACAAAGGACGAATCAGTCCGTCCATCACACAGACACACACACACACTGGTTTGAATGGGCAGACAGCCGGCAGCCACTGGCAACGAAAGGGTTACCATGGTGACGGTGTGTTTATGTCCGCCCCCCCGCCAGCTTTAGCACGGAGAGCCAGTTTCCATGGCAACGGCCCTGATACCCCCTCCCGCTCCCAAACCAACGGGCCGTTGAGCCTGCAAAGTGCTTGTGTGTGTGTGTGTGCCTGTGTGTGTGTCTGTGTGTGTGTGTTTGTGTGTGGTTCATTGAGACGATTCCTCATACCTGTGTGTTAGCGGCGCATCTGCATTTGCCTCACGACACCAGGTTTGTTTCGTGCTCACTCTCACTGCATCGAACCATCAGTTACAAACACACACACATGCACCTGCTCCACGTCTCTCTACACCAGCACAGCACTACACACACACTACAGTACACACACTTTTTACCTCCTTCTTCTATCTATACCGACAACATACATCTGCAGACACGAGTATTTACACGTAGACACAAATGTGCGCAGACATCACCCTGTCCGTTCCGTATGGGTTCGTTCTCCACTTTCTGAATCCAGCCGATGGGGGGGGGGGGTCCAGAGCTGTGGTCGCTCTGGATGCTCTGCTGTCATATGAACCACTCAGACCTTTCGCCGACAGCCTCCATCACACAGAAATCAAATGTCCACAACACACAAACGGTAATGAGCCGACGCTGGCTGGCTTTCAGACGCACAATCACTTTGTCTGCCAAGAGCGAAGTGAGCGACAGTTTGCGGCGGTGACACACCCACACACACTACAGCACACACACCCTTTTCCCTCCTTCTTCTATCTATACCGACAACATACATCTGCAGACACAAGTATTTACACGTAGACATCACCCTGTCCGTTCCGTATGGGTTCGTTCTCCACTTTCTGAATCCAGCCGGTGGGGGGGGGGTTCCAGAGCTGTGGTCGCTCTGGATGCTCTGCTGTCATATGAACCACTCAGACCTTTCGCCGACAGCCTCCATCACACAGAAATCAAATGTCCACAACACACAAACGGTAATGAGCCGACGCTGGCTGGCTGTCAGACGCACAAACACTTTGTCTGCCAAGAGCGAAGTGAGCGACAGTTTGCGGCGGTGACATCGGGACGCGAACATATGAACGACATACACGCCTTTAAAAACAAAGGGAGAACCATTGGGTGCAAAGGGCTTTGTGAAAATCAAACAGCTGGTGCTCGATAGCTGTTGTGTCTCTGGAGCACATCTAGTCGTAGTGTGTTGATGAGTCTTGTGTGTCTGTGTGTTGGTGACGACAACAGGAGCGAGAGGCTTTATGCTCTCAGGTCGCCACGTTACTGTGAGCACGGTATCTCAAGAGGCCCGAAGGGGATTCCTTCACATTTAGGTTCTAGGGTTCAGTTGAACGTGAGGATGAACTCTTTAAGAATTTAAAAGGTTAAAGGTCAAAGGTTGAGGCCGCTGGGACTTCACTAACAATCATTTTTCTTCTTGTGAGGGCAACATCTCAGGAACACCTTGAGGGAGGTTCTTCTAATTCTGTACTAACGTTTATTTAGAGTCCCAGAATAAATGTATTAGTTGTAAGGGTCACAGGTCACAGGGAGCTCATGAGTGTGTTTGCATGTGGACTGAGCCTGGACTGGATCCCGGCTGCACACAACCACAGGGTGTGAATTCTACTTTGTCTTTTTTCATGGAGCAGGTTTGTATTCAAGCAGCAGCTCACTGTTTTGTTAATTGATGAATTTAATGTCTATTTAATAATTAAAGCCGCAGCACATTTTGTTCCATTGCAGGAGGAAAGCTCACAGCTAAAGTCTCAATGAGAACCAGTGAAGGATTTTGAGTCCTCACCAGTGTTGATTTGTTTTCAGGTATTTCTATGGTGTTGTTTTGTTGATGCGTTCAGTCACACGCAGCATCTACTATAATTTCTGCTGGTCTATATCACCAGTGGTGTCTTTCATCGACTCCCAGTTCTTCATAAATTACTTTCTTTCCTTTAAAACCTCATTTCATTCTATCGTTACACTTCACAAGCATCATATACACAAATCATTCACAGTTAGAGCTCGACAGATGCTCATTCAGTCTCTGCTACAGATTTATTCTCCACTTCAATGCACCTGAGCACGGCAGGATTCAGTGTTTGTCTGAGGCCTTGTGTGACTCTGATGTGTTTCGACTCTTGTGCTGTAACGACGTCTGAGCTCTGATCCAGTTCACGTTTCAATCTAAAGGATAAGGACTCTTCATCTGTCACTCAGGAATACACAGTGCATGCCGTGTGTCCACATGATGCAGGAGGTCTTTTAAAAGTCTTGTAAAACCTCTACACTGAGAGTTTGAAGCAAATGTGACTGAAAACTACCAAAACTAAACCTGCTTGAATTGAACTGGTTTGTCGAGAGCTTGGGATTCATGAGTGTTTCTGCAACTCATTCCAGACGTGCTTATACGAGATGAGATCACAACGTAACATCTGGATCAAACCAACATTTTGGATGCAGAGGTTTTCATTTTTAAAAAGTTACTTTTTGCTTCTACTTTCAACTAAATTGTGATTTGTTTTTTTGAAAGCAAGAATTTCCCATTACTCTTGAGAACAAGAATTATGTGAATCTGTTTCTTTAGACAAGAGGCACCTTGAACGTGCATAATTTCAGGAATAAATAGAAATAGAAGTTTAAGTGTTATTTTTGTCTGTTTACTCAACTACCTAATTATTTTGATTTCAACATCTTTTAAAAGGATTTTCTCCTTTTTTCTAAACTTTTAAACCAACTTGCTAAATTTAGCCTCTCAATCAAAGAAGCCTGGTTTACGAGCTAAGGAGACACAGCAGCACGTCAACATCAGGAGTTCAGGCTCAGATATTAAAATGTACAGCTGATCGAAGGTGTGAGAGGTTCATCACTAGTTTGCATCATTAACACTAATGTGCCTATTGTGTACAGTATTTTCCTCTGTGTGTGTGTGTGTGTGTGTTCCTCTCCTTTCATCCCACTTATAAATCATAACCGTGCATCTGCAGCCAGCAGTTAACGTGTTGGGTTTAATCCTGCAGAGTACGGATGCATCCCATAATGTGCAGTAAACAAAGATACCAACAAACCAATGTGAGTCAGAGATTAACGTGAGCCTGCAGCACAGACGGGGACATGGTCTTTAACGTAAATGTGGATTTAGAGCTTCTCGTGTTCGGTTTGCACCCGAGGGAGGAACCAGCGTGAAGCTGAGTGTCAGTCAGCAAGTTAATTCAGACACACACACACACACACACACACACACACAGACACACAGACACACACAGCTGTCCTTGAGATGACCTTCAGATGGAGGATACAGGCACATTCCTTGAGTTCTTCCTCTCCCCCCCAAGATGTAATTCAGCATTGATTGGTTTTAAATATTGATTCTTTGATTCTTTGATGGATCCGTTGTCAATGTTCCTGATCTTGTGACGGATTAGCTTTGGTTTCTTTCCCTCTGGAAAAGACGTGGTGGTCCTGGATTCTCATTTATTTACCTCGGACAAACTGGTAATGTTTATATCTGCGTTTTGTTTGCTAGTTTACGGGAGATGCTTGAAACTTAGTAAACAAAAGTGTTTGCATTCATATACTTTTGTTAATCTTAGTGAATAGACTCTCCTGATGTCTCCCATCATCTCTCAGCTCAACGTACACACTGTATTGTGTTGCTGTGCACGGTCTGCACCACTGTAACACAACTGAAATCCATTCACACATTCTTATCACATTTCTTGGTTATTACTCATGTGTTGGGTACTCGAATATGAGAGGACTAAGTTTGAAAACCCTTGAAAAGTCCTTGAAGGTCTGGTTTGAGAAGGTGTGGGAAAACACCAGAGTTGAAAACGGGGTCAGAATATTATATTTTGTGTGTTTTGGGCACTGAGGTGTTTTCAGATCCAAAGAGTTCAGTCAAGTGTTCTTCCACCACTTCCACGTGACGGTAAATAGACCCTCTGCTCTGACCTTCCTGTGGTTTGAATAAGTGGAGACAATCTCCCTGCAGGGATCAATCAGGTGGCTCATTATTATTCATGATGTAGCATGATTCATTATACACACACACACACAGACACACACAGACACACACTGAAACACACACGATGGAGTAGAATGCCTTCACCTTGGAGTTTGCTTCTATGATGCAGTTAAATGTTGTTGCCCTGGTCAGTTAATTCAGCCTATAGACCGTATAAACAAAGATGGCTACCCCAAAAGAATATAAAGCCAAATCATCTTGATCGCCCCCTGGTGGCTGGAAGCAGGATTGATCATAAACCCTGCTTCCTCCATGTTAGCAGATGGGACATGGACCCCACTAACACGTCAAAGAAACAGTTAAAGATGTTTTTTGTCATTTTACATAGTTGTTATCACATGTGGAGCAGTGTTCATGTTTCAAGTTGGACTTTAATAAGTTATTTGATGAAAAAACATTTATTTTGCAGTCTCTCCTACAACTGTAATATTATTTATGTATATCTGATTCTGAAGACGTCCGAGTGTCTGATCCTCAGTGAAGCATCGGAGTGAGTCAGGTCTCTGCATGGGGGGGGCTTTGAACAGGAACTACTTTAACTTACATTTTCAAAAGTAAAAATACAAGAGAAGTGATGAAAATTGTCTTCACGCTGACGTGGACTGCAGCACCTCAGTGGTCACAGCTGAGAGGAGACTCCCGACTCTAATAATCACTAATTCAATACTTACAATTTAATCTTGTGGAATTGTAATCTCACTCTACCTGATTTGGATTGGATGGTACTGTTTGCCCACATGCTAAGCTGACCTCCAGGTCCACCTGCTGCTCATGAATATTTATTATTATAAATCTCACGTAATAATCCAGCACTTAAACTCTGCCTTGTGCCTGAAAACCTGCTGTGAGAATCGGAAGCTGAGGTTTCCTCATTCTGCGTCTATCTTCCATCGACGTCATGGTGGAAATCACACACTCTGCTCTGCTGCAGTAGTTTCCTCCTGGAAATGATGATGATGATAATTTGACAAATGAAACAGCTCTGTTGGGCAGAGTGTTAGAACGTATAAGGGCTGAGGAGTCTGTGGTTCATCACTTTCAGGAGGAGGAGGGTGGAAGCAGTGAGGTGAGCGACTACCAGGACATAGTTTCACTTCTCTGTGTCATGGTTTTCTGGTATTTGTAATTCTAAGTGGAGACTCATTGGCGCTGGTGCCCAAGAGAGTGCAGTGTTTAATGTATAATTAGACTATACAATAAATTACTATACTAAAAATACTGAATAATTATAGTAACAATCACATTACAACTGGCTCTGTGTGTTGTTGGTCTTTCTCAGAAATGCAGATAATAACATGATGCAATAAAACTACAAACCAGATCAATGTGGAACTGATCTCGGTTCACTCAGCTTGTCTGTGTAAGAACTCTACATGTCTTCAGTCCCTGTCAGTAGTTTGAGAGACTATTTCACCGTATCTTCAGGCATCAGGAAGTTTCCTCTGAGACTCTGAGCTCCTCCGTATCTTTCCTACTTCACTCAGGTTTTACATTTCTTTCATTACGGTCGTTAAAAGTCTGACTTAACTTGTTGAAACCTGAAGAGACGTTATGTGGTGATCTTCTTATTTGTGAGAATCTTTATGAATTTGTTTCACATATTAATGCCGTTGCAACGCGTCATTCATTTTTTGTCCACCACGTGGCCCCGGTTCATGTGAAGAGCGACGCTGCTCAGCTGTAATTGGACCTGACGTGCTGCAGTCACATGATGATTAATGCTGCTGTGTGCAAACGGACCTGGGCCGCGGACGGATGTGTCACAGATGACGGGTTCGATGCTCAGCGACGGTGAAACGTCATCGTGTTCATCAGTGTCTGAAGTCTTCAGCAGGGACGTTTGCTTTTCTAAACATGGAGCTTTTTCTGGGAAACATCTCTCTGGTCTACAGGAAGTGATAATTTAAATGTTTTTGTGAAACATAAAAAGAGCAACAGAGTAATGAGCAGGGGCAGAGGCGTCTATTTTTAACTTCCTCTAGGACGTGAGGTTGTGTCTGCTGGAGGCCTCTCTGCTGGATTCATGTAAAATCAGCTCGGTCACATGGATAACCCTCCTCCTCCTCCTCTTCCTCCTCCTCCTCCTCCTCCGACCGACACTGGACTAACATGTCTGCTGCACACGAGAGGGTTTTCAAATCTTAACTGATTTTAAAGACCACACACGCACAGCAGATAACATGTTTGTTTAATCCAGAGGAGACGCAGGACCACACACTTCAGACAGGTCCTGGAGTCCCTTTATCTTTTCTAACTTTCACTTTCCTTTCCTCTTGTTTTTCCTCTGTTCCCTTCTTTGTCTACGTTCCCTCTTCATCCCCATCTCCCAGCTTCTTTCCTTTCCAGCCCCTAAACCCTTTTCCTCAGTTTTCTCCACTTCCTGCAGACGTTTCACCTTAATTATCTTTTGATTTGAAACATTTCTGTTGACGTAGAGCTGACAACAGTGACACAGCAATTATGGTGTTAAACCAATAAACCCAACGTCTGACCCTCTTCTCTTTCAGATGTTCACTGGTCTCCTGAAGCACACGGCACCTCCGGCCTCCGCTGCAGCAGCCTCCTCCTCCTCGGCCTCGGACCAAAACAGCAACGCACAAACCGTGGTTCCTACCATCCCACGGGGACACCTGGTCTTGGGCCCCAGGGATCAGCTCCGCCTCATCTCCCCCGTGGGCAGCACGGCCACGTCCAATCACTGCACGGCCGCCGGGGCCCACGCCACTAGACACTCCGGAGGCGCCCCGCGGCCGCCGTCCTCCATGAGCGAGGAGGACGATGGAGGAGGCGGAGGCAGGGTGAAGAAGAAACGAAAGAAAAAGGACAAGAGACAATGGGAGCGAGGGACCGTCGAGGAAAGGGACAGCAGCAAACCAAAGAAACGAAAGGATGAGAAGCAGGCGATGGTGGTCACGCTGAGGAAGAGCAAGGAGCCCAAGGAAGGCAAAGAGCGGAGGGAGCGCCGGAGCAAAGGGAAGGAGGGCAGGAAGGAGAGCGGCGCAGACATGAAGAATGTTCCGGCAGGAAAAACGGCCGCTGTGGCTGCAGGAGCCGCTCAAGTGCCGGTGAAGGTGCCTGGAAAGAGGGGGAGGAAACCGAAGGTCAAGATCCTTCCTCCTGTTCCGACGAGTCCAGGTAACGTCTGAAGTGTGTGTGTGTGTGTGTTGTCTTTCTGTGTGTGTGTTGTCTTTCTGTGTGTGTGAATGGTGTTTAAGTGAAAGGTGAACTGTGGTTGTGTGGGAGGACGTAGAGGTCGTCTTTATGTCTCTGCTCTTCAGCGTCTGGGTGCAACTTGCTGATGGACAGAAACATTTCTGAAATAATTTGTTCTTTATGTCCTAAAAACAATTTCCAAATATTCTCTGATTCTCAAATCTGAAGATAAACAGATTTTTTTCTGTTGGTCATTTTATAGATTTTCCGTTTGACTCTGGGGAAGTTGTGTTGACATTTTCCAAGTAATTAGTCAATCAATTAAAAAACTAAAACAAGTGACTTAACCTTTTAGCCCTCTCTGTATCCTGGGGATTAAAAGGGATTTAACACGATTGAACTCAAGATAAAATTACTTATATTAGAATATCTTGTTTTAACGACACATATACACACAGTCGTGGTGATGTTAACAATTTGTTGTTGCTGTTAATGCAGATCAATGAGATTGAGCCTCCACAAGCTTTGAATCTCTGGTACATCTCATTTATTTTGTGTTTCCTCAGTACGTCAGGTGTGTGTCTGTGTGTTGTTGTTGTGCTGTGTTGAGTCAGCAACCAGATAAAACTAGTTAAAACATGTCGACCGTTAAAGGTTGAACATTTCCCCTCTTATCGGAGACACAGATGACGACTGTTCTCTTCTTCGATCATGATCAGACATGTCGGGGTAAATTAATTATGATTATGTGATAGTTTGATTTTATGAGTTAGTGAGTGTGTTTGGTGGTGGGGGGGGGTCTAAACCCTAACCCTTCTTAATAGAATCAAAGAATTGCACCAATGCCTGTTTGAAGCTGCGTCTCCTTGTCATGAACCAAGATGATGCTGAATGTCTTTGAAACATGTAAAATCAAATAATATATTAATTATGTGTATTTATACATTATTTGTGGTGAGAAATAATCAGAAGATATTTATGTTTCTACATTTAAGCTAGGTTTTTAAATGCTGCTTTCCTGCCACTTGTGTCCTTTGGTTCATTCCAGCAGCCGATGAACCTCTTGAAAAATACAACAGTCAATTCTCTTGAACTCCATCATAACCTGTGTCCTCTTTATCTTGTCCTTCCCCTTCCCCTCCAGCAGCACCTCCTGCTTCCAGGCATAACGCCAAGGTGCAAATCCACGGCACCCTCACCAAGAACCACGGCCAGGCCAACAGCAAGACCCCAGTCCCCTCGGCACCAAAACAGAGGGGCCGCAAACCCAGGTGAGTCGCTCGGACTGGAAGTAATGAGCAGAGGCAAGAGAGAGAAGTCATTTGAATGAAAGGAAGTGAAGCCGCGGTGCTAGAAAAGGTTCAGAAGCAAGCACTGATGGAATAAAAGAGAGCGAGGCCGAAGCAAAACTGTCATCTTCAACAAACTGTGCAATCACTTCTCCTGGAAACTCGGAAACACATTTAGTTTTGTTAATATTTAGATATTCTGGCTTTTTGGCTGTTTTGTGGAGTCTGAAAAATAGTTTAATTTAGGTCCAGGACAACTTAGATACTTCAGCACGTCAGCAGAATGAGCCTGTTGGAGGGAAGCTTGAGTTTTTATGATTCTGTAAATGTACTGGAAATAATTGGCTCCCCAAATGTAGTTGAATTTAGACGTGAGATGTTGCAAGTGATGGATGAACAAACAGATGAGACCCTCACAGCTGTAGAAGTGGTTTTATTCTCTGGTCAGGATCTCGGCCTCAGGTCCACACAGAGTTCATGACTTGGAAGTGCAGTGTGAGTCTTTGGAACTTGAGTACATGCGTGTGTGTCTTTAAGGATTTAAAGATGTTGTGTTGTGGCGTTTTCCAGGTGACTTCACCGAAAAGAGAGCGAGGACCTGGGGTTGTGACTCGATAATAAAACAGGAGCAGACTGATGAGAGAGGATCTGTGTTCTCAGAGAGAAGTAGAGCGATATAAGTAGAATTGTATGATTCAAAGAGTGGGAAGATTTTGAAATGAAAGAGGAGATGAGTCAGAGTTAAGAAAAGCTATAGACTGACAAGAGACAGAGAAGTTACAGCTGAGTGTAAACGGGAGGAACGACAAGAATAAGAAGGGACAGAGGTAATTGAGAGAGGAGATGATTATAACCTCTGTGATGAGAGAGATGAGAAAGAACAGAGGCAATGAAATGAAAGAAAAGAGATAAGACGAGAGGAGGAAGAACTGATCCACTCACGTGAGAACTTGTGAACTCCGCGGACTCGGGGTCGTTTCCGGGTCACGCTCTGGTTTCCACTCGGGCTTTGTTCGTTTAACAACAGTCGCAAGAAGATTTAGAAAATCCTTGTGTGGGTGCAGGTTTGTTTCCATCTGAATGAGCTGCTTTGTCTCTGTCTTCACCCGCCGCTCACTCCGGAGTTCCAGAGAGAGGAAAGCATGACGTTTTTGCAGAGATGAATCTTGTTCTGCTCCTCTGACCTCAGCAGCCAGCACAGTCACAACCCCACCAGCCTCTGTGTGGAGCTGACACCCCGGCTGCTTCTTCTTTAAAGAAGAGCACGACTTCTCAGGGACTGGGGTGTATTGGAAAGTCAGAGCTCAGACCACACGTTACCCTGGCGTGACTTTTCTAAACCTGACATGAACTATACGTAGATGATTTTCCAGTTCGAGACTGACAGGTGGGAGAAGAATTTCTGTTTATATATTTTTAGAGATGGACTACGCCTCTCCACGTTTCTGTGTTTTACAAAAACTAAACCAACATATATCAGATACTGGTTAAAGATACTGGTTACCATAAACACGCACATACAACATACCAAGTAGTTTGTCTAGTCTCGAGCCTCCAGCAGCAGCAGCACACACACTTTTTGGGACAGATATGTTTTACCCAGTAAAAGCTTCTGACCTCTAGAGTTTCCTGAACGCAAAGACCACAGAGCTGAGGCTGTCGTCTGTCCAGGCCAGAGGTTTAAACTGAGTCAGGGTCAGCAGAGGACGGGGGACGTCTCTCAATGGTCCACCACGTGCTGGTGTAGAGGTTCAGTGACAGCATTGATTTTTAAATGAGCACAGCTTTCCAGATTCACACTCGTGAGATGTCTCTTTACGTCTTCAACTCTTCATATATATGTATTTTTAAAAACGTTCTGACACAGAGGTGTCCCAAACTGTTGACTCTATGTAACCACTGATCTAGCAAGAGTCAACATGGTTTGAAACACACGGTGGTGTAGTGTAGAATGTTTATGAATTTGATAAATGTGACATTAAAACCATGATGTCACATTTATACGTTATTGACACGTTATTGAGTTTACAGCCTTAAAACCAATTGATCTCTTTAAACCAGCGGCTTCTAGCTCCTCTGTCTTGTTCCTCACGACGTGAAGTCACCAAGTCCGATTGTGAGAACGAGAGGATAAACTGTTCATGCCAGATGTAACCATCTTAACCAGCGCTCTGTGAATCCTTGAGGGATCAGCTCGGTTTCCAGCGGGTGCGCCCGGCGGCTCCTCGTGCTGCTCATCACTCATCAGGATTCCTCCTCTCTCTCTCTCTCTCTCTCTCTCTCTCTCTCTCTCTGGCTCTCTCTCTCTCTCTCAGAGATCCTGGCGCAGCGCCCGTGGAGAAGAAGAAGAAGGGGAAGAGGAGAAACCAGGAAGCGGCTGTCCACGAGGGGGCGGAGAGTGACGACACTACCTCAATGTCAGCCCTCAACATGGGCGGAGAGGACAGCCAAGACCCCCTGGATATTGCGGTGAGGGGATAGAGAGAATGACTTAGCGGGGGAGTGTTTGGGGGGGGGGGGGGGGGTCAAGCTGCCTCAGTGTAACCTTGTGTGATGCTTTAGACGTGTGTGTGTTTAAAGATGATGGGCACGGCCAAATTAATTTAAAACCGTGGGCGAGGTCACATTAAACATTAAATTAAACATTCAACTGAAAGTACTGAGAACTTTTTAACCAAGATTCAGTTTGATCCCGTGGTGGGAGGAGCTGTTCACACCTGATCTGTTTATGTAGCTACAGGTTTTTAAATAGTAGCTGAGATAAAATGTTTATCACTGCAAGCTCCACCCAAAGGGTTTCAGTACTTTTCTGAAGAACTTTTTGGGGGTAAAATATTTACCTCAAACTAAATTTCGACCCAGGTCCCTGCAGTGGAAACAGATGGAGCTCATACAGAGGTTCATGTTCCCTCTGCAGCAGACATTAGGAAAATGACACCAAACTTTAACCATTATGTTCCTGAATGTTCAATTTTCTTTTTTGTTTCTTACTCATCCTCATTCATTCACTTCCTTTTGCCTTCCTTCCTCCTATCCTACCTTCACTTCATATTATTGCACTTTCTCTCTAATATCTCAACCTCTCCTCTTATGTCTCATCTCCTCCTCCCTCCTCCTCTCACTTCCCCCTCACTTCACCCCAATATCTCAAGCTGCTTTCTCCTCTATTCCTCTATCGCTGGATTGTCTTCCTAACTCTCCTTTTATCCCTCCTCCTTCACTCTGACGCCTCAATTCTTTCCCCTCTAATCTCACTTTGTCTCTCGATGACGTGTATCTTCCTGTCTTATCTTTTTTAGAAGCGGCGTTCAGGGCGACAAGTCAAGAGGAGGAAGTATAACGAGGATCTGGACTTCAAGGTGGTGGATGATGATGGAGAGACGATCGCGGTCCTCGGAGCCGGTCGCATCTCAGCGCTCAACGCCACCGCTCTGGCGTGGCAGGCTGAGGTAGGGATGGAAGTCTTGATTAGTGTGTTGCCCAATGGAACACATTTCGGAGACAAGGATGCATGCGGTGTCTTGCTGTTAAATCTACAATAAAACTTTAACTGACACGTCTGAAAGTGAATTTATTCTGTATCGTATTCTAGAAAGTCGTTTTTCACGCTTTTCACTGCAACAACTTGCAAGTTCAGTTTTGTCCACAAAGCTTTAGAGATGTGTAGACAATCTGTTTTCTAAACTCTAAAGTCATGTGACACTTTGGTTAGAAGACAATCACACGGGTGTAGTGTGTAGTTTACAATTTCACGAGTTAAATAAGAGAAACATGGTTTATTTCTATTATTAATTTTTTTTATTCTAGTATTGTGACAAATGATTATGGACGTTGGTATCGTGGTGAAAGAACTTTAACAGCCCTAATGTACAATGTTTTGTGTTGTACTAAGAATTTGTAATATTCTGTAATTTTCATAGATACAGCAGCTAGAGATGTGTGATGATTATCGAGAAGATGTTGTGTAACGCACTTTTTTTCAAGTCTTTGTGCTGTTACTGATGAATGTACAGAAACTCTGGGACCCGACCTCCATCTGTTTGGGCTGTCGCTCACGTTTCCCTTCTCTCTCTCTCTCTCTCTCCCTCAGGAGCCACCTGAAGACGAGGCCAACATCATCGAGAAGATCCTGTCCGTCAGAACGCCGAAGAAAGAGGTGAAGTGAAAAAAAAAAAGAAGAACGCATGCAAACACAATCTGGTTTCTAATTAAGGGGCCGTGTCCTTCGAAGAACTCTTCTTTCCTGAGGAGTCTAGGAAGTTGACGTTTTAGTCATTTCTTATTTGCCGCTGTATTAGCTGGTTAGCTTCATCCCCAGCATGTGAAGGTTTCTGGGAGAGGTTGGTCTGGTGAGGATCCACCGATGGGAAGCCGTTCTTAATGAGGCACAGAGAGAAGCTTCAAACGCAGCTAAAGACACACAGCCTTATGGAATGTTTATTTTATTGATAATGAATATATTATATCATGTTTTCATTTCTGCCTCATTCTAATATCTACTGTCCTGCTGCTCCTCTTTGTCCTTAGACCCCGTCGTCAGAGGACCAAGTGGAGGAGACCGAGGAGTTTTACGTCAAGTACAGAAATTTGTGAGTTTCAGTTTTACATTTTACGTATTTAGCTTCAGGAGCATTGTTTTTCTGCAGTGTGCTGGTTATATTTGTCTCTGCATCTATGGGATGCCCTGGATTGTAATTGGAATGTGATTGCAGATATTTGGTAACATCCCTATCAACTGATAATCTACCTTTCCCTCATGGATTCAAGCGACATGTGCATGATGGAAGCGTGTTTGTGTTCATGCACCTTTTATGAAGGGAGGTTAATTTATGCTTGGTACAGAAATAACTGTTATAGATATGATCCCAGGCTCTTCCACACACGGAGGCTTACAGCTTATTAATGAAACACTGGTGATGCTATCGGTGAATCCATAGCACAGAGCCTTGGACTTTAGAATTCACCTTGAGGGCGACATGTATACTCACCTGATCACCTCATCCCTGGGGAACCAAGAAGAAGAGCCTCCACAGACGTGTGCAGCCTCTGAGGTGTTAAATGTCACAAGTGATGCAAACATAACAGCAGCGTCTTGACTTAGTCGGAGCTTTTTAATTAATCACATTCACGACGTAGACTTTTCCCAGGGAAGTCGACTTTTGCAAACACGCATAGTTTCTTTCCTCCAGAGCCGGTGAGTGCCGGTGCGTCTCAGCAGCACTCGGCCCTTCAGGGAGACCGGAGAGTTCTTCACCGTCTTACCGAGACTCGGCTCAGCGAGTGGGTCCGAGGGTTCTCTGGAGAGCTTCCTGATGGTTCCTGTGTCTTTAACAGAGGTCCTCCACAGACGTACAGTCGCTCCGTTGATCGTGGTTTATTCTCCTGGGTGATGAATAAAACATGGCCGACTTGCCTGCAGTTAATTCAGTCGGACTGGACGTGAATGCTTCACTTTATTTAGAGTAATGTATTCACAAATTAAAGAGTTAGAGAAAAGTGTAATATTTGCAGTGTGAAAATCATTATTGTTCATAATTCATTATCAGATGCACAAGTAGCTGCAGTTCAGTCCGTGCACGGTGCAGCAGGACACCGAGCGCTGCAGTGACATTTACATTCGTCCATATATAGATCCGGGTTTATGGATTCATATGTGCTTGTCAAACAGTAGCCATAGTTACAACATTCGTGGCGCTTTCTTTCCCGGAGAGAAACGATTAGAGAACAAAGTGTCCGTGAGTGAATCACCACGAGGGGGACGAGGGGGACGAGGGACGTCCTCATCTAACTCCATCGTGTGAGACTCAGTGCTTTTATATGGAGATGAATATCGTTGCCAGAACAGTCTTTAGGATTCGGTGAAGTTTGAACATCGTGGCTCCTGCTTGTTTAAACCAGATCTGTTCATGGACACTAAACCTCTTGTATCAGAAGATACACAAAAATAACTTGTGCTCATCCCTTTGTTTCACAGTCTGTCCTCCCACGTGCACACACAGCTTCATAATAAGTTGATTGTGCTGAGAGGGAAGTTGTGTGATTTCTAGATATTTCTTTATTTTATACTCGGGACATAAAGTTCAAAACAACAAAAGGAAAGTGACCATATTTGAGATTTGGTTGGATTCTGAAAGGGTGACGTTAACCTTGTGTGCTCATGATGAAACTGGTGTGATTGTATATATCTTTTTTTATTTATGCTTGATTTGTTATGTTTATACATTTTTAAGTTCCTACCTACACTGCAAATGGGCCACACTGGAGGAGCTGGAGAAGGATCCTCGAATCCACCAGAAGATTAAACGCTTCAGGACCAAACAGGCCCAGATGAAACATCTGTTCACCGAGGTAACGCTCACCTTCATCATCGGCTCCTCTTCAGTCTGGAGAGATGAACTCATTTCATATTTTATCATCTGACTCATTATTTACCCAAACCATTCTGTGGGAATTGAGGTGGAAGTTAGGTGAAACTAAATGTGCCTCGACTTCTGTGATTAATAAACCTGATGGTGCTGTTGGTGGTTTTTCATTTGTCTTGTTGAGGGTTGAGAACACAGAAACATGAGCTGCCTGTGTTTCTACAGAAGAGATAGCAGATAGATAGAAATAGATTTTTCAGAACAAATAGGAGCAGGTAATAAAATAAGATATCAAACAGTAAAATACAGAATTCCTACAATCAAATTATAAATGGACTTTGACAACGAATTACCTCACCACCACGTTTCCACTTTGACCTTATATTACATTTTTATATGGTAAATTTAAAGCTTTCGGTTTAATTACTTTAATTAGATTTATCATAATGTTTTCTGACCTGATTAACAGTAAAAAAAACGAAACGTAATTCATTTCTCTTTTTCAGCCTGATGAGGACATATTTAACCCGGACTATATCGAGGTGGACAGAGTCCTGGAGGTGGCTGTTACCACTGATACTGAGACTGGAGAGGTGGGTAATGCACACACACACGCACACACACACACACACACAAACAGAGACACAGACACACACACAGTCTTCATCTGTGATTAAATTAGTTTTCACTGAAGTCCTTATTGATGTGCTGGTAGAGACAGGTTTAGTGTTTAGTTCTGTATCAGAAATAATCTCCCTCCAGACTAACACACCTGAAAACACATGTCACATGACCGTCCATGTGACATGTGTTATGTGGCGTAAACAGGAAGTAGATTGTTTACTTTAAAGTTAGTTGCTTAATCACAGAAAACTCTACAGACACAGAACAGCAGTGGTGAAATGTAAGAGCAGTGGGAACCATTACTGACAGTAAGTATAAGGAAAACTTTGAATTCACTGCTGGGAGTTGAGTCATGTGACTGAGAAGAGCCAATCAGGAAGTAATTGTGGGCAGTTGCATCATACTTTCCAAATGTTTCCTCCGTTTGCCCAAAAGCAATCTAAAATTATGGGCAGATTAACCCTAACCCTAGAACACAGCATTAGTGATGCATGTTTGAAACGTGTGAGTGTTGACGCCGCCACGCTCTGATGGCGTGTTTTTCTGTGTGTTGTCATAGGAGGTGACTCACTACCTGGTGAAGTGGTGCAGCCTCTCGTATGAGGAGGCGACCTGGGAGCTGCAGGAGGACCTGGATCCAGAGAAGATCAAGGAGTTCGAGCACATCCAGAAAATGCCGGCAGACCTCCGACACATGGTGAGTACAAAGACGACGGGAGATGGATAAATATTATTTATTTTGTCGATTGGATTGGAAACAGCTGTGAAGCATCACATCTCCAGACCTGTTTGAATATTTGAGAAGATATGATGAATTCACATCTTGAATTTGTCTGTGTCAGGTCAATAATTGAAGAAATCCTTTTAGAATTGTGTTAATTTATATTTGGCAAGTCAGAGAAAATCCGAAACTGCCATCTCCACGACCACTTCCCCTCAAATCTACACCCTGGGCCTTGTGGTTTGTTTCCAGTGTTAATGAGTTCAAACACAAATCAGTAGGATTCACCGTCTGCACCGTCGCCTCCTGTGTTTGTTTTGAGAAGCGAGGTTTTGAAAAACCCTCGACGTCCGATTCATGGAAAACATCTGCTGCTCTCTGACCCTCAGTCGTCTGCACATCTGGGCTTCACTGCTCAGTGTGGGCGTCGCTTTGAAGCCCGGACAGCAAAGTACAGGAGAGGCCATTTTAATATGAGCAGGACGGAGACGTTAGGTCTGTGAGAGACGTGTGTTGAATCAAACTCTTCTGACTTGAGAGATGCTGGAGGGAAACCCGAGCAGCAGCAGAATGTCCGGGTCAGACTCGTTCATCAGTCTCTCATTGGATGAAATATCCAGTGTGTGAATGATCCAGTTGAGATAAAGAAAGGTTGTGAAGTCATGTCACGGTGAGTTCGATAGAATAACAAGAAGTAACCACATGATCTGTTCCTGTCACAGGAGCGGCCTTCTTCAGAGAAGTGGCAGAAGCTGGACAAGTCGAGAGATTACAGGAATGGGAACCAGCTCAGAGAATACCAGTTAGAGGGAATGAACTGGTTACAATTCAACTGGTACAACAGGTGAGTGCACAAACTCTTCGGCTGTGTCATTCCACCTTGAGGCTCCTCCTCTCGACCGTCTCTCACACTGTCCCCGTTTGTCCGGACCTAGAAAAAACTGTATCCTGGCCGATGAGATGGGATTGGGAAAGACCATCCAGTCCATCACCTTCCTGTACGAGATCTGCAACATGGGGATCCGCGGGCCCTTCCTCATCATCGCGCCGCTGTCCACCATCACCAACTGGGAGAGGGAGTTCCGCACGTGGACGGACATGAACGTCATCGTGTACCACGGCTCGCAGATCAGCCGGCAGATGATCATGCAGTACGAGATGTTTTACAGGGACTCGCAGGTTTGTGTGTTTGTAGCATTGTGTGAGCATCCACCAAAGTGTTGACATTTAGCTGTTACTGGTTTCTTTAGAGGAGGTTTCCACTGGTTTCTGGTTCATCTGCAGAGAATCACTTGAGTTTAGTTCCTTAGAAAATTAGATTTCTTTTTTCTTACTCTCTTGTTTAATCTATATTCGACCGACATAGTCCTTAATAATTGTGTTTAATTAATTAATTAATGTTTTTATTGCAGTTTGAATGACTGGAAGATTACATAAACTCCCAAACAGATTTTCTTGTCAGTTATTGGCCGAGAAGAAACTATTTACGTTTGGAGCAGATTTTTTATTTTTGTAACTTTCTTTAACACTAAACATTTTTATATATTTCTCAAGAAATACTGGAAAGATCCCAATGACATATTTAAAAGAACTTCCACCAAAACAGATTCTTGTGTAAGAAATAATTTTTAACACTCTGATATAAATACTCAGTGTGATATTTTATTGCAGTTTGAATGACTGGAAGATTACATAAACTCCCAAACAGATTTTCTTGTCAGTTATTGGCCGAGAAGAAACTATTTACGTTTGGAGCAGATTTTTTATTTTTGTAACTTTCTTTAACACTAAACATTTTTATATATTTCTCAAGAAATACTGGAAAGATCCCAATGACATATTTAAAAGAACTTCCACCAAAACAGATTCTTGTGTAAGAAATAATCTTTTAACACTCAGATATAAATACTCAGTGTGATAACAGTTTTCTTCTTGCTGCATCTCCAGTCTCAGATTAATACAGAATATTCTCATTACTACGTCATATGCAGCAAATACAATAAGTCTTAATTCATCTTTCGTCTCCCCTCCCCCCTTCTTGTCTACAGGGTAACAGTATCCCTGGCGTTCTGAAGTTCCAGGGCCTGATCACCACCTTTGAGATGATCATGGCCGACTGTCCGGAGCTGAGGAAGCTGCACTGGCGCTGTGTGGTGATCGACGAGGCCCATCGGCTGAAGAACAGGAACTGCAAGCTGCTGGAGGGACTGAAGCTCATGAACCTGGTCAGTGTGGAGCTGCTGGTTCAGACCTGCTCTGTTTCCCTCTGTCACATGACGCAGTAAGATAAGAGTGCATCGTTTTAATGGTGATGGTGAACACTGGGTTTTTCTTCAACCTGCTTTTTGAGTCCATTTCCTATTTTCTACTTTGAAAAAACAGAATGGGGGAAAAAGAGAGGATCGCAAACATTTGCAAAAAATATTTAGGTTTGGTTGCGGTGGTAAAGTTTGTGTATCAATAAAAAGCAAAAAACTGAAATGTGAAATTTAAACACGGAATAAATAAATAAGAAATACAAGTGAAGCATATGAGTCGCTGCAGGCAACAACATCAGATCTGTGTGGAGCCATTAGAAGACTTTGATTGACATTTATTTATATTTTCTTTTTATAGGATTTGCTCAACTTTTGGATGAATGTGTAATGTTTTTCTCAAGAGATGTTCCTGTTGATGTTTCCTCCAGGAACACAAGGTTCTGCTCACAGGAACCCCTCTGCAGAACTCTGTGGAGGAGCTGTTCAGCCTGTTGAACTTCCTGGAGCCGCTGCAGTTTCCCTCAGAAAGCAGCTTCCTGGACGAGTTTGGAGATCTCAAAACAGAAGAACAGGTTCGTCCAGGAAACTCTTCTCATGATGACACTCATTCACTGAAAATGATCAGAAGAATCTCAAACCTTATACAAGTAAAGATAATGTTCCATTTGTGTTCACGTCTCATCCCTCGCTTGTTCTCTCCCACAGGTGAAGAAGCTTCAGGCCATTTTGAAGCCCATGATGTTACGAAGACTTAAAGACGATGTGGAGAAAAACCTGGCACCCAAAGAAGAGACAATCATCGAGGTAAAGATTAACTGATTTTCAGCCGCCCTCATATTTCTACTGTTTCTGTCTTTAAATCACATTAAACCACAAATTATTCATCCACAAATCACGACTAAAGCTTCATTAATGAGTCCAGAAACGAGTTTATCAGAATTATTGGCCGTTAGTATTTATTATTCTCTTTAATCACAACTTAATACTAAATTCAATTCAAATTGAATTGAAAGTTAATTAAAATGGTTTAAAAAGGGACCCGCTCCATTCAGCTGACGTACTACGCGTCCTTCATGGGTCCTTCATGTGTCCTTCATGTGTCCTTTTTATTTCCTCTCATGCAACGTGAATTAGAAACAGATAAGTCGCCTGAAGGTGTGAATCTGAAAGTGTTTGCTTGTGTGTAATGTGTATGAGCTCGCTCCAGGTGAATGAGCAGGAGGAGATAAACAGTTTGATGGTTTTATTGTTCGTCTGCAATGGAAACTATAACACAACTTATGATTTATTGTGCAGCAGAAGTTATAATGTGTGACTCTTGTGTTTGTGTTGTCGTAGGTGGAGCTGACCAACATGCAAAAGAAATACTACCGAGCGATCTTAGAGAAGAACTTCTCCTTCCTGTCCAAAGGAGCGAACCAGCACAATATGCCCAACCTCATCAACACCATGATGGAGCTCCGCAAGTGCTGCAACCACCCGTACCTTATCACAGGTCAGAACACACACACCGACAGACACACAAACACACACCGACACACACAGAGCTTGAGTAAAAGAAAGGCGTTTCTTATCATCTGTTCTTCAGGGGCAGAGGAGAAGATTCTGGAAAGCTTCAGGAGGAGCCACAGTCCAGATGCGCTGGACTTCCAGCTGCAGGCGATGATCCAGGCAGCCGGGAAGCTGGTGCTGATTGACAAGCTGCTGCCCAAGCTGCTGGCCGGGGGCCACAAAGTCCTGGTCTTCTCACAGATGGTCCGCTGCCTGGACATCCTGGAGGACTACCTCATCCAGAGACGGTGAGGAGAGAGAGGATGAGCGGAAAGGAAAAGCAGGGGGCAAAATTTAGAATCGAGGTTTGTGAGAGAAAGAATGTGATGCAACGGTTGACGGAAAGGAGAAATCAAAACGTGTGTGTGTTCCTGCAGCTACACGTATGAGCGCATCGACGGCCGCGTGCGGGGGAACCTGCGGCAGGCGGCCATCGACCGGTTCTGTAAGCCCGACTCGGATCGCTTCGTCTTCCTGCTGTGCACCAGAGCCGGGGGGCTGGGAATCAACCTGACGGCCGCCGACACCTGCATCATCTTCGACTCGGACTGGAACCCACAGAACGACCTGCAGGTGAGAAGAACCACCCGGCCACGAGCTGCAGAGACGAGACCACCATCTGTCAAATCAATGACTCTCTGCTGTCAGAACGTGAAAACACAGAGAGCGTCTCTCTAATTCACACTCGTTCACTTTTTACTGCGCTAAGCTGCTGCCTGTAGCGGCTCTTTAATGTGAAGTGGCATTTGTGTTTCCTTCTGGGACGGATGATAAAATGCCTCATACAGCGACTCTGTCTTGAATAATGAAGTGAGAGCCCAGAGTCACCTGA